>CM023864.1:25145469-25584934 GCA_013389735.1 Phaseolus lunatus
AATGTTGGCATGCGCAAGAGACACTCGCGGTCGTACTGTTCAGAGCAGTGGTTGGCATGCACCAGAGACAACAGTGGTCGTACTGTTCAGAGCAGTGGCTGGCATGCACAAGAGACAACAATGGTCGTAGTATTCAGGGCAGTGGTTTTCATGGCTTTTCCTGCAAAGGGGTGGCACAGCAGCAGCATACGTGGACAGGTAGGCTTGGATTCAAAAGCCACTGCGGGAAGGCAAAGAGCGTTACAGACTCAAGAGTGTTAGAGTGAGTGCAAACTTCCTCCCTCCCTTCTTCTCTCTGCGTTGTGACTCAGGCCACCTCAAGCATCAGTGCGACAAGCGACGTTTGCCCTTAGAGCACCTAAGAGGTTCTCTGCAAGTTCTACAAACCAGGCACTGAAAACAGAGCTAAGGCATCCTTCAAGCTCGGTGGGTTTTGAGCTCTCGGTGTTTTGCGCAAGTCCAGGTAAGGGAAGCTAGCCTTCATTTTCAATACAAGCCATAGATTAGCTATTTCTGAAGTAAGGGCGATGTGGTTGCCAGTTTCCTATTTCTTTTCGCAATGCTCTGTTCTATGTGGTTGGGCGACGTGGTCGCCGGTTTTAAATACGGATTTTGAACTCCCCTGTTTTTGATGTTGTTTGAAGCTGTTTGAGATTTAAATGTGAAATACATGTGATATTCGAGAATATGAACCTTTGAAATGACTGTTGCTGTGGTTGGAATCATTCTTTTGAGTGGTATGATGTGTGGAATGTCGTGAATGTGGATCAAGACATAGTATTTTCAGGAAAGGAAATACCGTGTCGAGATTTGGTTGTGAAGTGTATTGATCTATAAGTATCCTGTGAATGAGGCGATCCTGACTTTGCTGAGGTAATGGAATCATATAGAGGAAGTTACTCAGTTGGTGAGAGTCGAAGGAGGTTCATATGAATGGGTGAGTCGTGTGAAAAAGAACGAGCTCGGCCTGTCATATGGATTAACCCTGTCATACTGTGAGAGTGATGAATTTGAGATCGAGTTTGTGTTGATGCGCATGGCTGTGGAAACATTGCAGCAAATTAAGTATGACAGGTGCATGTCTCTGGATGCTAGGTTCAACGCACGAGTCTTCCGGAAGTGGTGTCAAGTGTCTTGTGTGATGAGTCAGTGAAGTCTGACGTGAGAAATGAGAAACTTTGAATTGATAGACACTTGATATATGTTGTGATTTTAATGACCTTCGAGGAATCGTGCAATATGTGTTTAGTTGATGGTTTACGTGGGTATCTTGAATTTGTTTTACCTCGATTTTAAAGTTCATATCTAACTCTTTTTAAATGTCTAGCTTACCCTGTGTTTCTTTTGTGTTGTGTTTGGCCTTTTCTTAAACCTGTAATGATCGTGTATAATTTACACGGGAGCAGATGATGTTGCAGGAAGTAGAGCTCCTTAGTGAATTGTCGCTGGAAGGAGATCGCCTGTTTTCTATATCTGTTGGGCGATCACCCCTTTTGCTGCTTTCTGATAGGAGATCGCCTTTATGATAGGAGATCGCCCTTCTAATAGGAGATCGCCCTTCTGTCAGCAGATCGCCTATCTTTCTATTGTATTGTATTTTGTTTACGTTTTCATGGAAAAGTGACTGAATTTGTATTAAACTCCCTGTGAGGAGAAACTTAATTTTATATATATAATTTTGTTCACTTCAATCTATTTATTTCCTTTATTTTCATTTTATATTTATTCCAAAGTAATTTGGCGGGATGTTACACGCGAGGCATGTGGACGTCACCAGGGGCGCGCGAGGCATGCGGGCCAACGCCGGGGCGCGAGAGGCATGCGAGCGTCGCCGGGGCGCGAGCATGCGGTGCAACGCTAGGGCGCGCGAGCATGCGGGCAACGCCGGGGCGCGAGAGGCATGCGAGCGTCGCCGGGGCGCGAGGCATGCGGGCAACGCTAGGAAGCTGCGGAGGCATTTGGGCTTCGTCGGGGCGCGAGGCATGAGGCATCGCCGGGTCGCGGAGGCATGCGGGCGTTGCCAGGGGTAGACATCGGTCGTCTCCCAGGGAGAGACATCGGTCGTCTTCCAGGGAGAGACATCGGTCGTTTGCCAGTATGAGACCTCAGTGGATAGTCATCGCGCGAGTGGTCATCGGTGGAAGGTTATGACGCGATGGCGAGCTTCACACAGATAAAGTGGGACCCAGACTCCCAGCATGAAACGTCCTGCACGCGCGCCACATAGACAAAAAGGGTGGTTCAGAGTGCTGACATCAGAATGTTAGCATGCGCAGGAGACACTCGCGGTCGTACTGTTCAGGGCAGTGGTTGGCATGCACCAGAGACAACAGTGGTCGTACTGTTCAGTGAAAACGTACACTCAGGCTTTCCTGCAGAAGGGGTGGCAGCAGCAGCATACGTGGACAGATAGGCTTGGATTCAAAAGCCACTGCGGGAAGGCAAAGAGCGTTACAGTGACTCAAGAGTGAAAGAGTGAGTGCAACTCCCTCCCTCCCTTTTTCTCTCCTTTGCGTTGCGACTCAGGCAACCTCAAGCATCAGTGCGACGAGCGACGTTTGCCCTTAGAGCACCTGGGAGTTTCTCTGCAAGTTCTACAAACCAGGCGCTGAAAACAGAGCTAAGGCATCCTTTAAGCTCGGTGGATTTTGGAGCTCTTGGTGTTTTGCGCAAGTCCAGGTAAGGGAAGCTAGCCTTATTTCCAACGAAAATCCTTATATTCATGATTGAGATGATGGGGGCGACGTGGTCGCCGGTTTTTCAACTGTTATTGTACAATCCTCTGTTTTTGAACGAGATCGCCGGTTTTGGCGTTGTTTTTCGAACTCCCCTGTTTTGTGTTGTTTTGAAGCTGTTTGAGATCTAACTGTGATATTCGAAAATATGAACCATGAAATGATTGTTGTTATGATTAGAATCATTCATTTGAGTGGTATGATGTGTGGAATGTCGTGAATGTGGGATCAAGACATAGTATTTTCAGGAAAGGAAATACCGTGTTGAGATTTGGTTATGAAGTGTATTGCTCTGTAAGTATCCTGTGAATGAGGCGATCCTGACTCTGCTGAGATAATGGAATCACATAGAGGAAGTTACTCAGTCAGTGAGAGTCGAAGGAGATTCATATGAATGGGTGAGTCGTGTGAAAAAGAACGAGCTCGGCCTGTCTTATGGATTAACCCTGTCATACTGTGAGAGTGATGAATTGAGATCGAGATTGTGTTGATGCGCATGGTTGTGGAAACATTACAGCAAATGAAGTATGACAGGTGCATGTCTCTGGATGCTAAGTTCAACGCACGAGTCTTCCGGAAGTAGTGTCAAGTGTCTTGTGTGATGAGTCAGTGGGAGTCTAACGTGAGAAATGAGGAACATTGAAATTGTTAGACACTTGATAAATGTTGTGATTTTAATGACCTATGAGGAATCGTGCAATATGTGTTTAGTTGATGGTGTACGTGGGTATCTTGAATTTGTTTTATCTTGATTTTAAAGTTCATATCTAAACTCTTTTTCAAATGTCTAGCTTACCCTGTGCTGTTTCTTTGGTGTTGTGTTTGGCTCTTTCTTAAACCTGTGATGATCGTGTATAATTTATGTAACATCCCGCCAAAATACTATTCATATTTATATAATGAAAATAAAGGTAACAAATAGATTGAAGTGAATAAAATTATATATATGTAATAAGGTTTCTCCTCACAGGGAGTTTAATACAAATTCGGTCAATTTTCGAAAAACGTAAACAAAATTACATTAAAATAGAAAGACGGGCGATCTCCTAACAGCAAAAGGCGATCTCCTATCAGAGAACGGCGATCTCCTATCAGAAAACAGAAGAAGGGTGATCGCCTAACAAAAAAAGAAACAGGCGATCTCCTTCCGACGACCACTCATAGAGGAGCTCTACTTCCTGCAACATCATCTGCTCCCGTGTAAATTATACACGATCATCACAGGTTTAAGAAAGCCAAACACAACACCAAAATCACAGGGTAAGCTAGATATTTGAAAGAGAGTTTAGATATGAACTTTAAAATCAAGATAAAACAAATTCAAGATACCCACGTAAACCATCAACTAAACATATATTTCACAATATTCTCAAGAGTCGTTCTATTTCACATAGTGCAGCAAGTGTCTATCAATTCAATGTTTCTCATTTCTCACGTCAGACTTCCACTGACTCATCACACAAGACACTTGACACTACTTCCGGAAGACTCGTGCATTGACTAGACTCAGAGATCTGCACCTGTCATGCTAAACTGCTGTAATGTTTCCACAGCTATGCGCATCAACACAATCTCGATCTCAATTTCATCACTCTCACAGTATGACAGGGTTAATCCATATAACAGGCCGAGCTCGTTCTTTTTCACACGACTCACCCATTCATATGAACCTCCTTCGACTCTCACCAACTGAATAACTTCCTCTATGTGATTCCATTATCTCAGCAGAGTCAGGATATCTCATTATAGAAATCACCGATCAATGCACATCCTACATGATCTTACACGGTATTTCCTTTCCTGAAAATACTATACCTTGATCCCACATTCACAACATTCAACACGTCATACAACACTTAATGAACGATTCCAGTCACAGAAAAACTCATGCCAAGGTTCAGATTTTCGAATATCACATTTAAATCTCAAACAGTTTCTATCAACACCAAAAACAGGGGAGTTCGAAAAACAACGCCAAAACCGGCGATCTCGTCCAAAAACAGGGGATTTCGAAATCTGTATTTAAAACCGGCGAACACGTCGCCCAAACACATAAGGACAGAACATCATGAAAAAGGGGTTTAAAACCGGCGACCACGTCGCCCAACCACATAGAACAGAGTATCACGAAAAAGAGTATGAAACCGGCGACCACGTCGCCCTCACGTCAGAGACAGCAAATCTACGACTTTTATTGAAAATAAAGCTAGCTTCCTTTACCTGGACTTGCGCAAAACACTAAGAGCTCCAAAACCCACCGAAGCTTAAAGGTGCCTTAGCTCTGTTTTTGCGTCTCGGTCTGGAGAACTTGCAGAGAACCTCCCAAGTGTCCAAGGGCAGTCGTCGCTCGTCGCACTGGTGCTTGAAGTTGCCTGAAACGCAGCGCGAAGGAGAGAAAAGAGAATGATGAAGGTGAGCTCACTCTTTTACTCTTGAACCACTGAAAACGTTCTTTTTTTTTCCTCTCAGAAGTGGGTTTTTTGTATCTTAAACCAAACTTGCCCCCAACAGCCGCTGCCACCACCCACTCTGCAGGGAAGTTTGCGTGTACGTTTCCCTGAACAGTACGACTACGCGTGCTTCTGCGCAGGCTAACACTCTGAGGTCACTATTCTGAACCACCCTTTTTGTCTACGTGTCGCGCGTGCAGTACGTCTCCTGTTGAGAGCCTGGGTCCCACCTCATCTGTGTGAAACTCGACATCGCGCGATAACCTTCCACCAATGACCGCTCGCGCGATGACTATCCACTGATGTCTCATACTGGCGGACGACCGATGTCTCTCCCTGGAAGACGACCGATGTCTCTCTCTCTGGGAGACGACCGATGTCTCTCTGGGAGAAGACCGATGTCTCTCTCTCTGGGAGACGACCGATGTCTATCCCTGGCGACGCCCGCATGCCTCTCGCGCCCTGGTGATGCCTGCATGCCTCTCGCACCCTGGCGACGCCTGCATGCCTCTCGCGCCCTGGCGACGTCCACATGCCTCGCGCCCTGGCGACGACTGCATGCCTCTCGCGCCCCAGCTGGCGATGCCTGCATGCCTCTCGCGCCCTGGCGACGCCTGCATGCCTCGCGCCCTGGCAATCATGTGTGGTCGGCGACCGGCGATTATGTACTAACCAGGAAATCTTATAGTCTTCTAAGCTACACTTTCCTTCCTTTTTCTTTTAAATAAAAACATACTTAGAATTCATTTAAAATATACTCTTTTATTCCAATTTAATTTTACAGGTCCTTACATTCTCCCCAACAAGCAAAATTTTCGTCCTCGAAAATTGAATTACAAGGTAAAGAGGTATGGATAGGCTTCTCTCATGGGTTCTTCTAACTCCCAAGTTGAATCACCCGATCTCTCATCCCACACCACTTTTACCATGTTGATGGTCTTGCCTCTGAGCTGTTTACTTTGCCGATCGTCAATCCTGACTGGTTTCGCTTCAAAGGACAAGTCATCCCTGATCTGCACATCGTCCACTTCCAGCACATGACTAGGGTCTGCCATGTACTTTCTCAGCTGTGATACGTGAAAGACGTTGTGCAGATTCGCTAAATGGGGAGGTAGGGCGATCTCGTAAGCCACTAGACCAATCCTCCTTAAGATCTGATATGGTCCCACGAACTTAGGGGACAACTTCTTCGATCTGATCGCCCGTCCTACACCCTTGGTTGGTGTCACTCTCATGAATACATGGTCTCCAGCAGCAAACTCCAAAGGCTTTCTCCTCTGATCTGCATAGGATTTCTGCCTACTTTGAGAAGCTCTCATTCTGCCTTGTATTTGTTTCACCTTCTCGGTCGTCTGCTGAATCAACTCTGGTCCAACCAATACTGTTTCGCCCTCCTGGTACCAGCACAATGGAGTTCTGCATTTCCTCCCATACAAGGCTTCGTATGGCGCTATCCCAATGCTAGCGTGATAACTGTTATTATAGGTAAACTCCACTAGTGGCAACACCTCATCCCAACCTCCCAATTGATCCAAGACACACGTCCTCAGCAGATCTTCCAAGGACTGGATCGTTCTCTCTGACTGACCATCTGTTTGAGGATGATATGCCGAGCTCATTCTCAACTTAGTCCCCAAGCAATCTTGTAAAGTCTGCCAAAACCGTGAAGTGAACCTGGGATCTCTATCTGAAACGATGCTGGAAGGCACTCCATGCAACCTTACTATTTCTTTGATGTATAACTGTGCCAGCCTTGCCATAGGCATCTTCATATTCACTGGAAGAAAGTGGGCACTCTTCTTCAACCTATCAATGATGACCCAGATTGCATCGTGACCCTTTACCGATCTGAGTAAATGGGTAACAAAATCCATGGCGATGCTGTCCCACTTCCACTCAGGGATATCCAGTTGCTGTAACAACCCGCCAGGTCTCTGATGCTCTACCTTTGCCTTCTGACACGTCAAACAGGTAGTAACATACTGGGCGATGTCTCTCTTCATGCCCGACCACCAAAATGACTCCTTCAAGTCATGGTACATCTTGTTCATACCTGGATGTAGGCTAAGACGACTCTTGTGACCTTCCTCTAGGATCATCTTCTTCAACTCTGCATTTGCAGGTATGCAAATTCTGCCATTAAATCTCAAGATCCCATCATCGCCCATCACAAAGTCTCTAGCCTGGTCGGTCCCTAGTGACTCCACAGTACGCTTCAGACTAGGGTCCTCCAACTGCTTGTCCTTTATCATTCCAAGGAAGTCATTAGTTATAGCCAGCTTACTACAACTAATGTGATTTACGTGAAATTCTACACCAAGGTTTAAGTCTCTGAACTGCTCGATCAATTTCTGCTCTTCCACCATCATGGTGGCTACTTGTATTGATTTTCTACTCAAAGCATCTGCCACTACATTGGCCTTCCCTGGATGATACATGAGTTGAAAATCGTAGTCCTTCAGAAACTCCATCCACCTTCTTTGTCTCATGTTTAGTTCCTTCTGATCGAACAGGTATTTCAGACTCTTATGGTCACTGAACACCTGGAACCGAGCTCCATATAAATAGTGTCTCCAGATCTTCAAGGCAAACACCACAGCCGCCAACTCCAAATCATGAGTAGGGTAGTTTCTCTCATGAACCTTGAGTTGCCTTGAAGCATATGCAACCACTCTTTTCTCTTGCATCAAGACGCATCCCAAACCCTGATGTGAAGCATCACAATAGACATCAAAAGGTCTTCCTACCTCTGGGATCACCAGCACTGGAGCACTAGTCAACCTCTCCTTTAGTTCCATGAAGCTCTGCTCACATCGGTCGGTCCAAGCAAAAGGTTGGTCCTTGCGGGTCAGCTGTGTTAAAGGAGCCACTACCTTGGAAAAGTCCTCAATAAACCTCCGATAGTAGCCCGCCAAACCCACAAAGCTCCTTATCTCAGTAACTGTCTTAGGACGTTCCCATTGAAGCACTGCCTCCACTTTGGCTGGATCCACCGAGATCCCCTGGGCAGATATCACGTGTCCTAAGAAGTTGACTTCCTTCAGCCAGAACTCACACTTAGAGAACTTGGCATAGAGTTGCTTCTCCCTCAGGATCTCCAATACTGTCTTCAGATGTTCTTCATGCTCTTCCTCGGTCCTTGAATAGATGAGTATGTCGTCTATGAAGACTACCACAAACTTATCCAAGAAAGGGCGAAAAATCCTATTCATGTAGTCCATGAACAGAGCTGGAGCATTTGTGACTCCAAACGGCATCACCACATACTCATAGTGCCCATACCAAGACCTAAAAGCTGTCTTTTGAACATCTTCAACTTTTACCAAAATTTGGTGGTACCCCGATCTCAGGTCAATCTTGGAGAACACCGAGGCCCCATGTATTTGATCCATCAAATCATCAATCCTAGGTAGGGGGTACTTGTTCTTGATGGTCAACTTGTTCAACTGCCTGTAATCTATACACAGCCGAGACCCTCCATCCTTCTTCTTAACTAGGAGCACTGGAGCCCCCCATGGAGATACACTGGGTCTGATGAATTGTTTCTCTAACAATTCTTCCACTTGCTTCTTTAATTCTACCAACTCGGCTGGTGCCATCCTGTAAGGTGCCATTGACACTGGTCCAGCTCCAGGTACCAAATCAATGGAGAATTCCACTTCTCTCTTAGGGGGTAACCCAGGTACCTCTTATGGAAATACATCCGTGAAGTCTTTCACCACATGTATTCTACTTACGTCCCCTTCATTCTTCACTTCCAACCGAGCTAGCATCACGAAGCACCTCGCCCCTTTTTCCAATTCCGACCACCCTTGCTGAGCTGATATCACCTCTGACCCTTGAAGGTCTGGAAACGTTATCTTCTGACTACCACAGTCTATGAGAACGTGATTGGCAGCTAGCCAATCCATTCCCAGGATAACATCCAGGTCCTGAAGAGGTAGGCAGATCATGTTCACTTTGAATCTGCGTCCCTCTACTATCACTGGACATTCGGGGCAAACTGTAGAGGTCAACACCTGTCCTGACGCAGGTGTAGAGACCATCAGTTCGAAAGGTAACTCCTTCACTAGAAGGCCCAACTCGGCTACACACAGGCTTGACACAAAGGAGTGTGTCGCTCCAGAATCAAACAAAGCTTTTACACCTCTACCAGCTATAAAACAAACACCTTGCACGAGGTTACCTGACTGAGATGCTTCTGCTCCTGACATGGCAAACACTCTCCCTGTTGCCTGAGGTCTGCTGCCTTCGTTCCTCAACTGCTGAGAACCACTGGGTTGAGTCGCCCCATTCCTATTAGGGCATTCTCTGGCAACGTGTCCCGTCCTTTGGCAGGCAAAACACCTTCTCTCCGAAGCCTTCTTGGGGCACGTATTGGGCGTGTGTGGTCCACCACAATGGAAACACTTGGGCTTCCAAGGCTGTTGCTGCTGAAACTGGGATGGCGTTGTTCCCGCCCGATGTGGTGGAGGTCTCGCATATGGCTTGCCTTGTGGGTGCTGCACCTTAGCCTTCCCACTGAAAGAACCCCCTGGGTGTGACCTGATCACCCGAGAATCACCCTTTTCCAGGGTCTCCACCATCTTCGCCTTCTCTACTAAGGCGTGAAATTCCCTTATGCACATCGGGGCTATGGTCCTCTTCAACCCGTGCTTCAGTCCCTCTTCGAACTTCCTACACCTCCAGGCCTCGGAGGTCGCCTGGGTATAGAATCTGGCGAGGTACTCAAACCGAGCAGCATAGGCGTTCACAGACATATCCCCCTGCTCCAACTTTAGGAACTCAGCTTCCCTCGCAAATCTTGCGCTGTCTGGGAAATATTTCTCCAGGAACCTCACCCTGAAGCTCTCCCAATCCAACACATCCTCTCAGGCCTCCATCATCTGCTGAGCTCCCATCCACCAGAACTCGGCTTCCCCAGATAGCAGATAGGTGGCGAACAATAATTTCTTCTCTTCAGGGCAGGAGGTCGCCCTAAAGATTTTCTCCAACTCCCTGACCCACTGATCTGCCTGATCAGGGGTAGCATTCCCACTGAACTTGGGTGGGTTGTGCCTCATGAACTCGGTCAGTCCCATCTGTTCCTGAGGCTGACCGACGTGGGAATTTGTTTCAGCAGACCGAGCAGTTTCCCAGTGGTGCATTGTAGCTTGATGGTTCTGAGCCATCGCCGCATTCTGTTGTTGGATGGCAGTTGCCATCATTTCGATAGCCTTGGCAATCTGGCTCATCTCTGAAGAAGGTTGGGGAGGGGTAGGAGGTCTACGTGCCATCTTCTTTGTTTCAGATTTTGAAACTATGGGTTTCTATATTCCCTACAGCTACAAGAATGAGATCGATAAGAAATCAATTCATTCAGGAGGTAACATCTAAACCTTACAAAGGTCAGCATCTCAAAGTCATCAAGAATTTGAGCTCATCAACAGAATCATAATACTTATAATCTCAAGCAAAATACCAGAACAGCTACTGGTATACCACCATCAATCCAAACAACCACTTTCAGTCAATTACAAAAACACTCCATAAATGACGTAAATCACACCAGAATTCAATGTATGCTAAACATCAAACCTTTGGAACTAAGATTGAGGATTATCTCGATCCAGTTATGAGTGTGCACCCTCACCACTTTATCAAGACCCTCTCATTCTTAATACTAAGGTTTTCAGTTAGGGCATATATTCACCAAAGCACACACAAAATTTTCAATACAAAAACGTTTGAAAACCTTTCACTATAGTTGTTATTTAAAACTCAAATGAACTTTATGAGCAGAAGAAACACAATGGATCTACAGCCCTCAGGTCATCCTAAGGACGAACTGCTCTGATACCATTAATGTAACATCCCGCCAAAATACTATTCATATTTATATAATGAAAATAAAGGTAACAAATAGATTGAAGTGAATAAAATTATATATATGTAATGAGGTTTCTCCTCACAGGGAGTTTAATACAAATTCGGTCAATTTTCCAAAAACGTAAACAAAAATACATTAAAATAGAAAGACGGGTGATCTCCTAACAGAAAAAGGCGATCTCCTATCAGAGAACGGCGATCTCCTATCAGAAAACAGAAGAAGGGTGATCGCCTAACAAAAAAAGAAACAGGCGATCTCCTTCCGGCGACCACTCACAGAGGAGCTCTACTTCCTGCAACATCATCTGCTCCCGTGTAAATTATACACGATCATCACAGCCAAAATCACAGGGTAAGCTAGATATTTGAAAGAGAGTTTAGATATGAACTTTAAAATCAAGATAAAACAAATTCAAGATACCCACGTAAACCATCAACTAAACATATATTTCACAATATTCTCAAGAGTCGTTCTATTTCACATAGTGCAGCAAGTGTCTATCAATTCAATGTTTCTCATTTCTCACGTCAGACTTCCACTGACTCATCACACAAGACACTTGACACTACTTCCGGAAGACTCGTGCATTGACTAGACTCAGAGATCTGCACCTGTCATACTAAACTGCTGTAATGTTTCCACAGCTATGCGCATCAACACAATCTCGATCTCAATTTCATCACTCTCACACTATGACAGGGTTAATCCATATAACAGGCCGAGCTCGTTCTTTTTCACACGACTCACCCATTCATATGAACCTCCTTCGACTCTCACCAACTGAATAACTTCCTCTATGTGATTCCATTATCTCAGCAGAGTCAGGATATCTCATTATAGAAATCACCGATCAATGCACATCCTACACGATCTTACACGGTATTTCCTTTCCTGAAAATACTATGCCTTGATCCCACATTCACAACATTCAACACGTCATACAACACTTAATGAACGATTCCAGTCACAGAAAAACTCATGCCAAGGTTCAGATTTTCGAATATCACATTTAAATCTCAAACAGTTTCTATCAACACCAAAAACAGGGGAGTTCGAAAAACAACGCCAAAACCGGCGATCTCGTCCAAAAACAGGGGATTTCGAAATCTGTATTTAAAACCGGCGAACACGTCGCCCAAACACATAAGGACAGAACATCATGAAAAAGGGGTTTAAAACCGGCGACCACGTCGCCCAACCACATAGAACAGAGTATCACGAAAAAGAGTATGAAACCGGCGACCACGTCGCCCTCACGTCAGAGACAGCAAATCTACGACTTTTATTGAAAATAAAGCTAGCTTCCCTTACCTGGACTTGCGCAAAACACTAAGAGCTCCAAAACCCACCGAAGCTTAAAGGTGCCTTAGCTCTGTTTTTGCGTCTCGGTCTGGAGAACTTGCAGAGAACCTCCCAAGTGTCCAAGGGCAGTCGTCGCTCGTCGCACTGGTGCTTGAAGTTGCCTGAAACGCAGCGCGAAGGAGAGAAAAGAGAATGATGAAGGTGAGCTCACTCTTTTACTCTTGAACCACTGAAAATGTTCTTTTTTTTTCCTCTCAGAAGTGGGTTTTTTGTATCTTAAACCAAACTTGCCCCCAACAGCCGCTGCCACCACCCACTCTGCAGGGAAGTTTGCGTGTACGTTTCCCTGAACAGTACGACTACGCGTGCTTCTGCGCAGGCTAACACTCTGAGGTCACTATTCTGAACCACCCTTTTTGTCTACGTGTCGCGCGTGCAGTACGTCTCCTGTTGAGAGCCTGGGTCCCACCTCATCTGTGTGAAACTCGACATCGCGCGATAACCTTCCACCGATGACCGCTCGCGCGATGACTATCCACTGATGTCTCATACTGGCGGACGACCGATGTCTCTCCCTGGAAGACGACCGATGTCTCTCTCTCTGGGAGACGACCGATGTCTCTCTGGGAGAAGACCGATGTCTCTCTCTCTGGGAGACGACCGATGTCTATCCCTGGCGACGCCCGCATGCCTCTCGCGCCCTGGTGATGCCTGCATGCCTCTCGCGCCCTGGCGACGCCTGCATGCCTCTCGCCCCCTGGCGACGTCCACATGCCTCGCGCCCTGGCGACGCCTGCATGCCTCTCGCGCCCTGGCGATGCCTGCATGCCTCTCGCGCCCTGGCGATGCCTGCATGCCTCTCGCGCCCTGGCAATGCCTGCATGCCTCGCGCCCTGGCGATCATGTGTGGTCGGCGACCGGCGATTATGTACTAACCAGGAAATCTTATAGTCTTCTAAGCTACACTTTCCTTCCTTTTTATTTTAAATAAAAACATACTTAGAATTCATTTAAAATATACTCTTTTATTCCAATTTAATTTTACAGGTCCTTACAATTTACACGGGAGCAGATGATGTTGCAGGAAGCAGAGCTCCTCAGTGAGTGGTCGCCGGAAGGAGATCGCCTGTTTCTACTTCTGTTAGGCGATCCCCCTTTTGCTGTCTTCTGATAGGAGATCGGCCTCTTCCGATAGGAGATCGCCTGCTTTGTTTTGTTTACTGTATTTTGTTTATGTTTCTGGAAAATTTGACCGAATTTGTATTAAACTCCCTGTGAGGAGAAACTACATTTCATATATATAATATTTTGTTCACTTCAATCTATTTGTTACCTTTATTTTCATTATATAAACATGAATAGTATTTTGGCGGGATGTTACAGTAGGTTCGTCAAGAACACCTCCTCTTCGAGTGAGAACGCCAAGTCAAACAGAAGGATTCATCAGTTAAATCCTCCTTCGCCTATGAGCGATGAAAGGTCAGTTTGAACCTATCATTTGGGGTTAGAGGTCTTGACAGTTGGAGGGTAGGTTCGCATAGAACACCTCCTGTTCGGGTGAGAACTCCCAACTTGAACAAGAAGGTTCACCAGTCAAAGTCCACCTTCATCTAAGGATGATGAGTGGTCAGTTAAAACCCGTTAGCTTGGAGTAGAAGTCTCGGAAGCGGTAAAGGAAGGTTCGCAGAGAACATCTCCCCTTTCAAGTGAGACCGCCAAGGACAACTCATTCCAGTGAAATCCTCCCTTGTCTCGAGTAAGGAGAGGTCAGGTGAGTACAGATCGGTGCTAGAATCCTTGCAGAGGTAAAGGGAGGGTTCGTGGAAAACACTTCCTCTTTGAGTAAAAGCACCTGGTTGAAGGGCAGGGTTTGCCAGTGAGACTCACCCATGCCTGTGGGCGATGATGAGGTCGGTGAGGTGCCTCTCAGTGGGAAAATTCTCATCAAGTCCTGCCCACGGTTGTAACATCCCGCCAAACTGTTTTTCATATTTGTAAAATGAATTAAAGGTAAAACATTAATATTGAAATGAACATAATTATATATATGTAATGAAGTTTCTCCTCACAGGGAGTTTAATACATAATCGGTCAGTTTCCAAAAGCGTAAACAAAATACAGCAAATAAAAAGACAGGCGATCTCCTAACAGGAAAAGGCGACCTCTGTAAGAACCTAGAAGTTTATATTGGAATAAAAGTGTTATATTATAAATAAATTCGAAGCACGTGTTTATTTAAATATAAAGGAAGGAATGTATAGCTGAGAAAACTACGAGATCGCCGTTATTAAGCGGGTAGGCGATCTCCAACTTCTCTGGCACTTGAACGCCTATCGCCTAGCTTATGCTTGAACGCCTATCGCCTGTGTGTACCTAGTAGCCTGTCGCCTAGAGTACACCTAATCGCCGAAACTACACTTAGTGTGTAGCCAAAATGTTGGATCAACCCTGGTACGTCCCAAAAGCCACGCGTATCAAGGTGTGGGTTAAACCTTGGATACGCTGGGCAGGCGAAGCTCTATACTTGAGCATAAGAGAATCATCCTTAACGTTACACGCTTGGGCGCACGAGGACTGGTGCTAATCAACTCTTGGAAGTGTGAAGCTACCGACGTCACCAAGCCTTGTGGAGAGAATACCTTGGATGTTACATTAATGGTATCAGAGCAGTTCGTCCTTAGGATGACCTGAGGGCTGTGGATCCATTGTGTTTCTTCTGCTCATGAAAGTTATTTGAATTTAAAATAATAACTATAGTGAAAGGTTTTCAAACATTTTTGTATTGAAATTTTGTGTGTGCTTTGGTGAATATATGTTCTAATTGAAAATCTTAGTATTAAGAATGAGAAGGCCTTGATAAAGTAGTGAGGGTGCACACTCATAACTGGATCGGGATGAGTCTCAATCTTAATTCCAAAGGTTTGATGTTTAGCATATATTGAATTCTGGTGTGAGCTATCTCATTCTCTTGAGTGTCTTTGTAATTGATGGAAAATGGTTGATTAGATTGGTGACTGCATACCAGTAGTTGTGCTGGTGTTATGCTTGATGTTATAAGCATTATGATTCTGTGGATGAACTCAAATTCTTAATGACTTTGAGATGCTGACCTGTGTAAGGTCTAGCTGTTACCCCTTGAATGAATTGATTCTTATCGATTTCATTCTTATAGTTGTAGGGAATATAGAAGCCCATAGATTCAGAATTCAGAACGAAGAAGATGGCACGTAGACCTGCTACCCCACCCCAACCTTCCTCAGAGATGAGCCAGATCGCCAAGGCTATCGAGATGATGGCGACTGCCATACAACAGCAGAATGCGGCGATGGCTCAGAACCATCAAGCCACAATGCAACACTGGGAAACTGCCCGATCTGCTGAGACAAACTCCCACGTCGGTCAGCCCCAAGAACAGATGGGACTGGCTGAGTTCATGAGGCACAACCCACCTAAGTTCAGTGGGAATGCTACCCCTGATCAGGCAGATCAGTGGGTCAGGGAGCTGGAGAAAATCTTTAGGGCGACCTCCTGCCCTGAAGAGAAGAAGCTGTTGTTTGCCACGTATCTGCTATCAGGAGAAGCTGAGTTCTGGTGGATGGGAGCTCAGCAAATGATGGAGGCCCGAGAGGATGTTCTGGATTGGGAGAGCTTCAGGGTGAAGTTCTTAGAGAAGTACTTCCCAGACAGCGCCAAGTTTGCGAGGGAAGCCGAGTTCTTAAAATTGGAGCAGGGGGATATGTCAGTAAACGCCTATGCTGCTCGTTTTGAGTACCTCGCCCGGTTCTATACCCAGGCGACCTCCGAGGCCTGGAGATGTAGGAAATTCGAAGAGGGGCTGAAGCATGGGCTGAAGAGGACCATAGCCCCGATGTGCATCCGGGAATTTCACGCCTTAGTAGAAAAGGCGAAGATGGTGGAGACCCTGGAAAAGGGTGATGCACGGGTGATCCGGTCACACCAAGGGGGTTCTTCCAGTGGGAAGGCTAAGGCACAGCACCCACAAAGCCAGCCCTATGCGAGACCTCCACCACATCGGGCAATAGCAGTGCCTCCCCAGTTCCAACAGCAGCAACCTTGGGAACCCAAGTGTCTTCACTGTGGTGGACCACACGCCTCCAATGCATGTTTCAAGAAGACTCCAGGGAGGAGATGTTTTGCCTGCCAAAAGACGGGACACGTTGCTAGAGATTGTCCTACCCAGAATAGGATGACTCAACCCAGTGGATCCCAACAGTTGAGGAATGGAGGCAGTCGACCTCAGGCAGCAGGGAGAGTGTTTGCCATGACTGGAGCGGAGGCATCTCAGTCAGGTAACTTAGTACAGAATGTTGCTCTATAGCTGGTAGATGCGTTAGAATTTTGTTTGATTTTGGAGCGACACACTCCTTTGTGTCAAGCCTGTGTGTAGCTGAGTTGGGCCTTCTAGTGAAGGAGTTGCCGTTTGAAACTGTTGGTCTATACACCTGCATCAGGACAGGTGTTGACCTCTACAGTTTGCCCCGAATGTCCAGTGATAGTAGAGGGACGCAGATTCAAGGTGAACTTGATCTGCCTACCTCTTCAGGATCTGGATGTTATCCTGGGAATGGATTGGCTAGCTGCCAATCACGTTCTCGTAGTCTGTGGTAGTCAGAAGATAGCGTTTCCAGACCTCCAAGAGGCAGACGTGTTATCAGCTCAGCATGGGTAGTCGGAGTTGGGAGAAAGAAGCGAGGTGCTTCGTGAATCCTAGCTCAGTTGGGAGTGAAGAATAAAGAGGACGTAAGTTGGATACCTGTGGTGAAAGATTTCATGGATGTAATTTCAGAAGAAATATCCGGATTACCTCCTAAGAGAGAAGTGGAGTTCTCTATTGATTTTGGTACCTGGGGCTGGACCAGTGTCAATGGCACCTTACAGGAGGGCTCCAGCCGAGTTAGAAGAGTTTACCTATAATAACGGCGATCATGCTGGCATTGGGATGGCAACGTATGAAGCTTTGTATGGAAGGAAAATGCAGAACTCCTTTGTACTGGTACCAGGAAGCAGTATTGGTTGAACCAGAGTTGATTCAGCAGACGACCGAGAAGGTGCAGATCAGAGATGACTTGTCCTTTGAAGCAAAACCAGTTAGGATTGATGACCGGCAGGGTAAACAACTCAGAGGCAAGACCATCAACATGGTGAAAGTGGTGTGGGATGAGAAATCGGGTGATTCAACGTGGGAGTTAGAAGAACCCATGAGGGAAGCCTACCCATACCTCTTTTCCTTGTAATTCATTTTCGGGGACGAAAATTTTTCTTGTTGGGGAGATTGTAAGAACCTAGAAGTTTATATTGGAATAAAAGTGTTATATTATAAATAAATTCGAAGCACGTGTTTATTTAAATATAAAGGAAGGAATGTATAGCTGAGAAAACTACGAGATCGCCGTTATTAAGCGGGTAGGCGATCTCCAACTTCTCTGGCACTTGAACGCCTATCGCCTAGCTTATGCTTGAACGCCTATCGCCTGTGTGTACCTAGTAGCCTGTCGCCTAGAGTACACCTAATCGCCGAAACTACACTTAGTGTGTAGCCAAAATGTTGGATCAACCCTGGTACGTCCCAAAAGCCACGCGTATCAAGGTGTGGGTTAAACCTTGGATACGCTGGGCAGGCGAAGCTCTATACTTGAGCATAAGAGAATCATCCTTAACGTTACACGCTTGGGCGCACGAGGACTGGTGCTAATCAACTCTTGGAAGTGTGAAGCTACCGACGTCACCAAGCCTTGTGGAGAGAATACCTTGGATGTTACAACCTCCTATAAGAAAAGGGCGATCTCCTATCAGACAACAGAAAAAGGGTGATCGCCTGACAGAAACAGAAACAGGCGATCTCCTTCCGGCGACCACTCACTGAGGAGCTCTACTTCCTGCAACATCATCTGCTCCCGTGTAAATTATACACGATCATCACAGGTTTAAGAAAAAGCCAAACACAACAACAAAAATCACAGGGTAAGCTAGATATTTGAAAGAGAGTTTAGATATGAACTTTAAAATCAAGATAAACAAATTTTAAGACACCCACGTAAAAACCATCAACTTTCCCATTCCCTTCACATGACCATCAAGTAATCACATATTACACAATTCCTCAAGAGTCGTTCTACTCACATAATTCATCAAGTGTCTATCAATTCAAAGTTTCTCATTTCTCACGTCAGACTTCCACTGACTCATCACACAAGACACTTGACACTACTTCCGGAAGACTCGTGCGTTGAACTTAGCATCCAGAGACCTGCACCTGTCATACTGCCCCACTGTGAAATCACACACATTCACAGGGTCGCCGTGAAATCACACACATTCACAAGCGTATAAATGAATCTCAATATCATCACTATCCTAGCATGACAGGGTTAATCCATACAACGGGTCAAGCTCGTTCTCTTTCAAACAACTCACCCATACGTATGAACCTCCATCGACTCTCAACGCCTGAATAACTTCATCTATATGATTCCATTATATCAGGAGAGTCAGGATCGTCTCATTCACAGGATACTCACTGATCAATACACCTCCTAACCAATCTCAACACGGTATTTCCTTTCCTGAAAATACTATGTCTTGATCCCACATTCACAACAATCAACACATCATATAACACTTAAATGAATGATTCCAACCACAGCAAAACTCATTCCAAGGTTCAGATTTTCGAATATCACATTTAAATCTCAAACAGTTTCAAAACAACACCAAAAACAGGGGAGTTCGAGAAACAACGCCAAAACCGGCGATCTCGTCCAAAAACAGGGGATTATACAATAATAGTTGAAAAACCGGCAACCACGTCGCCCCATCATCTCAATCATCTAATATAAGGTTTTTCGTTAGAAATAAGGCTAGCTTCCCTTACTTGGACTTGCGCAAAACACCAAGAGCTCCAAAACCCACCGAGCTTAAAGGATGCCTTAGCTCTGTTTTAGCGTCTGGTTTGTAGAACTTGCAGAGAATCTCCCAGGTGCTCCAAGGGCAGTCGTCGCTCGTCGCACTGCTGCTTGAGGATGCCTGAATCGCAGCGCGAAGGAGAGAAAAGGAGAAGAATGAAGGTAAACTCACACTTTCACTCTTGAACCACTGCAACGTCCTTTGCCTCTGAGAAGTGGGATTTTGAATCTTAAACCAACTTGTCCACAAAAGCCGCTACCACCACCCACTCTGCAGGGAAGTTTGCGTGTACGCTTCCCTGAACTGTACGACTACGCGTGCCTCTGCGCAGGCCAACACTCTGAGGTCACTATTCTGAACCACCCTTTTTGTCTACGTGTCGCGCGTGCAGTACGTCTGATGCTGAGAGCCTGGGTCCCACCTTATCTGCGTGAAACTCAACATCGCGCGATAATCTTCCACCGATGACCGCTCGCGCGATGACTATCCACCGATGTCTCATCCTGGCGGACGACCAATGTCTCTCCCTGGAAAGCGACCGATGTGTCCCTCATCCTGGCGATGACCGTCTGTCTCTCATACCGGCGATGACTGACGTGCCTCATCCTAGTGATGATTGATTCCTCATCCTGGCAGACAACTGATGTCTCACCCTGGAGGACCACCGATGTCTCACCCTGGCAAACCACCGATGTCTCACCCTGGCAGACCACCGATGTGTCTCCCATTCTGGTTGATGACCGATGTTCCTCTCATCCTGTTGGCGATCTCTTATCGCTCTTGTGGGTGACGAGAACACATCGCCTTACTCTGGTCACCGATGTCACATCGTCACACCTTGCTGAAGGTTCATCATCCCATTATGTTACGTCCAAGGTATCACCTCCAGATGGCTTGGTGACGTCGGTAGCTTCACATTTCGAAGAGTGGATCAGCACTACTCCTCGTGCGCCCATGCATGCAACACTAAGGACGATTTCTTATGCTCAAGCATAGAGCTTCACATGCACAGCGTATCTAAGGCTTAGCCCACACCTTGATACGCGTGGTTTTTGGAACCCACTATGGTTGATCCAGCATCTTGACCACATACTACGTGCACTCCCGTCGATCACGTACACCATAGGCGATTGGCGGTCATGTCTCCTCTAGGCGACAGGCGATTATGTGCCAGAGAAGTCGGAGATCGCCTCCGTCTTCAATAACGGCGATCTCGTAGAAGACTTCTTAGCTACACTTTTCTTCCTTTACTCTTCTTGATCCACATGTCTTCCTCGAGCACATCCACGTGATTACCTCACGATAAAGTCATCGCACCTGACTACTTGGTTAATACAATGGTCAGCCGACCGACCTCGACCAGCTGACTCCAGACCTTGGGCGACGTCCGAGGTCCGACTACTACGAAACTTCATTTACCAGCTCTTTGTATTTTAAATAATAACATCTTCTGAAATTATTTAAATATAACAATTTTATTCCAATTTAAAGTTTCTAGGTCCTTACATTCTCCCCAACAAGAAAAATTTTTGTCCTCGAAAATTGAATTACAAGGGAAAGAGGTAGGGATAGGCTTCTCTCATGGTTCCTTCTAATTCCCAAGTTGTATCACCCGATCTGCACATCGTCTACTCCCAACACGTGACTAGGGTCTGCAAAGTACTTCCTTAGCTGTGAAACGTGAAAGATATTATGCAGATTTGCTAATTGTGGAGGTAGGGCGATTTCATAAGCCACTGGACCGATCCTCCTTAAGATCTGATATGGCCCGACTAACTTAGGAGACAACTCCTTTGATCTGATACCTCGTCCTACACCCTTGGTCGGTGTCACTTTCATAAATGCATGATCTCCAACTACAACTCCAAAGGTCTTCTCCTCATCGTCAACATCATCACTGTCTCAACAAGAGTTATTATCCTTGGGTTCATTTAAGGCCAGAAGTGTTTTCACAGCCTTGTCAGCTTCGTCCTCCTAGCCACCACTAGAGTTGTTACCCTTGTCCTCAGGAGCAACATAGAGTAGCTCCCTCAAAGTTATTCCCTTCATATTTTCCAGATCCATAGGGATTTCCCAACCAAACGATTCTTGCTCACCTTCTTAGCAACTTCAACTTTGGGGATGGATGATGATTCACTTTCTAAGGTAGAGCCATCTGACGAAGATCCCTCTACCACTGACATTGGCTGCAGTTACAACACCTTCCCACCACCCATCATACCACCAGGCATACACTGCTGATTCAAACTCAAGAGGGCGACCTGAATGGCGTTCAGGAGAGCATGGCTTGACTGTTAAGCGGTCTGAACATTGTATACCCAATTAATCAGTAGCTGTCCCTCTAGATGAAGAGACCCATTCCTCTAGTTTCTGCGATCCCTCTTTATCAAGCAAATCATCGTACTGGACCTTCAGTAGCCTTGGAGACACACTCCAGATTTTTCATCTAAACCAGCATTCTCTAACGCCACCATCACGCCAGAGTACCCCTATACTAGCACTGACCTGGAAGAACAGATTAGGCTTTGGTCCACATTTTGTCATTTCATTGGTAGGAGTAGAGACTTGCAGACCAGAAAACCCCCCCATCAAAATTTTGATCCTTAACTTCTAATTTCTCTTGTTTCAGATGTCCATCATTGGCACGAACTGATTTGCCATGACTTGGGTTGGCATCCACATTGTTATTCTGTCTAGAAACTGCAGAGATAGAGTTCCTTCCAGGATTTTCACTTTTCAGTTCAAAAACGACAGGTTTGTAGCTTGAATTCACATTAGGCACCGTTTCATGTCGAACCGATCTTGAAGCAGCAAAAGACTGAAAGAGAACGGCTTCGGCTTCTTCCCTTCAGGCGCCCATCTGGTTCATCTGTTCTTTGATTACTAATAGCAGATTATGAAAAACCCACCTCTTTAGCAACTGGTTGGGATTTCGGAGCTGCTTACTCAGGAATTCCAATGGATACATCCATATTAGCATTGCATGGGATCTCAGGGTGCTCATTGTTCAACACACAGATCATAAATCCCTCACTGCGTTCAGGGTGAGGACTTGTTGTTACGGCTGACGATGCAGCATTGTTTCTAGGATCAGAAATGAAACGCTGACCACCACAACTGCCCATCTAAAGGATTAGCTGCAAATCCCATCCCATTAGAAACACAAGGCACATAAAGTTTTGTTTCCATATCTAACTTTTTGCAATTCCCTAACATCACCAGAAGAACTCAACGGAAGTGAATCAACACTATCATAACATGGCTTATCCTTATTCTTATCCGTAGCCATTACCTCCTTCCCTTCTACATTCACAGACAGAGCTGCATCCTCATTTTCCAAGTTCAGGAGCCTTTAACCTCAACCCACCATTCCCACACTCATCTTTCAAATCCCGATCAACAAAACAACCCCCATTCTGCGTGAAACCTTCTCTCTTAGGAGGAAGTCCAGGTATTCCTTCTGGAAATACATCCATGAAATCTCTCACCACATGTATCCTGCTTACGTCCTCTTCATTCTTCACTTCCAACCGAGCTAGGATCATGAAGCACCTCGCCCCTTTTTCCCAACTCCGACCACCCATGCTGAGCAGATATCACATCTGACTCTTGGAGATCTGGAAACGCTAATTTTCTGCCTACCGCAATCTATGAGAATGTGATTGGCAGATAGCCAATCCATTCCTAGGATAACATCCAAATCCTGAAGAGGTAGGCAGATCAAACTTACTTTGAACCTGCGTCCCTCTACCATCACTGGACATTCAGAGCAAACTATGGAGGTCGCAACCTGTCCTGATGCAGGTGTAGAGACCAACAGTTCAAACGGTAACTCCTTCACTAGAAGGCCCAACTCGGCTACACACAGGCTTGACACAAAAGAGTGTGTCGCTCCGGAATCAAACAAAATTCTAACGCATCTACCAGCTATAGAGTAAACACTTTGTACTAAGTTACCTGACTGAGATGCCTCAGCTCCCGACATAGCAAACTCTCTCCCTGCTGTCTGCGGCCTACGGTCTTCATTCCTAAACTGCCGAGAACCACTAGGTTGAGTCATCCTATTCTTGTTAGGACACTTTCTAGCAATATGTCCCATCTTTTGGCATTTGAAGCATCCTTTCTCTGAATTCCCCTTGGGGCACACCTTGACGTTATGTGACCCACCACAACGGAAACATCTTGGTTTCCATGGTTGTTGCTGCTGAAACTGGGGCGGAACTGCTCCTGCCCGATGTGGTGGAGGTCTCGCATAAGGCTTGCTTTGTGGGTGCTGCACCTTGGCCTTCCCACTGGAGGGACCCCCTGGATGTGATCTGATTACTCTGGAATCACTCCTCTCCAGGGTCTCCACCACCTTTGCCTTCTCTACTAAGGCATGAAACTCCCTGATCCACGGATCTGCTTGATCAGGGGTAGCATTCCCACTGAACTTGGGTGGGTTGTGCCTCATGAACTCGGTCAGTCCCATCTGTTCCTGAGGCTGACCGACGTGGGAAGCTGTTTCAGCCGACCGAGCAGTTTCCCAATGATGCATTACAGCCTGATGAATCTGAGCCATTACCGTATTCTGTTGTTGGATAGCAATTGCCATCATCTCTATAGCCTTGGCAATCTGACCCATTTCCGAAGAACGTTGGGGAGGGGTAGGAGGTTTACTTGCCATCTTTCTTCGTTTCAGATTTTGAAACTATAAGATTCCTATATTCCCTACAACTACAAGAATGAGATCGATAAGAAATCAATTCATTCAGGAGGTAACATCTAGACCTTACAAAGGTCAGCATCTCAAAGTCATTAAGAATTTGAGCTCATCAACTGAATCACAATACTTATAACCTCAAACAAAACACCAGAACAGCTACTGGTATACAACCTTCAATCCAAACAACTACTTTCAATCAATTACAAAAACACTCAATAAAATGAAATAAATCACACCAGAATTCAATGTATGCTAAACATCAAACCTTTGGAATTAAGATTGAGAATCATCTCGATCCAGTTATGAGTGTGCACCCTCACTACTTTATCAAGATCCTCTCATTCTTAATACTAAGATTTTCAGTTATGGAATATATTCACTAAAGCACACACAAAATCTCAATACAAAAACGTTTGAAAATCTTTCACTATAGTTGTTATTTAAAACTCAAACAGATTTTATGAGCAGAAGAAACACAATGGATCCACAACCCTCAGGTCATCCTAAGGACGAACTGCTCTGATACCATTAATGTAACATCCCGCCAAATTGTTTTTCATATTTGTAAAACGAATTAAAGGTAAAACATTAATATTGAAATGAACATAATTATATATATGTAATGAGGTTTCTCCTCACAGGGAGTTTAATACATAATCGGTCAGTTTCCAAAAGCATAAACAAAATACAGCAAATAAAAAGACAGGCGATCTCCTAACAGGAAAAGGCAACCTCCTATCAGAAAAGGGCGATCTCCTATCAGACAACAGAAAAAGGGTGATCGCCTGACAGAAACAGAAACAGGCGATCTCCTTCCGGCGACCACTCACTGAGGAGCTCTACTTCCTGCAACATCATCTGCTCCCGTGTAAATTATACACGATCATCACAGGTTTAAGAAAAAGCCAAACACAACAACAAAAATCACAGGGTAAGCTAGATATTTGAAAGAGAGTTTAGATATGAACTTTAAAATCAAGATAAACAAATTTTAAGACACCCACGTAAAAACCATCAACTTTCCCATTCCCTTCACATGACCATCAAGTAATCACATATTACACAATTCCTCAAGAGTCGTTCTACTCACATAATTCATCAAGTGTCTATCAATTCAAAGTTTCTCATTTCTCACGTCAGACTTCCACTGACTCATCACACAAGACACTTGACACTACTTCCGGAAGACTCGTGCGTTGAACTTAGCATCCAGAGACCTGCACCTGTCATACTGCCCCACTGTGAAATCACACACATTCACAGGGTCGCCGTGAAATCACACACATTCACAAGCGTATAAATGAATCTCAATATCATCACTATCCTAGCATGACAGGGTTAATCCATACAACGGGTCAAGCTCGTTCTCTTTCAAACAACTCACCCATACGTATGAACCTCCATCGACTCTCAACGCCTGAATAACTTCATCTATATGATTCCATTATATCAGGAGAGTCAGGATCGTCTCATTCACAGGATACTCACTGATCAATACACCTCCTAACCAATCTCAACACGGTATTTCCTTTCCTGAAAATACTATGTCTTGATCCCACATTCACAACAATCAACACATCATATAACACTTAAATGAATGATTCCAACCACAGCAAAACTCATTCCAAGGTTCAGATTTTCGAATATCACATTTAAATCTCAAACATTTTCAAAACAACACCAAAAACAGGGGAGTTCGAGAAACAACGCCAAAACCGGCGATCTCGTCCAAAAACAGGGGATTATACAATAACAGTTGAAAAACCGGCGACCACGTCGCCCCATCATCTCAATCATCTAATATAAGGTTTTTCGTTAGAAATAAGGCTAGCTTCCCTTACCTGGACTTGCGCAAAACACCAAGAGCTCCAAAACCCACTGTGCTTAAAGGATGCCTTAGCTCTGTTTTAGCGTCTGGTTTGTAGAACTTGCAGAGAATCTCCCAGGTGCTCCAAGGGCAGTCGTCGCTCGTCGCACTGGTGCTTGAGGATGCTTGAATCGCAGCGCGAAGGAGAGAAAAGGAGAAGAATGAAGGTAAACTAACTCTTTCACTCTTGAACCACTGCAACGTCCTTTGCCTTTGAGTAGTGGGTTTTTGAATCTTAAACCAACTTGTCCACAAAAGCCGCTGCCACCACCCACTCTGCAGGGAAGTTTGCGTGTACGCTTCCCTGAACAGTACGACTACGCGTGCCTCTGCGCAGGCCAACACTCTGAGGTCACTATTCTGAACCACCCTTTTTGTCTACGTGTCGCGCGTGCAGTACGTCTGATGCTGAGAGCCTGGGTCCCACCTTATCTGCGTGAAACTCAACATCGCGCGATAATCTTCCACCGATGACCGCTCGCGCGATGACTATCCACCGATGTCTCATCCTGGCGGACGACCGATGTCTCTCCCTGGAAAGTGACCGATGTGTCCCTCATCCTGGCGATGACCGTCTGTCTCTCATACCGGCGATGACTGACGTGCCTCATCCCGGTGATGACTGATTCCTCATCCTGGCAGACAACTGATGTCTCACACTGGAGGACCACCGATGTCTCACCCTGGCAGACCACCGATGTCTCACCCTGGCAGACCACCGATGTGTCTCCCATTCTGGTTGATGACCGATGTTCCTCTCATCCTGTTGGCGATCTCTTATCGCTCTTGTGGGTGACGAGAACACATCGCCTTACTCTGGTCATCGATGTCACATCTTCACACCTTGCTGAAGGTTCATCCTCCCATTACGTTATGTCCAAGGTATCACCTCCAGATGGCTTGGTGACGTCGGTTGCTTCACATTTCGAAGAAAGGCAAGACAAAAAGAGCCTACATAGCTTGGGATGAAAATGAAGTGTCTTCATCAAGTTCCTCATCAAGTGAAGATGAAAAAGCCAACATATGTTTAGTGGCTGAGGATGATGATGATGCTTGCAGTTCAAGTGAGGTAAGTTCTTGTGCTTCCTTAAATGAACAAAATTATTGTGAATTGCTTGAAGCTTTTCAAGAAACTCATGATGAAGCTAATCGATTGGTGCTTTCAAACAATCGATTGAGAGATCTTAACAATGGGCTTGAAAAGAGAGTTAAATCACTTGAAGAGGATCTGAGAAAAGCAAAAATTGATTTTGAAAAGATGGAAAATCATTTCAAAAACACCTCTTGTAAGTGTGATACTCTCATTTGTGAAAATTGTGAAAATCTTGAGAAAAAGGTTCAATATCTTGTTGAAACTGTGGACAAGCTTTCAAAAGGGAAATCAAACTTTGAGAATGTCTTGGCATCTCAAAGTTGTGTTTTTGGAAAGGCTGGTTTAGGCTTCAATCCACAGAACAAGCAAGATAGGTTTTCAAAAAGTTTTTTAAGAAAACCAGAAAAACAACCGATTGTTAAGACGAAACAATCGATTGTGACATGCTTTTATTGCATGAAAAAGGGCCATTCGGTTAGATTCTCCAAAATAAGAAAGTTTTCTGTTCCAAGAGGCTACATGAAATGGATCCCTAAAGGATGTGAGGTTCCAAGTGTGAAAAAGAAACCAATTGGACCCACATTTGTGAAAGGACCAAATCTTGTTGCTTGAACTAATGTTTGTGCAGGAAAATAAATAGAAAAAGAGGAGCTGAGCCAACTGGTTAGACTGTTAAAGACAAAGGGCAATCATTGAAGCTGAATCAATGCTTTGCAGAAGGTCAATTCAATGAAAAGAAGCCTTCTTGATTAACAAGCAATTGGCTCATTGAGGAAACAACACAAGGATGAGATTTTTCTTTTACTGTCCTCTATTTTAGTATTAAAGTTCTTTCCTGTGATTAATCCCTCTTTGGTCAATGTTATCTGTTGTTATCTGTTTCTGTTTTTGGTTAAAATTTCATAAAATCAAGTTTTAACTGCTGCAGAAAAACAACCGATTGTTTCTTCGAAACAACCGATTGTTTTGGGTCTGACAGCACTGTGAGAAAATTGATTTAATTCTATTTTTGGATTTCTATTCGTTGCAGATCATTTCAAATAGAGAATCTTGGTCAATGATACTGTGATTGAATGCTGAACAAGTTCAGAAAAGAAGTTACAACTATCATAAAGGAAAATATTCCAAAATCCTGGAAATTCAAGTGCCTTAATGACTAGTCAAAGTCCACATGTGAAGACCATGTGATTTTCAGCTTTTTCTGACATGTTCTGTGCAGAACAGTCTTCTCTCTCTGAAAATCAGGTACCCATTGAATGGAATTAATCATAAATTGGTTTTCGGATGGTTATAAAATCAGGTGCAGATGAACAACCAATTGCAACATCTCTTGCAACATCTCTTGCACCATCTCTTGAGAAAAACTGTAAAGAAGAGCTGTCCTCTGTTTTCTCATCTCTGCTGCCATGGAATCAACTCCTCCCACTTCTGGAAGAATCAAAACCAGAGCTGTAAGGTCTGGAGGAAGGCTAGAAGGATGGTTTTCTGGAGATAAAGATCTCATAGAAAAATATAGATATGAGACAAGTCTCAAGAAAATCAACAACCCCAAGGTTGTGAGTTTTGATTGGCTGAAAAGTCAAAAGCTGGACAATGTGAGGAAACTTCTCAAAGATCAGTATCTCAGAAGGTTTCTGGAGATGAAGGGCAACATATATCCAGACTTGGTGAAGGTCTTCTACACCAATTTGAAATTTGAAGGAAACAACCTAGTTTCTCATGTAAAAGGTGTGGACATGGAGATAACCCATGAGGTTTGGGCTGCTGTTGCTGGACTCAAGTTTTCTAGACTGCGAATCAGCAAAGGCAATCTTGGTGTGGTGGAGGATTTCAACAAAATTCAGTTTTACAGAAGCTGTTTGAAAAACACTCAAGCTCAAGTGAGTGCATGCTCAGTTGGAGGATTGAAACTGGATGAGAGGCTGCTTGCTCTCATTGTGACATGGATTCTAACTCCAAGGGGGAGCAACCATTCTGTTTTGACTGAAGAAGATCTGGTTTACATCTTCTGCATCACCAAGAAGGTCAAGCTAAATTGGATCCACATCATCAAAGAGCACATGCAAAAAGCAATGAGGTTGGGTGACTATCACTATCCCTATGCTATTTTGATATCTAAATTCCTAAACTATTTTGAAGTTAATCTGGAAGATGAGACTTCTGAGCTGGTCAAGTCAACTCAAGAGTTGAACAATGGATCACTCAGCAAGATGGGGTTTACAAAAATAGGTGGAAAATGGGTAAGCAAGGATGGTGATCATGGTGCCTCCTCTAGTGGTGCTGCTCAAGAAGAACCTACAGATATGGATGTTGAACATGAAGATCCAACAGGAGGGTTTCAAGATGCTGGATGTAAGGACCTGTAAAATTAAATTGGAATAAAAAGGAATATATTTTAAAAGAATTCTAAGTATGTTTTTATTTAAAATAAAATAAAAAGGAAGGA
This sequence comes from Phaseolus lunatus, assembly GCA_013389735.1. NCBI lineage: Eukaryota > Viridiplantae > Streptophyta > Magnoliopsida > Fabales > Fabaceae > Phaseolus > Phaseolus lunatus. The sequence goes on from CM023864.1 coordinate 25,174,861, forward strand.
AAGTGTAGTTTAGAAGACTATAAGATCGCCTGTCGCCTACTACACATGATCGCCAGGGCGCGAGAGGTATGCGGACATCGCCAGGGCGCGAGGCATGTGGACGTCGCCAGGGCGCGAGGGGCATGCAGGCATCGCCAGGGCGCGAAAGGCATGTGGGCGTCACCAGGGATAGACATCGGTCGTCTCCCAGAGAGAGACATCGGTCGTCTTCCAGAGAGAGAGACATCGGTCGTCTGCCAGGATGAGACATCGGTGGATAGTCATCGCGCGAGCGGTCATCGGTGGAAGATTATCGCGCGATGTCGAGTTTCACACGAATAAAGTGGGACCCAGACTCCCAGCATGACACGTCCTGCACGCACGCCACGTGGACAAAAAGGGTGGTTCAGAATAGTGACATCAGAAAGTTGGCATGCGCATGAGACACTCGCGGTCGTACTGTTCAGGGAAGTGGTTGGCATGCACAAGAAGACAACCGTGGCCGTACTGTTCAGTGAAACGTACACTCTGGCTTTCTTCCAGAGGGGGTGGTGGCAGCAGCATGCATGGACAAGTAGGCTTGGATTCAAAAACCCACTGCGAGGAGGCAAAGAACGTTGCAGTGACTCAAGAGTGAAAGAGTGAGTGCATCTTCATCCCTCTCTTTTCTCTCCTTCGCGCTGCGATTCAGGCAACCTCAAGCACCAGTACGACGAGTGACGACTGCCCTTGGACACTTGGGAGGTTCTCTGCAAGTTCTCCAGACCGGGACACTAAAACAGAGTGAAAGCATCTTTAAGCTTCGTTGGGTTTTGGAGCTCTTGGAGTTTTGCGCTAGTCCAGGTAAGGGAAGCTAGTACTCTACATTTATAAAAACGTTAGGCGAGTAAGTTCTGAAGTGAGGGCGACGTGGTCGCCGGTTTTCATGTTTCTTTTCACAATGCTCTGTTCTTATGTGTGGGTTGACGTGGTCACCGGTTTTAACTTTGTTTTCGACATCCCCTGCTTTTGAATGAGTTCGCCGGTTTGGCGTTGTTTTTCGAACTCCCCTGTTTTAGTGCTGTTTGAAACTGTTTGAGATTTAAATGTGAAATACATGTGATATTCAAAAATCTGAACCGTGGAATGAATGTTGCTGTGACTGAATCGTTCATTTAAGTGTTATATGATGTGTTGAATGTTATGAATGTGGGATCAAGACATAGTATTTTCAAGAAAGGAAATACCGTGTTGAGATTTGGTTATGAGGGTGTATTGATCTATGAGTATCCTGTGAATGAGGCGATCCTGACTCTGCTGAGATAATGGAATCACATAGAGGAAGTTATTCAGTTGGTGAGAGTCGAAGGAGGTTCATATGAATGGGTGAGTCGTGTGAAAAAGAACGAGCTCGGCCTGTTATATGAATTAACCGTGTCATACTAGGAGAGTGAAGATATTGAGATTCATTTATGCGCATGGCTGTGTGAGTTTCACAGCGACCCTGTGTGGGTGATGTAGTATGACAGGTGCAGGTCTCTGGATGCTAAGTTCAACGCACGAGTCTTCCGGAAGTAGTGTCAAGTGTCTTGTGTGATGAGTCAGTGGAAGTCTGACGTGAGAAATGAGGAACATTGAATTGATAGACACTTGATGAATTATGTGATTTTAACGACCTTTGAGGAATTGGGAAATATGTGTTTAGTTGATGGTTTTACGTGGGTATCTTGAATTTGTTTTACCTTGATTTTTAAAGTTCATATCTAAACTCTCTTTCAAATATCTAGCTTACCCTGTGATTTTGGTGTTGTGTTTGGCTTTTTCTTAAACCTTTGATGATCGTGTATAATTTACACGAGAGCAGATGATGTTGCAGGAAGTAGAGCTCCTCAGTGAGTAGTCGCCGGAAGGAGATCGCCTGTTCCTATTTCTGTTAGGCGATCACCCTTCTTCTATTTTCTGATAGGAGATCGCCGTTCTCTGATAGGAGATCGCCTTTTGCTGTTAGGAGATCGCCTGTCTTTCTATTTTATATGTAATTTTGTTTACGTTTTTGGAAAATTGACCGAATATGTATTAAACTCCCTGTGAGGAGAAACTTCATTACATATATATAATTTTGTTCTCTTCAATATATTTGTTTACCTTTATTTTCATTATATAAACATGAATAGTATTTTGGCGGGATGTTACACTGGACCCAGTGCAGCTGCTGAACATCCAGAAGAAAGGATTCAATCAATGTCACCTTTTGAAAGGTTCATGATGAATAGGATGGATAGCTTTGCTGAAAACCAAAGAAACCTCCATGATCTGTGTGTTAGCAATTTCCAGAGGTTTGATACCAGGTTTGACAACATAGATGCAAGGTTCATGAGCCTGGATGAACAAATTGAAGCTGTTCAGAACCAAATCTTTGATCTTCAGTTTGGAGATAAGGAAGAATGAAGAAAAACAACCGATTGGATTGTCGAAACAATCGATTGTTTTTGCTGCTGTTGAAGTTTGATTTTCTTTTCTTTCCTTCTGCTGTTGCTTTTATAATTCTGATGTAATATGAACTTTTTATGGCTTTATCTCTTATATTTGTCTATTTGTGAAGACAAATAGGGGGAGATTTTATGCTTGTTTGCTTAGATGCATGTTTAAGACTGCTTTTAGCTGTTTTTACTGATATTAATTGGTTAAGCCTTAACTGTGTATATATTTTCTAACCAAATATCAGAGGTTCAATGTCTGCTAAAAGTTCGTTTGCAGGAACTGCTTCAGATTTAATCAGATCAAAACAAGCATCAGGGATCAAGCATCAGGGATCAAGCATCAGGGATTTGTCTTCATCAAATAGGGGGAGATTTTTGAACCAAGTGGTGTTCAAGGTTTTGAAGAATCCAAATCCTTTGAAGGATGATGAAGCTTTTGTTGTGCTTGCTGTTGCTGTGCTGGTTTAGTTAGGATCTGGGTAGTTTGAGTTGTGTAACTCAACCTTTGATTGAATCTAAAGCTCAAGCATCTCAACTTTCAAACAAAGTAAAGTGTTTTTTCAAACTGAGTTAAAACAACCGATTGTTTTATCGAAACAACCGATTGTTTAAGCTTAGGTGTTTTGAAAATTGTTTTGAAGTATGAAAATTGGTTAAGTAACAAAACAACCGATTGATTCGAGGAAACAATCGATTGTTTGTTATGTTTTTATAACAGAAAACAGTTTTGACTTTGACTGAGCTCTAAATGGTTTTAATTCATACGCTCCAGTCATTAAATGCTTTGACCAATCTTTCTAAAGCAATTAAGAGTTTGTTAAGATTTGTTTACAAACATCTTCTTTGAATATGTACAGAAAAAACAGATTTGAGTTTAAGAAGAATAAAAGTGAATTGAAAAAGTTTTTTCAAAGTGTTGGAGATTGCTTAGAGTTTTGGTTGATCAAAGTGCTGAGATAGGATTCTCTTGTATTGATTTCAGATTGCTTCTGTAACAAGTGTAATCCTTGTAATTCTGTGAACATTCGTTTGTGCTGTTGCTAAGAAGAGCTGTGTGTTCTTGAGGGGATCAAGATCAGCTTTCTTAGTGTGGTGTGCTGACCAAGGAAAGTGTGTTTCTTGAGGGTGTTCAAGGTCACTTTCTTGGTTGTGTGTAAGTAATCTAGTGTTGATTGCTTAGTGGATTTCCTCAGGGTTTCTGAGAAGACTAGATGTAGCTCTGGGTTGGAGTGAACCAGTATAAACATCTGTGTACAATCTCTCTATCCCTAACTCTTTAATTTCAGTTTATTTGTTGTTTGCTGGTATAAACAACCGATATTTTCGAAGAAACAACCGATTGTTTTCCTGGCAGTGCTGTTTTGCTTGCTGTTTTGGCAAACTGAATTGCTTAATCATTTGATTTCTGAAAGATATTCATTCTAGCTTGGAAAAGTTTGCGAAAACCTCTTTAAACAATTCACCCCCCCCCCTCTAGTTTAAAGCCATCTTTCCTAACAGAAATGAGCAAGATCCTCCTAGGAGTGATGGTGATCTTGAAGGTGCATGATGTGTATGGGAGTAGGGATAGGTTAGGCCAAATCACTTGGAGGAAGGTGAAGATGAAGATCAAAGTGTCTAACCTAGAGAGACTAGACAAAGAGTAGAAGCTAGCATAATTTTGGCAGCATTTACTCATATAAATTGATCTTAAAAAAACATGAGCCAAAGCACCCTATTTATAGGAGATGGTGCCTTGGAGAGTAAGGAGCAAGGGTAGGATGGGGAATACATAAAAGAGGGGGCTGCTAGGGTGTTGACTAAAGGTCAATGCAGCCCCTTAGCATGCTTCTAGAAGGTAGGGCTACATTCCTACCCTAAAAGGCCTAGGTACAAGCTAAATTGTTAAATATACCCCCTATTGTGCTAAATGAACCCTACTCTACTGAAATTACAAATAAACTGAAATTAATTGATGCTCAGCTCCCATGGCTTGGGCTCTACTCCTTGTGGTCCTCTGAGGGGTCTTTGAATATGTAAAGAAAAGTTTCTCTGCCATCAGTAGCAGAGTCCCAATTTTCTTAAATACTCTTTTCCATGGACCTAGTTGTTGGGCTTGAGCTTGGGCTTAGGCTTTGGCTTGGGCCTCTTCCATCACTTCATGTAATATGTACAAATATCTTTCTCTCCCATCCTTAGCTAGGTCAACATCTTCATGTAGTCTTTTGGCCATGGAATGGTCCTAGACGCTCGTCCCATGGCCCTAGACGCTCTTGTCTTGGCTCTTGTGCGGTTGTGCTTGGCCCTCTTCCATCAAGGAAGATGTCCGAGTAAACGCACTGTATGTACAAGTGTCACCCATTCCTCTGGTAAGATTCCAAGGCCTGGGTGACTGAACAATCATCAAGGTTCAGATGGGAAACCCTTTTCTCAGTAAGTTTTTGAGTTTGGGCACCCAAAACAGACTTGAAATTGATTGAACAATCATCAAGGTTCAGATGGGAAACCCTATTCTCAGAAGATTCTGAGTTTGGGCACCCAGAACAGACTTGAAATTGATTGAACAATCATCAAGGTTCAGATGGGAAACCCTTTTCTCAGTAAGTTTCCGAGTTTGGGCACCCAGAACAGACTTGAAATTGATTGAACAATCATCAAGGTTCAAATGGGAAACCCTATTCTCGGTAACATTCTGAGTTTGGGCACCCAGAACAAATTTGAAATTGATTGAACAATCATCAAGGTTCAGACGGAAAACCCTATTCTTAGTAAGATTCTGAGTTTAGGCACCCAGAACAGACTTGAGATTGACTAAATGATCGTAAGGTTCAGATGGGAAACCCTTTTCTCAGTAAGATTCTGAGTTTGGGCACCCAGAACAGACTTGAAATTGACTCCTCCTTTGTGAGATTCCAAGATAGGGAGCATGGAAATTCATAACAATCCAGGCGGGACGACCTTTGCTCAGTAAGACTCTGAGCTCGGGTGCCCAGACCGTGGATGGTCATAACTAAGTTTGTTTGGCTTAAATCACGAAGGTCGACCTGTCTTGCAAAGGTGACCTGTCTTGGTAAGATTTTGAGTTCAGGTATCTTGAGAATACAATAAATGGCAGTACTTTTCCTCCTTAGTAAGACTCTGAGTTTGGAAGATACTGAGCCAACTAGCAATGTCAAAGAGTTTGCGGCTGGAACATGCGGGTGAGGGGAGAATCAACACCCTAGTCACTATGAATCGTAGCTCGCCTTGGTTTGGCTCGAGCTTGAAAAGAAAATGACCCTGTCTCAGTAAAACTCTGAGCTCAGGGGTGTCAAAGGAATTCGCAGCTGAAATTGTTTAAACCAAGGATGTCTGCTGTCTTCGTAAGCCTCCACGACCTAGGAATGTAGGTAAAGGGTACAGTGTGACCCACATCGGCATAGGAAATGTTCGAAATAGACTTGAGGAGAGAATCACACGCCCAAGTCAGCCATTCGTACCTTGAAGTAAGGATGTGTGAAGGAAAGGGATGTGACTTGGCCGGGAGGATGTCCAAAAAGGTTCACAGGTATGCATTCTTCCCCTTAGAGAGGCTCTAAGTTTGGGGAACGTGCAGGTACATGGCGACTCAAGTTTGAGAAGCCTCTTGCTCTAAAGGATTTCAAGCGAGGACATTTTGAATGGCAGCTCGCCAATGTTTTGGCTCGAGCTATGGAAGATGGTTTCTGTCTCAGTGTAATACTGAGCTCAGGACCTCAACCAGGACAAGTCGATGTTAACCCCGCAGGAAGGTGAGGCACCACGAAGGTGTTCACAGAGGAATGTGTCAAAGTTTGGACAACCAATGCAAGAAAAGTGGGATGCCCACTGCAGGTATGAGGTACAAGTTATTCCATGAATAGCTCTGTCAAGAACACTATCTTATTAGTAGTTGCATCAGTTACTTGAAATGCATTACCTTGCTATGTTTGAATTTGTTATTAAGTCATGGTATTTGCATCGTATAAGTGTCAAGTAATCGAATGCATGATGGCTGTGTCTGTAAGAAGCATGCATTATCACCATACTTGTCGAGACATAGCATGAGGGCATAAATAAACTTTTCATACATATATGCATAGTATTGGAAATTGTTTTGAAGGTTACAAAAGGAAGTGCAGGCGGCAACACTTTTTAGCCGCTAATGTGGACACGTGAACGCTGGCGAGGAGGTCACCATAGGCAAGCAACTTAGTCTCTTCACTGAGCTTGCTGAAATAGCTCAGCTCGAGACTTGGGGGCTTGTGTAGTGGACCAGAGCCCAGAAGGACTATTTGCAGTTTACTCCTTAAAGATAAAAGATATTGTTCCCAGTGATATTCCAGTTGAGATTTTATTCTCTTTGGAGTGGTTGCATATGTTATACATAAAAGTATGTAAATGTACTTGAAACATATTTAATCCTGGAGAACGATATCCAAGTTGGTATCCAGGTGGTTATTCTGTTGCACTCCAAGGAGATAGAATTCCACACAGCTATGCTGTTAAGATTACACACACCGTAACAGAATTCTTTCCCATTGAATATTCTCTCACTAGAGATAAGATTCTTGTATGGGAAGTTGGTTATCAGTGGTAACCTAATGACACTTTATAAAAGGGGCTTAAGGTCCCAGGTGAAGGTATGCAATTCTGAATACACTTTTTGAATACTGAAGCTATATGTTTCTTATTCTTTGATAAGCCCTTACTGACTTGAGCGTCGAAGTGTAACCGGCCGTAAGGGCACCCTCTGTCTCAACAGGTGAAGCATCTAAAAAACCAAGAGAAGAGTAGATTTCAGAGAAGACAGACGGAGCCTGAACCAGTCATCGGAGTCAACCAACGACCAAGTAAACCGGGAAGAACAATGTTCATGTTGTGTTTCTATTGTTAGTTTCAATTCTTGTTGTGTTCTTACTTTTAATCTTGTGTTCTTGTGTTGTTATTGTGTTCTTATTGAATATTGGTTGTTGTTCTTAATAATACCCATTCGGTTTAATCCTTGTTCATCATAAAAATCACCTATTCATATGTTTTTCTCTTGGACCTTTAGAAATGAACCTTCACATCTACTTAGCACTTGCTAAGTTAATGTCTAGTGGGGATTTTCTCTAGGTGACTCACCATAATTGCTCTAAGAATCTTGATCCAATTCTTAATAAAGTGTTACAAATTAAACAAAGATGAATTCAACTCACATCACCTTCACACTTACTTAACCACTTGGTTAAGTTCGTGTTCAGTTGGAATCTTCTTAGGGTCCTCATCTTAATTACTAATAAAAATAAATCCTAAACAAAGAGCAACCAGTAAAATCTACAATCCTAAAATAAAATCACATCATGTGGTAATCAAAGAATGACTTTAATTGTGCTTTTCTTTTCTGAGTTGATTTTCTGCTTTAAAATTTCAGCACATTTCAATTTTGCTTTTATCTTCCAGCAATTTAAATTCTACTTTACATTCAACACCTTTCAATTCTGCCTTAAAATTCTTTTCATTTACAATTCCGCCTTTTTATTCATTATGCACTTTAAATTCCACTTTTGAATTCTATTTTGTGTCAACTTTTTTCTTTTCCTTATATCTTTTGCTTGAGTCTTATGTTCTTAGTGTTATAGGAGTCTTAAATCCTTTCTACCTATTTTGCTTTTGATTGTGAAGAACTAAATGTATCTAGAAATGTGTTTGAGTAGAAGTTGATTTAATTCCAAAAAAAGAATTCAAGTGATCATATGAATTGAATCCCAATCTATTTGTGAAAATTGAAAGTGAATTAAAATATGCATGCCAAGATTATGGACATTTTGAATCCATAAAAACAAAAACAAAGAGAAAAAAAAAGTTAGGGCAATTCACTTTTCAAGTTCAAAATTACTAAAAGGAGGATTCTTTTATGTTAAAAATTGTTTTCATATTTGAGGAATTTTATCCTTCTTGCTTTTACAATTTCTAAGAAAATTAAAACTTCATAGTTAAAAGTTTAAGTAAGTTTCTTTGAATCTTCATTCATGTTTTTCTTGTTTGTTTTCTCTAAGTTGTCATTATCTTTTTCCCATTTGGTTTAGCTTTCTTTCTTTTAAGCTTTTCTTGCTTGCCTTCAAATCTTTCTTAAGTTTTGTTGGGGGTTCTTTCGTGATCAAGTGTTAAGAGCTTTGAACTCTTTCACTTGAAGTGTTGCTACCAAGTGTAGACCTTTTGGAAAAATTACAAAAACCTTTCTTGAGTGAGTGAGTACATTAATTGTTATTTTCACTAATTCTTTGATTTCTTTTGTGCAATATCATGTATGATTTATCTTCAGGGGAATCTTCTAAACCACAATATTGATGGAAGAGGCCCAAGCTCAGGCCTGACAACTAGGTCCATGGCAAAGAGAATTCAAGAAGAGTGGGACTCTGCTACTGATGGCAGAGAAACTTTTCTCTACATATTCAAAGACCCTTCAGAGGACCACAAGGAGTAAAGCCCAAGCTGATGGAGATCAAATAGAAGAGGAAAGTGAGGATAAAAGCCAAGAACCTCAAGGACAAGTTAGCTCAAAATCCTTCATACCTCAAAGGATCACAAGGAGCAAGGCTAGAGATTTGGGTAAAGAACATCAATTGTTTTCTCTTTTTGTAATTACCCATGTATAAAAATTTGTAAATATTTGTAAATAAATATAAAATTAGCTTTAGGAATATGCCAAAGAGGGAAACCAAAGAAACCTCTAGTGTAAGGCATTGTTTGGGACGGTTTTGAGTAAAAGAGTGGAAGAAGTGACTTTTCCTACTCCTTCTAGACTTAGGTGCTAAGAAGGAGCTAGAAGAGTGACTCTTCCCACTCCTTCTCCCTTGTAACATGTCCAGCCCTCCTTATTATAAATAGGAGTGCTTGGTTCTTAATAATACAAGTTGAAAGTTAGAAGAAAAGAAACTATCTTGAAATTGAGAGAGAGTGAGTTTGTGAGACTTGTCTCTTCTTCTCCTTCATGTCTTATCTTGTGAGCTTTGGAGACTCTCAAGTGGCGGCACTACCCACTCATCTTGGAAGAACCACCCTCCAAGTGGCGTGAATCACATCTCCAAAAGGCTACAACCACATAAGTCATTTCTATTCATCTTCTAAAAATACCCATTTGTGTTTTCTTGTAGTTTTTCCATTTTTAATCGGTTCAATCTTTTCCATGAGCTGTTTCCTTTCATTTGCTGCCATTGTTCTGCACTTTGTTGGTTTATTTCCTTGTTTTCTTGCTGTTTTAATTTCGTCCAAACCATGGGTTTCCATATACATGTGTTGTTCTTGTTTTCCATCCATGGGTTTTTGTTCTTTGATGAATTTCTTTGTGATTTTCTAATTCCTATTGAATTTCAATCAGTATTTTCACTTGTTCTTGGTGTTCTTATGTTGTTCTTGTGTTTCCTTTGAAGTTTGGTACTCTTGAATTACCCATTCATATTTCATTGTTATCTTACACTACAAGTTACCTATTCATGTGTTTTTAGTATGAACCTTTGTTTTTTTGAGTAGAAACTCTATTAATTGTTCTTTAGAATTTTGATCCTAATTCTTGAAAGTGTCATGAATACAATGAAACCTATATCAACTCAACCCAAACCAAGAAAGTTTCATAAGAGACTCACATCACAAGCCATGGGAACTGAGCATCAATAAATTTCAGTTTATTTGTAATTTGAGTAGAGTAGGGTTCATTTAGCACAATAGGGGAGGTGTAATTAACAATTTAGCTTGTACCTAGGCCTTTTAGGGTAGAAATGTAGCCCTACCTTCTAGAAGCATGCTAAGGAGCTGCATTGACCTTTAGTCAACACCCTAGCAGCCCCCTCTTTTATGTATTCCCCATCCTATCATTGATCCTTACTCTCCAAGGCACCATCTCCTATAAATAGGGTGCTTCGGCTCATGTTTTTTTAAGATCAATTTTAATGAGTAAATGCTGCCAAATTTTTGCAAGCTTCTACTCTTGTCTGTCTCTCTAGGTTAGACGCTTTGATCTTCACCTTCACCTTCCTCCGAGTGATTTGGCCCAAGCTATCACTCTCCATACCTTTCATGCACCTACAAGGAACCCATAGCTCTATATGAGCCTTCCTTGATCCATCACCTTTACTGCTTCCGCCACCTTTTTCACCTCATTTCCTCAAGAAGAACATTGGTCATGAAGAACAACCTATCATTTGGTATCAGAGCTTTGGTTCTTCAAGAGATAAGTATTCTCTTCATTTTATTTTTTTGAGTCTTCTTCTTTATTCCATGTTGTTTTTCATATCCTTAAATGTCTTGTTGTTTTTAATTTCATTTTAAGTTGGTGTTGCTGTTTTTAAATTTCTATTTGGCATTTTGGTTCAACTTGATCTTGAACTTCCATTTTCAAACTGTTTTAGGTTCCTTTTGTGTTGGCTGTTCTATTTTTATTTTATTTGAGTCTTATTGATGTTTTAATTGGTTCAAAGTGTTTGTGGTTGAGTCATTTTGATTTTTGAATCCATTCAAGTTTTGTCAAAGTCATTTTCATCCTACAATGTCATAAATTCCAAGTGGTGCCTTTTATTGTTGATTTTGTTGCTTGAGTTTGTTTTGAATGCAGTTTATATTTCTATTTTTGAAGCTTTGGTGCCTTTTATATTTTCATATTTGAGTTCATACTTGTGTGTTAGTTCCATACAAGTTCGTTTCCAATCATTTCCATTGTGTTTTTGAAGTTTCTTTACCGTTTTCTAATTCCAAGTTAGGATTCTCTGTTTTCACTGTTACTGTGTTGGCTAGAAACGTTCCCATAATTTAATTTTGTGGCTGGAAAATTCTGAAATTTTATATTTGAGTAGCTTGATGTGTTGAGAAAAAGTTAAAAAAATAAGCACATCAAAATTCAAAATAAAATAAAAATGATAAATAAAATACGAACAGAGTGCAAAAATTCTGACTCTGAAAAAACGCTGACGCAGAAGTGATTTCGGAAAAATTATTACAATTATTGGGCTTACTTTTTTGGTGAAATTCCAACTCCTATTTTGAGCTAAAACATTGAAGTTTATGTGGTTAAAATTTCAAGCTCAAATCTGAAGTATTCTGTCTGTAACATCCCGCCAAATTCTTTTCATATTTATATAATAAAAATAAAGGTAAACAAATATATTGAAGTGAACATAATTATATATATGTAATGAAGTTTCTCCTCACAGGGAGTTTAATACATAATCGGTCAATTTCCAAAACTTAAACAAATACAACAAAAAGAAAAAAAAAACAGGCGATCTCCTAACAGCAAACAGAAACAGGCGATCGCCTAACAGAAACAGAAACAGGCGATCTCCTTCCGGCGACCACTCACAGAGGAGCTCTACCACCTGCAACCTCGTCTGCTCCCGTGCAAAAATACACGATCATCACAGGTTTAAGAAAACAATCACAATACCAGAAAAAAGGGTAAGCTAGATATTTTAAAAACTTTAAATATGAAACTTTATATCAATAGAAAACGTAAATCTTCACACCATTCATAATCTATATCAATTTCAACCATCAACATTCCCATATCCCACAAACTCGTCAAGTGTCTATTCACTACATTCAATATTCAAGGTTCACACGTCAGACTTTCCACTAACTCATAACATATAGACACATGACTCTACTTCCGGAAGACTCGTGCGTTGACTCAGACTCAGAGATCTGCACCCGTCATACCACACCACTGTGAAATCCACACAGGGTCGCTGTGAAATCCACACAGCCATGCGCATACATAATCTCAATATCATCACTCTCCCGGTATGACAGGGTTAATTCATATAACAGGTCAAGTCAGTTATCTTTCAAACAACTTACCCATACATATGAACCTCCTTCGACTCCACAACTGAATAACTTCATCTATGTGATTCCATTATATCAGCAGAGTCAGGATATCTCCTTCTAGACAAGTCCCTAGTCAATACACATTACACACGATCTTACACGGTATTTTCTTTCCTGAAAATACTATGCCTTGATCCCACATTCACAACATTCAACACATCATACAACACTTAATGAACGATTCAATCACAGCAACATTCGTTCCACGGTTCAGATTTTCGAATATCACATGCATTTCACATTTAAATCTCAAACATTTTCAAACAACACTAAAACAGGGGAGTTCGAAAAACAACGCCAAAACCGGCAATCTCGTCCAAAAACAGGGGATTATGCAATAACAGTTGAAAACCGGCGACCACGTCGCCCCATCATCAAAATCATCTAATATAAGGTTTTCGTTGGAAATAAGGCTAGCTTCCCTTACCTGGACTAGCGCAAAACACCAAAAGCTCCGAAACCCACCGAAGCTTAAAGATGCTTTCACTCTGTTTTAGCGTCCCGGTCTAGAGAACTTGCAGAGAACCTCCCAGGTGTCCAAGGGCAGTCGTCGCTCGTCGTACTGGTGCTTGAAGGTGCCTAAATCGCAGCGCGAAGTGTAACATCCCTCCAAAACCTTTCCATATTTATATAATAGAATAAAGCGTAGATATTAAATTTATAAAATCAACATATGTATATAGATATTGAAAATACATCATCCCGTACATCATATTCAAAAAGAGACGTCCCTCTTATAAGGTTTTAATACATTTCATCAACTCTTTCGAAATAAAACCAGATGCAGCATAAAAAGGACAAAATAGGCGATCTCTTATCAGACGACCCAAAACAGCCGATCTGCTATCAGGACAGAAAAACAGGCGATCACCCGATAGGGACAGAAACAGGCGATCTCTTCCCCGGCGACCACTCACTAAGGAGCTCTACTTCCTGGAAGATCATCTGCTCCCGTGTAAAAATTACACGATCATCACAGTTTTAAGAGAAAAACAGCCATAGAGCAGAACACGCAGGGTAAGCTATATATTTTAAAGAGAGTTAGATAGGAAACTTAAAAATCATAAAGATGAAACAAATCAAAATCACCCACGTAAAAACTATCAATTCCTCGTTCCCTTCAAATGACCACCAAGAAATCACACAGTTCACAATATTCTCCAGAGTCATTCATTTTCACATAAAGCATCAAGTGTCTAACAAACTTCAATGTTCCTCATTTCTCACGTCAGACTTCCACTGACTCATCACACAAGACACTGGACACTACTTCCGGAAGACTCATGCATTGACTAGACTCATAGATTTGCACCTGTCATACTGCCCACTGTGAAATCACACACATTCACAGGGTCGCCGTGAAATCACACACATTCACAAGCGTATAAATGAATCTCGAAATCATCACTATCCTAGCATGACAGGGTTAATCCACACAATAGGTCGAGCTCGTTCTCTTTCAAACAACTCACCCATACGTATGAACCTCCTTCGACTCTCAACGCCTGAATAACTTCATCTATATGATTCCATTATATCAGGAGAGTCAGGATATCATGACGAATCACCGGTCAATGCACATCCTACACGATCTTACACGGTATTTTCTTTCCTGAAAATACTATGCCTTGATCTCACATTCACAACATTCAACACATCATATAACACTTAAAGAAATGATTTCAATCACAACAAAACTCACTCTAGGGTTCTTATTTTCGAATATCTCATTTAAATCTCAAACAGTTTCGAAGCAACACCAAAAACAGGGAGTTCGCAAACAACGCCAAAACCGGCGATCTGATTCAAAAACAGGGTATTTCGAAGTCTGTATTTAAAACCGGCGACCACGTCGCCCAAACACATAGAACAGCGCATTCACGAAGATGAAAACGAAACCGGCGACCACGTCGCCCTCACTTCAGAAACAGCTAGTCTATGGCTTGTATTGAAAATGAAAGCTAGCTTCCCTTACCTGGACTTGCGCAAAACACCAGGAGCTCCGAAACCCAACAAAGCTTAAAGAATGCCTTGGCTCTGTTTTTGCGTCTGGTTTGAAGGACTTGCAGAGAACCTCTTAGGTGCTCTAAGGGCAAACGTCGCTTGTCGCACTGATGCTTGAGGTTGCCTTAGTCACAACGCAAAGGAGAGGAGAAGGGAGGGAGGAAGTTTGCACTCACTCTAACACTCTTGAGTCTGTAACACTCTTTGCCTTCCCGCAGTGGCTTTTGAATCCCAGCTTACCTGTCCACGTATGCTGCCGCTGCCACCCCTTCTGCAGGGAAAGCCTGAGAACCACTGCCCTGAACAGTACGACCACTGCTGTCGCTTGTGCATGCCAACCACTGCTCTGAACAGTACGACCACTGTTGTCGCTTGTGCATGCCAACCACTGCTCTGAACAGTACGACCGCGAGTGTCTCTTGCGCATGCCAACATTCTGATGTCACTATTCCGAACCACCCTTTTGTCTATGTGGCACGTGTGCAGGACGTTTCATGCTGGGAGTCTGGGTCCCACTTTCTCTGTGTGAAGCTCGACATCGCGCGATAACCTTCCACCGATGACCGCTCGCGCGATGACTATCCACTAAGGTCTCATACTGGCGAACGACCGATGTCTCCATCTGGGAGACGACCGATGTCTAGCCCTGGCAATGCCCGCATGCCTCGCGCCCTGGCGATGCCCGCATGCCTCTCGTCCGCTCGATGCCTGCATGCCTCGCGCCCTGGCGACGTCCACATGCCTCGCGCGCCCTGGCGACGTCCACATGCCTCGTGCGCCCTGGCGACGTCCACATGCCTCGCGCGCCCTGGCGACGTCCACATGCATCGCGCGCCCTGGCGACGTCCACATGCCTCGCGCGCCCTGGCGACGTCCTCGCGCCCTGGCGATCATGCACTACTAGGCGATCTCATAGTCTTCCAAACTACACTTTCCTTCCATTTTTATTTTAAATAAACACCTACTTAGAATTCCAATCCAAAAGTACAGGTCCTTACATTCTCCCCAACAAGAAAAATTTTCGTCCTCGAAAATTGAATCACAAGGAAAAGAGGTAGGGATAGGCTTCTCTCATGGGTTTCTTCTAACTCCCAAGTTGAATTACCCGATCGTTCATCCCACACCACTATCACCATGTTGATGGCCTTGCCTCTGAGCTGCTTACTCTACTGAACGTCAATCCTGACTGGTTTCGCTCCAAACAACAAGTCATCCCTGATCTGCACATCCTCTACTTCCAACACGTGACTGGGGTTGTGACACTTGAAAGGCATTATGCAGATTTGCTAAATGGGGAGGTAGGGCGATCTCGTAGGCCACTGGACCAATCTTAGCCATTACCTCCTTCCCTTCCACGTTCACAGGCAGAACTGCATCCTCATTTGCCAAGTTCAGGAGATTCACTGCATCGGGAGCCTTAAATCTCAACCCACCATTTCCATACTCATCTTCCAAATCACGACCCACAAAACAGCATCCATCCTGCGTGAAGTTTAAGCTAGAACTATCTCATGCTGTTTCATCGACATGAACATCTTCCAAGCTTCAAAAGAGAAAAGAAAATTCATTCTTTCATTCTTGGAACTTAACTCTGGTACTTCCCATGGATACACATGCTTAAGCTTTAAACCTCCAACATACTGCTTATTTACTCTCCATAACTTATATGTAGCTGAAACTAAACCTTGGTACAACTAAACTCTAACTTACACTTGCTTCTTTAATTCCATCTACCCAGCTGGGACCATTATGTAGGGAGCCATGGACGCTGGTCCAGCTCCAGGTACCAAAACAATAGAGAATTCCACCTCTCTCTTAGGAGGTAATCCAGGTATTTCTTCTGGAAATACATCCATGAAATCTTTCACCAAGGTATCTTGCTTACGTCCTCTTCATTCTTCACTCCCAACCGAGCTAGGATCATGAAGCACCTCGCTCCTTTCTCCCAACTCCGACCACCCATGCTGAGCAGATATCACATCTGACTCTTGGAGATCTGGAAATGCTAATTTTCTGCCTACCGCAACCTATGAGAATGTGATTGGCAGATAGCCAATCCATTCCTAGGATAACACCCAGATCCTGAAGAGGTAGGCAGATCAAATTCACTTTGAATCTGCGTCCCTCTACTATCACTGGACATTCGGGGCAAACTGTAGAGGTCAACACCTGTCCTGACACAGGTGTAGAGACCAACAGTTCAAACGGTAACTCCTTCACTAGAAGGCCCAACTCGGCTACACACAGGCTTGACACAAAGGAGTGTGTCGCTCCAGAATCAAACAAAATTCTAACGCATCTACCAGCTATAGAGCAACACTCTGTACTAAGTTACCTGACTGAGATGCCTCCGCTCCAGACATGGCAAACACTCTCCCTGCTGCCTGAGGTTGACTGCCTCCATTCCTCAACTGTTGGGATCCACCGGGTTGAGTCATCCTATTCTGGGTAGGACAATCTCTAGCAACGTGTCCCGTCTTTTGACAGGCAAAACATCTTCTCTCTGTATCTCTCTTGGGGCACACATTGGCTGTGTGTGGTCCACCACAGTGGAAACATTTAAGTTTCCAGGGTTGTTGCTGCTGGAACTGGGACGGTGCTGCTTCTGCCCTATGCTGTGGGGGTCTCGAATAAGGCTTGCTTTGTGGGTGCTGCACCTTGGCCTCCCCACTGGAAGAACCCCCTGGGTGTGACCTGATCACCCGAGAATCACCCTTTTCCAGAGTCTCCACCATCTTCGCCTTCTCTACTAAGGCGTGAAATTCCCTGATGCACATCGGGGCTATGGTCCTCTTCAGCCCATGCTTCAGTCCCTCTTCAAACTTCCTACACCTCCAAGCCTCAGAGGTCGCCTGGGTGTAGAATCGGGCGAGATACTCAAATCGAGCAGCATAAGCATTCACAGACATCTCCCCCTGCTCCAATCTGAGGAATTCTGCTTCCTTCGCAAACTTTGCACTATCTGGAAAGTATTTCTCCAGGAACCTCACTCTGAAGCTCTCCCAGTCCAACACATCCTCTCGGGCCTCCATCATCTGCTGAGCTCCCATCCACCAGAACTCAGCTTCTCCAGACAGCAGATAGGTGGCGAACACCAACTTCTTCTCTTCAGGGCAGGAGGTCGCCCTAAAGATTTTCTCCAACTCTCTGACCCACTGATCTGCCTGATCAGGGGTAGCATTCCCACTGAACTTGGGTGGGTTGTGCCTCATGAACTCGGTCAGTCCCATCTGTTCCTGAGGCTGACCGACGTGGGAATTTGTCTCAGCCGACCGAGCAGTTTCCCAGTGGTGCATTGCAGCTTGGTGATTCTGAGCCATCGCTGCATTCTGTTGTTGGATGGCAGTTGCCATCATCTCGATAGCCTTGGCAATCTGGCTCATCTCCGAAGAAGGTTGGGGAGGGGTAGAAGGTCTACATGCCATCTCCTTCGTTTTCAGATTTTGAAACTATAAGATTCCTATATTCCCTACAACTACAAGAATGAGATCGATAAGAAATCAATTCATTCAAGGGGTAACAGCTAGACCTTACAAAGGTCAGCCCCTCAAAGTCATTTAGAATTTGAGTTCATCAACAGGATCATAATACTTATAACCTCAAGCAAAACACCAGAACAGCTACTGGTATACAACCATCAATCCAAACAACACTTTCAATCAATTACAAAACACTCAATAAAACAAAATAAATCACACCAGAATTCAATATATGCTAAACATCAAACCTTTGGAATTAAGATTGAGACTCATCTTGATCCAGTTATGAGTGTGCACCCTCACTACTTTATCAAGACCTTCTCATTCTTAATACTAAGATTTTCAGTTAGAACATATATTCACCAAAGCACACACAAAATTTCAATACAAAAACGTTTGAAAACCTTTCACTATAGTTGTTATTTTAAACTCAAATAACTTTCATGAGCAGAAGAAACACAATGGATCCACAGCCCTCAGGTCATCCTAAGGACGAACTACTCTGATACCATTAATGTAACATCCCTCCAAAACCTTTCCATATTTATATAATAGAATAAAGCGTAGATATTAAATTTATAAAATCAACATATGTATATAGATATTGAAAATACATCATCCCGTACATCATATTCAAAAAGAGACGTCCCTCTTATAAGGTTTTAATACATTTCATCAACTCTTTCGAAATAAAACCAGATGCAGCATAAAAAGGACAAAATAGGCGATCTCTTATCAGACGACCCAAAACAGCCGATCTGCTATCAGGACAGAAAAACAGGCGATCACCCGATAGGGACAGAAACAGGCGATCTCTTCCCCGGCGACCACTCACTAAGGAGCTCTACTTCCTGGAAGATCATCTGCTCCCGTGTAAAAATTACACGATCATCACAGTTTTAAGAGAAAAACAGCCATAGAGCAGAACACGCAGGGTAAGCTATATATTTTAAAGAGAGTTAGATAGGAAACTTAAAAATCATAAAGATGAAACAAACCAAAATCACCCACGTAAAAACTATCAATTCCTCGTTCCCTTCACATGACCACCAAGAAATCACACAGTTCACAATATTCTCCAGAGTCATTCATTTTCACATAAAGCATCAAGTGTCTAACAAACTTCAATGTTCCTCATTTCTCACGTCAGACTTCCACTGACTCATCACACAAGACTCATGCATTGACTAGACTCATAGATTTGCACCTGTCACACTGCCCACTGTGAAATCACACACATTCACAGGGTCGCCGTGAAATCACACACATTCACAAGCGTATAAATGAATCTCAAAATCATCACTATCCTAGCATGACAGGGTTAATCCACACAATAGGTCGAGCTCGTTCTCTTTCAAACAACTCACCCATACGTATTAACCTCCTTCGACTCTCAACGCCCGAATAACTTCATCTATATGATTCCATTATATCAGGAGAGTCAGGATATCATGACGAATCACCGGTCAATGCACATCCTACACGATCTTACACGGTATTTTCTTTCCTGAAAATACTATGCCTTGATCTCACATTCACAACATTCAACACATCATATAACACTTAAAGAAATGATTTCAATCACAACAAAACTCACTCCAGGGTTCTTATTTTCGAATATCTCATTTAAATCTCAAACAGTTTCAAAGCAACACCAAAAACAGGGAGTTCGCAAACAACGCCAAAACCGGCGATCTGGTTCAAAAACAGGGTATTTCGAAGTCTGTATTTAAAACCGGCGACCACGTCGCCCAAATGTAACATCCCGCCAAAATAATACATACATCCATGTATAATTGAAATTAAGTGTAACCAAATAATATTGAAGAGTGCAAAATAATATGTATTTATATATATATCAGAAATGAAGTTACTCCTCTTAGGGAGTTTAATACATAACCAAATCAAATGTTTGCAAGATTTTACGAAACTAAAAGAAATGCAGTAAGACAGGCGGTCTCAAAAGAAAACGGCGATCTCCAACTTTAAAACGGCGATCTCTAACAGAAGACCTCAAAACGGGCGATCTTCTATCAGGACACGAAAACCGGCGATCACCACCGAGAGGTAGAAACCGGCGATCTCTCCCTCGGCGACCACTCACTAAGGAGCTCTCCTTCCTGGAAGATCATCTGCTCCCGTGTAACAATTACACGATCATCACAGTTTTTAAAGAGAACCAAGCACAACACCAAGAAAACACCACAGGGTAAGCTAGACATTTTAAAGAGAGTTTAAATAGGAACATTAAAATTAAAGTAAAACAAGTTTCAAGATTATCCATGTAAAACGTAGAACTACAATTAGCATTCAGCTGATCGCCCAAAATCACAAATTCACTACATTTCCCATAGTCATTCCATTTCACAACACAGCATCAAGTGTCTATCAATATTCCAGTTTCTCATTTCACATGTCAGACTTTCCACTGACCCACCATGCATAGACACATGACACTACTTCCAATTTGACTCGTGTGTTGACTCAGGCCCAGAGATTTGCACCTGTCATACCTACCACTGTGAATCCACACAGCATGCGCATATACCATCTCATTGTTACCGTTCTCTCGGTATGACAAGGTTAATTCGTATAACAGGCTGAGCTCGTTCCCATTTGAACAACTCGCCCATTCATACGAACCTCCTTCGACTCTCACCAACTGAATAACTTCATCTACGTGATTTCATTATCTCAGCAGAGTCAGGATATCTCCTTCTAGACAAGCCCCTAGTCAATACACCTATACAGATCTTACACGGTATTTCCTTTCCTGAAAATACTATGCCTCGATCCCACATTCACAGCATTCAAACACATCCTACCATTCAAGTAAATGATTCAAATCACATCCACAAACATTTCAAAGCTTCAGATCTTCGAATATCTCATGTAAATCTCAAGTAGTTTCAAAACAACATCAAAAACAGAGATTTCGTAAAACAGCGCCAAAACCGGCGATCTGGTTCAAAAACATGGTATTTCAAAGGCTATGTTTAAAAACCGGCGACCACGTCGCCCAAGCACACAAACAGAGCATTTTACGCAGATGAAAACAGAAGTGGCGACCACGTCGCCCTCACTTCAGAGATAGCTACACTGTGGCTTGTATGGAAAAAGAGGGCTAGCTTCCCTTACCTGGACTTGCGCAAACACTTAGAGTTCCGAAACCCAACAAAGCTTGAAGAACGCCTTGGCTCTGTTTTTGCGTCTGGTTGAAGGACTTGCAGAGGACTGCCCAGGTGCTCTAATGGTGGCTGTCGCTCGTCGTACTCTCGTGTGAAGGTGTTAGAATCGCAGCGCGAAGGATATATCTGGAGGAGAAGGGAGGTAACTCACTCTTTCTCTCTTCGAAGGCTGCAACGTTTCTTCCCCTTCAGTAGTGGATTTCAGTGACTTAAACCAACTTATCCCTCCAAAAGCAGCTGCCACCACCTACTCTGCAGGGAAGTTTGCGTGCACGCTTCCCTGAACAGCACGACCACTGTTGCCTCTGGTGCATGCCAACCACTGCTCTGAACAGTACTGCCACTGTTGTCGCTTGTGCATGCCAGCCACTGCTCTGAACAGTACGACCGCGAGTGTCTCCCGCGCATGCCAACATTCTGATGTCACTATTCTGAACCACCCTTTTCGTCTACGTGGCGCGCGTGCAGAACGTCTCATGCTGGATGTCTGGGTCCCACGTTCTCTGTGTATAACTTAACGTAGCGCGATGACCTTTTCACCGATGACCACAGGCGCGAAGACTAACAACCGATGACCTCTCGCGCGAAGGCTAACAACCGATGACCTCTCGCGCGAAGGCTAACAACCGATGACCTCTCGCGCGAAGGCTAACAACCGATGACCTCTCGCGCGAGGGCTAGCAACCGATGACCTCTCGCGCGAAGGCTAACAACCGATGACCTCTCGCGCGAGGGCTAGCAACCGATGACCTCTCCCCCTGATGATGCCCGCATGCCCCTCGCGCCCAGGCGATCCTGCATGCCTTGCGCCCTGGCGATGCTCGATGACACATCGCCACGCCTTCCTGGAGGTTCTTCATTCCACTATGTTACATCCAAGGTATTCTCTCCACAAGGCTTGGTGACGTCGGTAGCTTCACACTTCCAAGAGTTGATTAGCACAAGTCCTCGTGCGCCCAAGCGTGTAACGTTAAGGATGATTCTCTTATGCTCAAGTATAGAGCTTCGCCTGCCCAGCGTATCCAAGGTTTAACCTACACCTTGATACGCGTGGCCTTTGGGACGTACCAGGGTTGATCCAACATTTTGGCTACACACTAAGTGTAGTTTCGGCGATTAGGTGTACTCTAGGCGACAGGCTACTAGGTACACACAGGCGATAGGCGTTCAAGCATAATCTAGGCGATAGGCGTTCAAGTGCCAGAGAAGTTGGAGATCGCCTACCCGCTTAATAACGGCGATCTCGTAGTTTTCTCAGCTATACATTCCTTCCTTTATATTTAAATAAACACGTGCTTCGAATTTATTTATAATATAACACTTTTATTCCAATATAAACTTCTAGGTTCTTACAATCTCCCCAACAAGAAAAATTTTCGTCCCCGAAAATGAATTACAAGGAAAAGAGGTATGGGTAGGCTTCCCTCATGGGTTCTTCTAACTCCCACGTTGAATCACCCGATTTCTCATCCCACACCACTTTCACCATGTTGATGGTCTTGCCTCTGAGTTGTTTACCCTGCCGGTCATCAATTCTAACTGGTTTTGCTTCAAAGGACAAGTCATCTCTGATCTGCACCTTCTCGGTCGTCTGCTGAATCAACTCTGGTTCAACCAATACTGCTTCCTGGTACCAGTACAAAGGAGTTCTGCATTTCCTTCCATACAAAGCTTCATACGTTGCCATCCCAATGCCAGCATGATCGCCGTTATTATAGGTAAACTCTTCTAACTCGGCTGGGGCCCTCCTGTAAGGTGCCATTGACACTGGTCCAGCCCCAGGTACCAAAATCAATAGAGAACTCCACTTCTCTCTTAGGAGGTAATCCGGATATTTCTTCTGAAATTACATCCATGAAATCTTTCACCACAGGTATCCAACTTACGTCCTCTTTATTCTTCACTCCCAACTGAGCTAGGATTCACGAAGCACCTCGCTTCTTTCTCCCAACTCCGACTACCCATGCTGAGCTGATAACACGTCTGCCTCTTGGAGGTCTGGAAACGCTATCTTCTGACTACCACAGACTACGAGAACGTGATTGGCAGCTAGTCAATCCATTCCCAGGATAACATTCAGATCCTGAAGAGGTAGGCAGATCAAGTTCACCTTGAATCTGCGTCCCTCTACTATCACTGGACATTCGGGGCAAACCGTAGAGGTCAACACCTGTCCTGATGCAGGTGTATAGACCAACAGTTTCAAACGGCAACTCCTTCACTAGAAGGCCCAACTCGGCTACACACAGGCTTGACACAAAGGAGTGTGTCGCTCCAAAATCAAACAAAATTCTAACGCATCTACCAGCTATAGAGCAACATTCTGTACTAAGTTACCTGACTGGGATGCCTCCGCTCCAGCCATGGCAAACACTCTCCCTGCTGCCTGAGGTCGACTGCCTCCATTCCTCAACTGTTGGGATCCACTGGGTTGAGTCATCCTATTCTGGGTAGGACAATCTCTAGCAACGTGTCCCGTCCTTTGACAGGCAAAACATCTTCTCTCTGAATCTCTTTTGGGGCACACATTGGCTGTGTGTGGTCCACCACAGTGGAAACATTTAAGTTTCCAGGGTTGTTGCTGCTGAAGCTGGGGCGGTGCTGCTTCTGCCCTATGCTGAGAGGGTCTCGAATAAGGCTTGCTTTGTGGGTGCTGCACCTTGGCCTTCCCACTGGAGGGACCCCCTGGTTGTGATCTGATTACTCTGGAACCACTCCTCTCCAGGGTCTCCACTACCCTTGCCTTCCTTACTAGGGTATGTAACTCCCTGGTCCACGGATCTGCTTGATCAGGGGTAGCACTCCCACTGAGCTTGGGTGGGTTGTGCCTCATGAACTCGGTCATCCCTACCTGCTCCCGAGGCTGATTGACCTGGGAAGCTGTTGCAGCCGATCCAGCAGTTTCCAAATGATTCATTACAGCCTGATGAATCTGGGCCATTACCGTATTCTGCTGTTGGATGGCAGTTGCCATCATCTCGATAGCCTTAGCGATCTGGCTCATCTCCGAAGAAGATTGGGGAGGGGTAGAAGGTCTACGTGCCATCTCTCTTTGTTTTCAGATTTTGAAACTATAATATTCCTATATTCCCTACAACTACAAGAATGAGATCGATAAGAAATCAATTCATTCAAGGGGGGTAACAGCTAGACCTTACAAAGGTTAGCATCTCAAAATCATTAAGAATTTGAGCTCAACAACAGAGTCATAATGCTTATAACATCAAGCATAACACCAGCACAACTACTGGTATGCAGTCACCAGTCCAATCAGCCATTTCCAATCAATTACAAAGACACTCAAGAGAATGAGATAGCTCACACCAGAATTCAATATATGCTAAACATCAAACCTTTGGAATTAAGATTGAGACTCATCTCGATCCAGTTATGAGTGTGCACCCTCACTACTTTATCAAGACCTTCTCATTCTTAATACTAAGATTTTCAATTAGAACATATATTCACCCAAGCACACACAAAATTCAATACAAAAACGTTTGAAAACCTTTCACTATAGTTATTATTTTAAACTCAAATAACTTTGATGAGCAGAAGAAACACAATGGATCCACAGCCCTCAGATCATCCTAAGGACGAACTGCTCTGATACCATTAATGTAACATCCCGCCAAAATAATACATACATCCATGTATAATTGAAATTAAGTGTAACCAAATAATATTGAAGAGTGCAAAATAATATGTATTTATATATATATCAGAAATGAAGTTACTCCTCTTAGGGAGTTTAATACATAACCAAATCAAATGTTTGCAAGATTTTACGAAACTAAAAGAAATGCAGTAAGACAGGCGGTCTCAAAAGAAAACGGCGATCTCCAACTTTAAAACGGCGATCTCTAACAGAAGACCTCAAAACGGGCGATCTTCTATCAGGACACGAAAACCGGCGATCACCACCGAGAGGTAGAAACCGGCGATCTCTCCCTCGGCGACCACTCACTAAGGAGCTCTCCTTCCTGGAAGATCATCTGCTCCCGTGTAACAATTACACGATCATCACAGTTTTTAAAGAGAACCAAGCACAACACCAAAGAAAACACCACAGGGTAAGCTAGACATTTTAAAGAGAGTTTAAATAGGAACATTAAAATTAAAGTAAAACAAGTTTCAAGATTATCCATGTAAAACGTAGAACTACAATTAGCATTCAGCTGATCGCCCAAAATCACAAATTCACTACATTTCCCATAGTCATTCCATTTCACAACACAGCATCAAGTGTCTATCAATATTCCAGTTTCTCATTTCACATGTCAGACTTTCCACTGACCCACCATGCATAGACACATGACACTACTTCCAATTTGACTCGTGTGTTGACTCAGGCCCAGAGATTTGCACCTGTCATACCTACCACTGTGAATCCACACAGCATGCGCATATACCATCTCATTGTTACCGTTCTCTCGGTATGACAAGGTTAATTCGTATAACAGGCCGAGCTCGTTCCCATTTGAACAACTCGCCCATTCATACGAACCTCCTTCGACTCTCACCAACTGAATAACTTCATCTACGTGATTTCATTATCTCAGCAGAGTCAGGATATCTCCTTCTAGACAAGCCCCTAGTCAATACACCTATACAGATCTTACACGGTATTTCCTTTCCTGAAAATACTATGCCTCGATCCCACATTCACAGCATTCAAACACATCCTACCATTCAAGTAAATGATTCAAATCACATCCACAAACATTTCAAAGCTTCAGATCTTCGAATATCTCATGTAAATCTCAAGTAGTTTCAAAACAACATCAAAAACAGAGATTTCGTAAAACAGCGCCAAAACCGGCGATCTGGTTCAAAAACATGGTATTTCAAAGGCTATGTTTAAAAACCGGCGACCACGTCGCCCAAGCACACAAACAGAGCATTTTACGCAGATGAAAACAGAAGTGGCGACCACGTCGCCCTCACTTCAGAGATAGCTACACTGTGGCTTGTATGGAAAAAGAGGGCTAGCTTCCCTTACCTGGACTTGCGCAAACACTTAGAGTTCCGAAACCCAACAAAGCTTGAAGAACGCCTTGGCTCTATTTTTGCGTCTGGTTGAAGGACTTGCAGAGGACTGCCCAGGTGCTCTAATGGTGGCTGTCGCTCGTCGTACTCTCGTGTGAAGGTGTTAGAATCGCAGCGCGAAGGATATATCTGGAGGAGAAGGGAGGTAACTCACTCTTTCTCTCTTCGAAGGCTGCAACGTTTCTTCCCCTTTAGTAGTGGATTTCAGTGACTTAAACCAACTTATCCCTCCAAAAGCAGCTGCCACCACCTACTCTGCAGGGAAGTTTGCGTGCACGCTTCCCTGAACAGCACGACCACTGTTGCCTCTGGTGCATGCCAACCACTGCTCTGAACAGTACTGCCACTGTTGTCGCTTGTGCATGCCAGCCACTGCTCTGAACAGTACGACCGCGAGTGTCTCCCGCGCATGCCAACATTCTGATGTCACTATTCTGAACCACCCTTTTCGTCTACGTGGCGCGCGTGCAGAACGTCTCATGCTGGATGTCTGGGTCCCACGTTCTCTGTGTATAACTTAACGTAGCGCGATGACCTTTTCACCGATGACCACAGGCGCGAAGACTAACAACCGATGACCTCTCGCGCGAAGGCTAACAACCGATGACCTCTCGCGCGAAGGCTAACAACCGATGACCTCTCGCGCGAAGGCTAACAACCGATGACCTCTCGCGCGAGGGCTAGCAACCGATGACCTCTCGCGCGAAGGCTAACAACCGATGACCTCTCGCGCGAGGGCTAGCAACCGATGACCTCTCCCCCTGATGATGCCCGCATGCCCCTCGCGCCCAGGCGATCCTGCATGCCTTGCGCCCTGGCGATGCTCGATGACACATCGCCACGCCTTCCTGGAGGTTCTTCATTCCACTATGTTACATCCAAGGTATTCTCTCCACAAGGCTTGGTGACGTCGGTAGCTTCACACTTCCAAGAGTTGATTAGCACAAGTCCTCGTGCGCCCAAGCGTGTAACGTTAAGGATGATTCTCTTATGCTCAAGTATAGAGCTTCGCCTGCCCAGCGTATCCAAGGTTTAACCTACACCTTGATACGCGTGGCCTTTGGGACGTACCAGGGTTGATCCAACATTTTGGCTACACACTAAGTGTAGTTTCGGCGATTAGGTGTACTCTAGGCGACAGGCTACTAGGTACACACAGGCGATAGGCGTTCAAGCATAATCTAGGCGATAGGCGTTCAAGTGCCAGAGAAGTTGGAGATCGCCTACCCGCTTAATAACGGCGATCTCGTAGTTTTCTCAGCTATACATTCCTTCCTTTATATTTAAATAAACACGTGCTTCGAATTTATTTATAATATAACACTTTTATTCCAATATAAACTTCTAGGTTCTTACAATCTCCCCAACAAGAAAAATTTTCGTCCCCGAAAATGAATTACAAGGAAAAGAGGTATGGGTAGGCTTCCCTCATGGGTTCTTCTAACTCCCACGTTGAATCACCCGATTTCTCATCCCACACCACTTTCACCATGTTGATGGTCTTGCCTCTGAGTTGTTTACCCTGCCGGTCATCAATTCTAACTGGTTTTGCTTCAAAGGACAAGTCATCTCTGATCTGCACCTTCTCGGTCGTCTGCTGAATCAACTCTGGTTCAACCAATACTGCTTCCTGGTACCAGTACAAAGGAGTTCTGCATTTCCTTCCATACAAAGCTTCATACGTTGCCATCCCAATGCCAGCATGATCGCCGTTATTATAGGTAAACTCTTCTAACTCGGCTGGGGCCCTCCTGTAAGGTGCCATTGACACTGGTCCAGCCCCAGGTACCAAAATCAATAGAGAACTCCACTTCTCTCTTAGGAGGTAATCCGGATATTTCTTCTGAAATTACATCCATGAAATCTTTCACCACAGGTATCCAACTTACGTCCTCTTTATTCTTCACTCCCAACTGAGCTAGGATTCACGAAGCACCTCGCTTCTTTCTCCCAACTCCGACTACCCATGCTGAGCTGATAACACGTCTGCCTCTTGGAGGTCTGGAAACGCTATCTTCTGACTACCACAGACTACGAGAACGTGATTGGCAGCTAGTCAATCCATTCCCAGGATAACATTCAGATCCTGAAGAGGTAGGCAGATCAAGTTCACCTTGAATCTGCGTCCCTCTACTATCACTGGACATTCGGGGCAAACCGTAGAGGTCAACACCTGTCCTGATGCAGGTGTATAGACCAACAGTTTCAAACGGCAACTCCTTCACTAGAAGGCCCAACTCGGCTACACACAGGCTTGACACAAAGGAGTGTGTCGCTCCAAAATCAAACAAAATTCTAACGCATCTACCAGCTATAGAGCAACATTCTGTACTAAGTTACCTGACTGGGATGCCTCCGCTCCAGCCATGGCAAACACTCTCCCTGCTGCCTGAGGTCGACTGCCTCCATTCCTCAACTGTTGGGATCCACTGGGTTGAGTCATCCTATTCTGGGTAGGACAATCTCTAGCAACGTGTCCCGTCCTTTGACAGGCAAAACATCTTCTCTCTGAATCTCTTTTGGGGCACACATTGGCTGTGTGTGGTCCACCACAGTGGAAACATTTAAGTTTCCAGGGTTGTTGCTGCTGAAGCTGGGGCGGTGCTGCTTCTGCCCTATGCTGAGAGGGTCTCGAATAAGGCTTGCTTTGTGGGTGCTGCACCTTGGCCTTCCCACTGGAGGGACCCCCTGGTTGTGATCTGATTACTCTGGAACCACTCCTCTCCAGGGTCTCCACTACCCTTGCCTTCCTTACTAGGGTATGTAACTCCCTGGTCCACGGATCTGCTTGATCAGGGGTAGCACTCCCACTGAGCTTGGGTGGGTTGTGCCTCATGAACTCGGTCATCCCTACCTGCTCCCGAGGCTGATTGACCTGGGAAGCTGTTGCAGCCGATCCAGCAGTTTCCAAATGATTCATTACAGCCTGATGAATCTGGGCCATTACCGTATTCTGCTGTTGGATGGCAGTTGCCATCATCTCGATAGCCTTAGCGATCTGGCTCATCTCCGAAGAAGATTGGGGAGGGGTAGAAGGTCTACGTGCCATCTCTCTTTGTTTTCAGATTTTGAAACTATAATATTCCTATATTCCCTACAACTACAAGAATGAGATCGATAAGAAATCAATTCATTCAAGGGGGGTAACAGCTAGACCTTACAAAGGTTAGCATCTCAAAATCATTAAGAATTTGAGCTCAACAACAGAGTCATAATGCTTATAACATCAAGCATAACACCAGCACAACTACTGGTATGCAGTCACCAGTCCAATCAGCCATTTCCAATCAATTACAAAGACACTCAAGAGAATGAGATAGCTCACACCAGAATTCAATATATGCTAAACATCAAACCTTTGGAATTAAGATTGAGACTCATCTCGATCCAGTTATGAGTGTGCACCCTCACTACTTTATCAAGACCTTCTCATTCTTAATACTAAGATTTTCAATTAGAACATATATTCACCCAAGCACACACAAAATTCAATACAAAAACGTTTGAAAACCTTTCACTATAGTTATTATTTTAAACTCAAATAACTTTGATGAGCAGAAGAAACACAATGGATCCACAGCCCTCAGATCATCCTAAGGACGAACTGCTCTGATACCATTAATGTAACATCCCGCCAAAATAATACATACATCCATGTATAATTGAAATTAAGTGTAACCAAATAATATTGAAGAGTGCAAAATAATATGTATTTATATATATATCAGAAATGAAGTTACTCCTCTTAGGGAGTTTAATACATAACCAAATCAAATGTTTGCAAGATTTTACGAAACTAAAAGAAATGCAGTAAGACAGGCGGTCTCAAAAGAAAACGGCGATCTCCAACTTTAAAACGGCGATCTCTAACAGAAGACCTCAAAACGGGCGATCTTCTATCAGGACACGAAAACCGGCGATCACCACCGAGAGGTAGAAACCGGCGATCTCTCCCTCGGCGACCACTCACTAAGGAGCTCTCCTTCCTGGAAGATCATCTGCTCCCGTGTAACAATTACACGATCATCACAGTTTTTAAAGAGAACCAAGCACAACACCAAAGAAAACACCACAGGGTAAGCTAGACATTTTAAAGAGAGTTTAAATAGGAACATTAAAATTAAAGTAAAACAAGTTTCAAGATTATCCATGTAAAACGTAGAACTACAATTAGCATTCAGCTGATCGCCCAAAATCACAAATTCACTACATTTCCCATAGTCATTCCATTTCACAACACAGCATCAAGTGTCTATCAATATTCCAGTTTCTCATTTCACATGTCAGACTTTCCACTGACCCACCATGCATAGACACATGACACTACTTCCAATTTGACTCGTGTGTTGACTCAGGCCCAGAGATTTGCACCTGTCATACCTACCACTGTGAATCCACACAGCATGCGCATATACCATCTCATTGTTACCGTTCTCTCGGTATGACAAGGTTAATTCGTATAACAGGCCGAGCTCGTTCCCATTTGAACAACTCGCCCATTCATACGAACCTCCTTCGACTCTCACCAACTGAATAACTTCATCTACGTGATTTCATTATCTCAGCAGAGTCAGGATATCTCCTTCTAGACAAGCCCCTAGTCAATACACCTATACAGATCTTACACGGTATTTCCTTTCCTGAAAATACTATGCCTCGATCCCACATTCACAGCATTCAAACACATCCTACCATTCAAGTAAATGATTCAAATCACATCCACAAACATTTCAAAGCTTCAGATCTTCGAATATCTCATGTAAATCTCAAGTAGTTTCAAAACAACATCAAAAACAGAGATTTCGTAAAACAGCGCCAAAACCGGCGATCTGGTTCAAAAACATGGTATTTCAAAGGCTATGTTTAAAAACCGGCGACCACGTCGCCCAAGCACACAAACAGAGCATTTTACGCAGATGAAAACAGAAGTGGCGACCACGTCGCCCTCACTTCAGAGATAGCTACACTGTGGCTTGTATGGAAAAAGAGGGCTAGCTTCCCTTACCTGGACTTGCGCAAACACTTAGAGTTCCGAAACCCAACAAAGCTTGAAGAACGCCTTGGCTCTATTTTTGCGTCTGGTTGAAGGACTTGCAGAGGACTGCCCAGGTGCTCTAATGGTGGCTGTCGCTCGTCGTACTCTCGTGTGAAGGTGTTAGAATCGCAGCGCGAAGGATATATCTGGAGGAGAAGGGAGGTAACTCACTCTTTCTCTCTTCGAAGGCTGCAACGTTTCTTCCCCTTCAGTAGTGGATTTCAGTGACTTAAACCAACTTATCCCTCCAAAAGCAGCTGCCACCACCTACTCTGCAGGGAAGTTTGCGTGCACGCTTCCCTGAACAGCACGACCACTGTTGCCTCTGGTGCATGCCAACCACTGCTCTGAACAGTACTGCCACTGTTGTCGCTTGTGCATGCCAGCCACTGCTCTGAACAGTACGACCGCGAGTGTCTCCCGCGCATGCCAACATTCTGATGTCACTATTCTGAACCACCCTTTTCGTCTACGTGGCGCGCGTGCAGAACGTCTCATGCTGGATGTCTGGGTCCCACGTTCTCTGTGTATAACTTAACGTAGCGCGATGACCTTTTCACCGATGACCACAGGCGCGAAGACTAACAACCGATGACCTCTCGCGCGAAGGCTAACAACCGATGACCTCTCGCGCGAAGGCTAACAACCGATGACCTCTCGCGCGAAGGCTAACAACCGATGACCTCTCGCGCGAGGGCTAGCAACCGATGACCTCTCGCGCGAAGGCTAACAACCGATGACCTCTCGCGCGAGGGCTAGCAACCGATGACCTCTCCCCCTGATGATGCCCGCATGCCCCTCGCGCCCAGGCGATCCTGCATGCCTTGCGCCCTGGCGATGCTCGATGACACATCGCCACGCCTTCCTGGAGGTTCTTCATTCCACTATGTTACATCCAAGGTATTCTCTCCACAAGGCTTGGTGACGTCGGTAGCTTCACACTTCCAAGAGTTGATTAGCACAAGTCCTCGTGCGCCCAAGCGTGTAACGTTAAGGATGATTCTCTTATGCTCAAGTATAGAGCTTCGCCTGCCCAGCGTATCCAAGGTTTAACCTACACCTTGATACGCGTGGCCTTTGGGACGTACCAGGGTTGATCCAACATTTTGGCTACACACTAAGTGTAGTTTCGGCGATTAGGTGTACTCTAGGCGACAGGCTACTAGGTACACACAGGCGATAGGCGTTCAAGCATAATCTAGGCGATAGGCGTTCAAGTGCCAGAGAAGTTGGAGATCGCCTACCCGCTTAATAACGGCGATCTTGTAGTTTTCTCAGCTATACATTCCTTCCTTTATATTTAAATAAACACGTGCTTCGAATTTATTTATAATATAACACTTTTATTCCAATATAAACTTCTAGGTTCTTACACCAAACACATAGAACAGCGCATTCACGAAGATGAAAACGAAATCGGCGACCACGTCGCCCTCACTTCAGAAACAGCTAGTCTATGGCTTGTATTGAAAATGAAAGCTAGCTTCCCTTACCTGGACTTGCGCAAAACACCAGGAGCTCCGAAACCCAACGAAGCTTAAAGAATGCCTTGGCTCTGTTTTTGCGTCTGGTTTGAAGGACTTGCAGAGAACCTCTTAGGTGCTCTAAGGGCAAACGTCGCTTGTCGCACTGATGCTTGAGGTTGCCTTAGTCACAACGCAAAGGAGAGGAGAAGGGAGGGAGGAAGTTTGCACTCACTCTAACACTCTTGAGTCTGTAACACTCTTTGCCTTCCCGCAGTGGCTTTTGAATCCCAGCTTACCTGTCCACGTATGCTGCCGCTGCCACCCCTTCTGCAGGGAAAGCCTGAGAACCACTGCCCTGAACAGTACGACCACTGCTGTCGCTTGTGCATGCCAACCACTGCTCTGAACAGTACGACCACTGTTGTCGCTTGTGCATGCCAACCACTGCTCTGAACAGTACGACCACGAGTGTCTCTTGCACATGCCAACATTCTGATGTCACTATTCTGAACCACCCTTTTGTCTACGTGGCACGTGTGCAGGACGTTTCATGCTGGGAGTCTGGGTCCCACTTTCTCTATGTGAAGCTCGACATCGCGCGATAACCTTCCACCGATGACCGCTCGCGCGATGACTATCCACTAAGGTCTCATACTGGCGAACGACCGATGTCTCCATCTGGGAGACGACCGATGTCTAGCCCTGGCAATGCCCGCATGCCTCGCGCCCTGGCGAGGCCCGCATGCCTCTCGTCCGCTCGATGCCTGCATGCCTCGCGCCCTGGCGACGTCCACATGCCTCGCGCGCCCTGGCGACGTCCACATGCCTCGCGCGCCCTGGCGACGTCCACATGCCTCGCGCGCCCTGGCGACGTCCACATGCATCGCGCGCCCTGGCGACGTCCACATGCCTCGCGCGCCCTGGCGACGTCCTCGCGCCCTGGCGATCATGCACTACTAGGCGATCTCATAGTCTTCCAAACTACACTTTCCTTCCATTTTTATTTTAAATAAACACCTACTTAGAATTCATTTAAAATATACCCTTTTATTCCAATCCAAAAGTACAGGTCCTTACACGAAGGAGAGAAAAGAGAAGGATGAAGGTGAACTCACTCTTTTGCTCTTGAACCACTGCAACGTTCTTTGCCTCCCCGAAGTGGGTTTTTGAATCTAAGCCTACTTGTCCACGCATGCTGTTTCCACCACCCACTCTGCAGGAAAGCCTGAGTGTACGCTTCCCTGAACAGTACGACCACGAGTGTCTCTTGCGCATGCCAACCGCTTCCCTGAACAGTACGGCCACGAATGTCTCTTGCGCATGCCAACTCTCTGATGTCACTATTCTGAACCACCCTTTTTGTCTACGTGGCGCGCGTGCAGGACGTTTCATGCTGGGAGCCTGGGTCCCACTTTATCTGTGTGAAACACGACATCGCGCGATAACCTTCCACCAATGACCGCTGGCGCGATGACTATCCGCCGATGTCTCATCCTGGCGGACGACCGATGTCTCTCCCTGGGAGACGACCGATGTCTCGCCCTGGCGATGCCCACATGCCTCGCGCCCTGGCGATGCCCGCATGCCTCGCACCCTGGCGATGCCCGCATGCCTCGCGCCCCGGCGATGCCTGACGACACATCGCCACGCCTTGCTAAAGGTTCTTCATCCCACTATGTTACGTCCAAGGTATCATCTCCACATGACTTGGTGACGTCGGTAGCTTCACATTTCCAAGAGTAGATCAGCATCACTCCTCGTGCGCCCATGCATGCAACACTAAGGACGATTTCTTATGCTCAAGCATAGAGCTTCGCATGCACAGCGTATCAAAAGCTTAACCCACACCTTGATACGTGTGGTTGTTGGAACCCACTCTGGTTGATCCAGTATCCTGACCACATACCGAGTGCACTTTCGGCGATCATGTGTACCATAGGCGATTGGCGATCATGTGTAATCTTGGCGACAGGCGATTATGTACTAACCAGGCGATCTCATAGTCTTCTAAGCTACACTTTCCTTCCTTTTTATTTTGAATAAAAACATACTTAGAATTCATTTAAAATATATTCCTTTTATTCCAATTTAATTTTACAGGTCCTTACATTCTCCCCAACAAGAAAAAATTTTTGTCCTCAAAAATTGAATTACAAGGAAAAGAGGTATGGATAGGCTTCTCTCATGGGTTCTTCTAACTCCCAAGTTGAATCACCCGATCTCTCATCCCACACCACTTTCACCATGTTGATGGTCTTGCCTCTGAGCTGTTTACTTTGCCGATCGTCAATCCTGACTGGTTTCGCTTCAAAGGACAAGTCATCCCTGATCTGCACATCGTCCACTTCCAGCACATGACTAGGGTCTGCCATGTACTTCCTCAGCTGTGACACGTGAAAGACATTATGCAGATTCGCTAAATGGGGAGGTAGGGCGATCTCATAAGCCACTGGACCAATCCTCCTTAAGATCTGATATGGTCCCACGAACTTAGGGGACAACTTCTTTGATCTGATCACCCGTCCTACACCCTTGGTTGGTGTCACTCTCATGAACACATGGTCTCCAGCAGCAAACTCCAAAGGTTTTCTCCTCTGATCTACATAAGATTTTTGCCTACTTTGAGATGCTCTCATTCTGTCTTTTATCTGTTGCACCTTCTCGGTCGTCTGCTGAATCAACTCTGGTCCAACCAATACTGCTTCGTCCTCCTGGTACCAACATAAGGGAGTTCTGCATTTCCTCCCATACAGGGCTTCATATGGTGCCATCCCAATACTGGCGTGGTAACTGTTATTATAAGTAAACTCCACCAGCGGCAACACCTCATCCCAACTTCCCAATTGATCCAAGACGCACGTCCTCAGTAGATCTTCCAAGGACTGGATCGTTCTCTCTGACTGTCCATCTGTTTGAGGATGATATGCCGAGCTCATCCTCAACTTAGTTCCCAAGCAATCTTGTAAGGTCTGCCAAAATCGTGAAGTGAACCTGGGATCTCTATCCGAAACAATGCTGGAAGGCACTCCATGCAACCTCACAATTTCTCTGATGTATAGCTGTGCCAACTTGGCCATAGGCATCCCCATATTCACCGGAAGAAAGTGAGCACTCTTCGTCAGCCGATCAATGATGACCCAGATTGCATCATGACCCTTTACCGATCTGGGTAAATGGGTGACAAAGTCCATGGCGATGCTGTCCCATTTCCATTCAGGGATATCCAATTGCTGTAACAAACCGCCAGGTCTTTGATGCTCTACCTTTGCCTTCTGACACGTCAAGCAGGTAGTAACATACTGGGCGATGTCTCTCTTCATGCCCGTCCACCAAAATGACTCCTTCAAGTCATGGTACATCTTGTTCATGCCTGGATGTAGGCTAAGGCGACTCTTATGACCTTCCTCTAGGATCATCTTCTTCAACTCTTCATTTGCAGGTATGCAAATTCTGCTATTAAATCTCAAGATCCCATCATCGCCCATCACAAAGTCTTTAGCCTGGTCGGTCCCTAGTGACTCCACAGTACGCTTCAGACTAGGGTCCTCCAACTGCTTATCCTTTATCGCTCCAAGAAAGTCATTAGTTATAGCCAGCTTACTACAACTAATGTGATTTACATGAAATTCTACCCCAAGGTTTAAGTCTCTGAATTGCTCGATCAGATTCTGCTCTTCCATCATCATGGTGGCTACTTGTATTGATTTTCTACTCAAAGCATCTGCCACTACATTGGCCTTCCCTGTATGATACATGAGTTGAAAATCATAGTCCTTTAGAAACTCCATCCACCTTCTTTGTCTCATGTTTAGTTCCTTTTGATCGAACAGGTATTTCAGGCTCTTATGGTCACTGAACACCTGGAACCGAGCTCCATATAAATAGTGCCTCCAAATCTTCAAGGCAAACACCACAGCCGCCAACTCCAAATCATGAGTAGGATAGTTTCTCTAATGAACCTTGAGTTGCCTTGAAGCATATGCAACCACTCTTTTCTCTTGCATCAAAACACATCCCAAACCCTGATGTGAAGCATCACAGTAGACGTCAAAAGGTCTTCCTACCTTTGGGATCACCAGCACTGGAGCACTAGTCAACCTTTCCTTTAGTTCCATGAAGCTCTGCTCACATCGGTCGGTCCAAGCAAAAGGTTGATCCTTGCGGGTCAACTGTGTTAAAGGAGCCACTACCTTGGAAAAGTCCTCAATGAACCTCCGATAGTAGCCAGCTAAACCCACAAAGCTCCCTATCTCAGTGACTGTCTTAGGACGTTCCCACTGCAGCACTGCCTCTACCTTGGCTGGATCCACTGAGATCCCCCGAGCAGATATCACGTGTCCTAAGAAGTTGACTTCCTTCAGCCAGAACTAACACTTAGAGAACTTGGCATAGAGTTGCTTCTCCCTCAGAATCTACAACACTGTCCTCAGATGTTCTTCATGTTCTTCCTCGGTCCTTGAATAAATGAGTATGTCGTCTATGAAGACTACCACAAACTTATCCAAGAAAAGGCGAAAAATCCTATTCATGTAGTCCATGAACAGAGCTGGAGCATTTGTTACCCCAAACGGCATCACCACATACTCATAGTGCCCATAACGAGACCTAAATGCTGTC
Source organism: Phaseolus lunatus (assembly GCA_013389735.1). NCBI lineage: Eukaryota > Viridiplantae > Streptophyta > Magnoliopsida > Fabales > Fabaceae > Phaseolus > Phaseolus lunatus. The sequence continues at coordinate 25,211,977 of CM023864.1, forward strand.
TTTTGAACATCTTCAGCTTTTACCAAAATTTGGTGGTACCCCGATCTCAGATCAATCTTTGAGAACACCGAGGCCCCATGTATTTGATCCATCAAATCGTCAATTCTAGGTAGGGGGTACTTGTTCTTGATGGTCAACTTGTTCAACTGCCTGTAATCTATACACAGCCGAGACCCTCCATCCTTTTTCTTAACTAGGAGCACTGGAGCCCCCCATGGAGATACACTGGGTCTGATGAATTGTTTCTCCAACAACTCTTCCACTTGCTTCTTTAATTCTACCAACTCGGCTGGTGCCATCCTGTAAGGTGCCATTGACACTGGTCCAGCTCCAGGTACCAAATCAATAGAGAATTCCACTTCTCTCTTAGGAGGTAATCCAGGTACTTCTTCTGGAAATACATCCATGAAATCTTTCACCACATGTATCCTGCTTACGTCCCCTTCATTCTTCACTTCCAACCGAGCTAGGATCACGAAGCACCTCGCCCCTTTTTCCAACTCCGACCACCCGTGCTGAACAGATATCACATCTGACTCTTGGAGGTCTGGAAACGCTATCTTCTGACTACCGCAGTCTATGAGAACGTGATTGGAAGATAGCCAATCCATTCCCAGGATAACATCCAGGTCCTGAAGAGGTAGGCAGATCAAGTTCACTTTGAATCTGCGTCCCTCTACTATCACTGGACATTCGGGGCAAACTGTAGAGGTCAACACCTGTCCTGACACAGGTGTAGAGACCAACAATTCGAAAGGTAACTCCTTCACTAGAAGGCCCAACTCGGCTACACACAGGCTTGACACAAAGGAGTGTGTCACTCCAGAATAAAACAAGGCTTTTACACCTCTACCAACTATAAAACAAACACCTTGCACGAGGTTACCTGACTGAGACGCCTCCGCTCCTGTCATGGCAAACACTCTCCCTGCTGCCTGAGGTCTGCTGCCTTCATTCCTCAACTGCTGAGAACCACTGGGTTGAGTCGCCCCATTCCTGTTAGGGCACTCTCTAGCAACATGCCCCGTCTTTTGGCAGGTGTAACACTTTCTCTCTGAATTCCTCTTGAAGCACGCATTGGATGTGTGTGGTCCACCACAATGGAAACATTTGGGTTTCCATGGTTGTTGCTGCTGCAACTGGGATGACGCTGCTCCTGCCCGATGTGGTGGATGTAAGGACCTAGAAACTTTAATTGGAATGAAAGTATTATATTTAAATAATTTCAGAAGATGTTATTATTTAAAATACAAAGAGCTGGTAAATGAAGTTTCGTAGTAGTCGGACATCGGACGTCGCCCAAGGTCTGGGGTCAGCTAGTAGAGGTCGGTCGGCTAGCATGTAGATCAAGAAGAGTAAAGGAAGAAAAGTGTAGCTAAGAAGTCTTCTACGAGATCGCCGTTATTGAAGACGGAGGCGATCTCCGACTTCTCTGGGACATAATCGCCTGTCGCCTAGAGGAGACATGACCGCCAATCGCCTATGGTGTACGTGATCGACGGGAGCGCACGTAGTATGTAGTCAAGATGCTGGATTAACCATAGTGGGTTCCAAAAACCATGCGTATCAAGGTGTGGGTTAAGCCTTAGATACGCTGTGCATGCGAAGCTCTATGCTTGAGCATAAGAGATCGTCCTTAGTGTTGCATGCATGGGCGCAAGAGGAGTGGTGCTGATCTACTCTTGGAAATGTGAAGCTACCGACGTCACCAAGCCATGTGGAGGTGATACCTTGGACGTAACATAATGGGAGGATGAACCTTCAGCAAGGTGTGACGATGTGACATCGGTGACCAGAGTAAGGCAACGTGTTCTCGTCACACACAAGGGCGATAAGAGATCGCCAACAGGATGAGAGGAACATCGGTCATAAACCAGGATGGGAGATACATCGGTGGTCTGCCAGGGAGAGACATCGGTGGTCTGCCAGGGTGAGACATCGGTTGTCTGCCAGTGTGAGACATCGGTGGACCTCCAGGGTGATACATCGGTTGTCTGCCAGGATGAGGAATCAGTCAGCACCGGGATGAGGCACATCAGTCATCGCCAGTATGAGAGACACATCGGTCTTCTCCCAGGGAGAGACATCGGTCGTCCTTCAGGATGAGGCATCAGTGGATGGTCATCACGCGGTGTCGAGTTTCACACAGATAAGGTGGGACCCAGGCTCTCAGCATGAGACGTACTGCACGCGCGACACGTAGACAAAAAGAGTGGTTCAGAATAGTGACATTAGAAAGTTGGCATGCGCAAGAGACACTCGCGGTCGTACTGTTCAGGGAAGTGGTTGGCATGCACAAGAGACAACCGTGGCCGTACTGTTCAGTGAAACGTACACTCAGGCTTTCCTGCAGAGGGGGTGGTGGCAGCAGCATGCGTGGACAAGTAGGCTTGGATTCAAAAACCCACTGCGGGGAGGCAAAGAACGTTGCAGTGGCTCAAGAGTGAAAGAGTGAGTGCATCTTCATCCCTCTCTTTTCTCTCCTTCGCGCTGCGATTCAGGCATCCTCAAGCACCAGTACGACGAGCGACGACTGCCCTTGGACACTTGGGAGGTTCTCTGCAAGTTCTCCAGACCGGGACACTGAAGCAGAGTGAAAGCATCTTTAAGCTTCGTTGGGTTTCGGAGCTCTTGGAGTTTTGCGCTAGTCCAAGTAAGGGAAGCTAGCTTTATTTTCAATAAAAGCCGTAGATTTGCTGTTTCTGAAGTGAGGGCGACGTGGTCGCCGGTTTCATATTCTTTTTCGTGATGCTCTGTTCTATGTGTTTGGGCGACGTGGTCGCCGGTTTTAAACCCCTTTTTCATGATGTTCTGTTCTTATGTGTTTGGGCGACGTGATCGCCGGTTTTAAATATAGATTTCGAAATCCCCTGTTTTGGACGTGATCGCCGGTTTTGGCGTTGTTTTTCGAACTCCCCTATTTAATGTCGCTTTGAACTTGTAGAGATTGAAATGAAAAATGTATATGCTATTCGAAAACCTGATCGGTGGTATGCTTGTTACTGTGATTGGGATTGTTTGAGAAAAGATTCAAAATGTTATATGATGGTATTGTGCTTTTACGTGTTGAATGATGCATTGGATGAATGTGAAAGAGTGATCAAAGCATAGTATTTTCAGGAAAGAAAATACCGTGTGGAGATTTATGAGGGTGTATTGATCTGTGAGTATCCTGTCAATGAGGCGATCCTGACTCTGCTGAGATAATGGAATCACATAGAGGAAGTTATTCAGTTGGTGAGAGTCGAAGGAGGTTCATATGAATGGGTGAGTCGTGTGAAAAAGAACGAGCTCGGCCTGTTATATGAATTAACCGTGTCATACTAGGAGAGTGAAGATATTGAGATTCATTTATGCGCATGGCTGTGTGAGTTTCACAGCGACCCTGTGTGGGTGATGTAGTATGACAGGTGCAGGTCTCTGGATGCTAAGTTCAACGCACGAGTCTTCCGGAAGTAGTGTCAAGTGTCATGTGTGATGAGTCAGTGGAAGTCTGACGTGAGAAATGAGAAACATTGAAAATTGATAGACACTTGATGGAATTATGTGATTTGAACGACTCTTGAGGAAATTGTGAAGTATGTGATTACTTGATGGCTGTGTGATATGAATGAGAAAGTGATGGACTTTTGTGAATGTTTAAAAAGGCTGATCTATGTTGGTTGTCCAGTTCATAATTTAAAGTTTAAAAATATCTAGCTTACCCTTTGTATTGTTATGTGGCTGTTTTCTCTTAAAACTGTGATAATCGTGTATTTTACACGGGAGCAGATGATCTTCCAGGGAGTAGATCTCCTCAGTGAGTGGTCGCCGGGAGGAGATCGCCTGTTTCTGTCTCTACGTGGTGATTGCCTGTTTTCTGTTCTGATAGCAGATCGGCTGTTTTGGGTCTTCTAATAGGAGATCGCCTGTTTTGTCCTTTTCATGCTGTATTTGGTTTTTATTTCGAAACAATTGATGGAATGTATTAAAACCCTATAAGAGGGACGTCTCTTTTTGAATACGATGTACGGGATGATGTATTTTCAATATCTAATACATATGTTGATTTTATAAATTTAATATCTACGCTTTATTCTATTATATAAATAGGAAAAGGAATTTGGCGGGATGTTACAGTGGAGGTCTCGCATAGGGCTTGCTTTGTGAGTGCTGCATGTAAGGACCTAGAAACTTTAATAGGAATAAAAGTGTTATATTTAAATAATTTCAGAAAAATGTTATTATTTAAATTACAAAGAGTTGGTAAATGAAGTTTCGTAGTAGCAGACATCGGACGTCGCCCATGATCTGGGGTAAGCTAGTAGAGGTCGGTCGGATGACATGTGGACCAAGAAGAGTAAAGGAGGAAAAGTGTAACTAAGAAGTCTTCTGCAAGATCGTCATTAGTGAAGACGGAGGCGATCTCCAACTCCTCTGGCACATAATCGCCTGTCGCCTAGAGGAGACATGAGCGCCAATCGCCTAGAGTGTACGTGATCGGCGGGAATGCACGTAGTATGTGGTCAAGATACTGGATCAACCAGAGTGGGTTCCAACAACCACGCGTATCAAGGTGTGGGTTAAGCCTTAGATACGCTGTGCATGCGAAGCTCTACGCTTGAGCAAAAGAGATCACCCTTAGTGTTGCATGCATGGGAGCATGAGGAGTGGTGTTGATCTACTCTTGGAAATGTGAAGCTACCGACGTCACCAAGTCATGTGAAGATGATACCTTGGACGTAACATAGTAGAATGAAGAACCTTCAGGAAGGCGCGGCGATGTGTCGTCGGGCATCGCCAGGTGAGAGGCATGCAGGCATCGCCAGGGCGCGAGGGGCATGCGGGCATCGCCAGGGCGCGAGGGGCATGCGGGCATCACTAGGGCGCGAGGCATGCGGGGTTAGTCTTCGCGCGAGAGATCATCGGTGGATTGTCTTCGAGCGAGAGGTCATCGGTGGAGAGTCTTCGCGCGAGAGGTCATCGGTGGATAGTCTTCGCGCGAGATGTCATCGGTGGATAGTCTTCGCGCGAGAGGTCATCAGTGGATAGCCTTCGCGCGAGAGGACATCGGTGGATAGCCTTCGCGCGAGAGGTCATCGGTGGAAGGTTATCGCGCGATGTCGAGCTTCACACAGAGAAAGTGGGACCCAGACTCCCAGCCTTAAACGTCCTGCACGCGCGCCACGTAGACAAAAAAGGGTGGTTCAGAATAGTGACATCAGAATGTTGGCATGCACAAGAGACACTCGCGGTCGTACTGTTCAGAGAAACGTACACTCAGACTTCTCTGCAGAGTGGGTGGTGGCAGCTGCTTTTGTGGACAAGCTGGTTTAAGATGCAAAAACCCACTTCTGAGAGAGGGGAACGTTGCAGTTGTTCAAGAGCGAAAGAGTGAGTTTACCTCCCTTCTCCTCCATTCTCCCCTTTCGCGCTGCAATTCTGGCGCCTTCACACAAGAGTACGACGAACGACGGCCACCATTAGAGCACCTGGGAGGTTCTCTGCAAGTCCTTCAAACCAGACGCAAAAACAGAGCCAAGGCATTCTTTAAGCTTCGTTGGGTTTCGGAGCTCCTGGTGTTTTGCGCAAGTCCAGGTAAGGGAAGCTAGCCTTCATTTTCAATACAAGCCATAGATTAGCTGTTTCTGAAGTGAGGGCGACGTGGTCACCGGTTTCGTTTTCATCTTCGTGAATGCTCTGTTCTATGTGTTTGGGCGACGTGGTCGCCGGTTTGAAATACAGACTTCGAAATACCTTGTTTTTGAACCAGATCGCCGGTTTTGGCGCTGTTTTACGAACTCCCCTGTTTTTGGTGTTGTTTTGAAACTGTTTGAGATGTAAATGTGATATTTGAAAACATGAACCTTGGAGTGAGTTTTGCTGTGATTGAAATCATTCATTTAAGTGTGGCATGATGTGTTGAATGTTGTGAATGTGAGATCAAGGCATAGTATTTTCAGGAAAGAAAATACCGTGTAAGATCGTGTAGGATGTGCATTGACCGGTGATTCGTTATGACATCCTGACTCTCCTGATATAATGGAATCATATAGATGAAGTTATTCGGGCGTTGAGAGTCGAAGGAGGTTCATACGTATGGGTGAGTTGTTCAAAAGGGAACGAGCTCGACCTGTTGTGTGGATTAACCCTGTCATGCTTGGATGGTGATGATATTGAGATTCATTATACCCTGTGAATGTGTGTGATTTCACAGTGGGCAGTATGACAGGTGCAAATACACGACTCTAGTCAAAGCATGAGTCTTCCGGAAGTAGTGTCAAGTGTCTTGTATGCTGAGTCAGTGTAGTCTGATGTGTGAAATGAGGAACTTTGAAATTTGATAGACACTTGATGCATGATGTGAAATCGAACGACTCTTGAAAATATTGTGAAATGTGTGACTTCTTGGCGATCAGGTGAAGGGAATGAGAAACTTTATAGTTTTATGTGGGTATCTTGAATTTGTTTTATTCTGATTTTATGTTCATATTTAAACTCTCTTTAAAATATATAGCTTACCCTGCGTGTTCTGCTCTATGGCTGTTTTTCTCTTAAAACTGTGATGATCGTGTAATTTTTACACGGGAGCAGATGATCTTCCAGGAAGTAGAGCTCTTTAGTGAGTGGTCGCCGGGGAAGAGATCGCCTGGTTCTATCTCTTGGTGGTGATCGCCGGATTTATGTCCTGATAGCAGATCGCCTGTTTTGGGGTCTTCTGTTAGGAGATCGCCGGTTTATGTATGGAGACCGCCGTTTTCGTTGTATTTGATTGATTTTGTAAGGACCTGAAATTTATTGCAATGAAAGAGTATGTTTTAAAAAAAAAATTCTAAGTATGTTTTTATTTAGAATAGAAAGGGAGGAAAAAGTTAAGTTTAGAAGGCTACAAGGTCGCCGGTCGCCTGCTACACATGAGCGCCAGGTGGACATCGCGCGGGCGTGAGAGGCATGCAGGCATCGCGCGGGCGCGAGGGGCATGCGGGCATCGCGCGGGCGCGAGGCACGCAGGCATTGCCAGGGCGCGATGCATGTGGACGTGGCCAAGGCGCGAGAGTTATGAGGGCGTCGCCAGAGAAGACATCGGTCGTCTCCCAGAGGAAGACATCGGTCGTTCGCCAGGAAGAGGTCATCGGTGGTAGTCTTCGCGCGAGGTCATCGGTGGTAGTCTTCGCGCGAGGTCATCGGTGGTAGTCTTCGCGCGAGGTCATCGGTGGATCGTCTTCGCGCGAGAGGTCATCAGTGGTTTCTCTTCGAGCTGGTAGTCATCGGCGAAAGGTCATCGCGCGACGTTGAGTTACACCCAGAGAACGTGGGCCCCAGACTCCCAGCAAGAGACGTTCTGCACGCGCGCCACGTAGACGAAAAAGTGGTTCAGAATAGTGACATCAGAATGTTGGCATGCGCGGGAGACACTCACGGTCGTACTGTTCAGAGCAGCGGCTGGCATGCACAAGCGACAAACAGTGGCAGTACTGTTCAGAGCAGTGGTTGGCATGCACCAGAGACAACAGTGGTAGTACTGTTCAGGGCAGTGGTTCTCAGACTTCTCTGCAGAGTGGGTGGTGGCAGCTGCTTTTGGAGGGATAAGTTGGTTTAAGTTACAGAAATCCACTGCTGAGAAAAAAGGAAGACATTGTTGTAGTCGAAGAGAGAAAGAGTGAGTTCCCTCCTCTCCATTTCTCTCCTTCACACTGCGATTCTAGTACACCTTCACGCGGGAATACGACGAGCGACAGCCACCATTGGAGCACTTGGGTGGTTCTCTGCAAGCTCTTCAAAACCAGACACAAGAACAGAGTCAAAGCGTTCTTCAAGCTTCGTTGGATTTCGGAACTCCTGGTGTTTGCGCAAGTCCAGGTAAGGGAAGCTAGACCCCTTTTTCCATACGAGCCATAGCGTAGTCTTTCTGAAGTGAGGGCGACGTGGTCGCCATTTTCGTTTGTATCTGTGTGAAATGCCCTATGTTGTGTGCTTGGGCGACGTGGTCGCCGGTTTTAAACATAATCTTCGAAACACTCTGTTTTTGAACTAGATCGCCGGTTTTGGCGCTGTTTTACGAACTCCTCTGTTTTTGATACTGTTTTGAAACTACTTGAGATTTACATGAAACATTCGAAGATCTGAAGCTTTGAAATGGTTGTTGATGTGATTTGAATGATTTATTTAAATGGTATGATGTGTTGGATGTGGTGAGTGTGAGGTCGAGGCATAGTATTTTCAGGAAAGAGAATACCGTGTAAGATCTTGTAGTAGGTGCATTGATCGGTGATTAAGAACGAGATATCCTGACTCTGCTGAGGTAATGGACTCACGTAGAGGAAGTTACTCAGTTGTTGAGAGTCGAAGGAGGTTCACCTGTATGGGTGGGTTGTTTGAAAGAGAACAAACCGACCTGTTTTGCGTGGATTAACCCTGTCATGCTGTATGGTGATGTGTGAGATTCATTATACGCTGATGAATGTGAGAGATTTCACGGCGACCCTGTGGATGTGTGAGATTCCACAGTGGGCAATATGACAGGTGCAGATCTCTGAGTCTAATCAATGCACGAGTATTCCGGAATTAGTGTCTTGTGTCTATGTATTGTGAGTCAGTGGAAAACCTGACGTGAGAAATGAGGAACACTGTATGTGGATAGACACTTGCTGCACTGTGTGATATGAACTACTCTTGAGGAATGGTGAAATGTGGGTTTTTACTTGATGGTATGTGGGAAGAATGAGAAAGCTGATGTTTTTACGTGGGTGCCTTAAATTAATTTATCTTGATTTTTAAAGTTCATATCTAAATTCTCTTTTAAAACTGTCTAGCTTACCCTGCGTTTTCGTTTGTGGATGTTCTTCTTAAAACTTGTGATGATCGTGTATGATTTACACGGGAGCAGATGACGTTGCAGGAAAGTGAGATCGCCGGTCTGATAGGAGATCGCCTGGCTGATAGGAGATCACCTGATTGACTAGGAGATCGCCCTTTTGTTAGCATATCGCCCGATTTGTCTTTTGTTGTATTTTTGGTTAAGTTTTTTTTTTTGAAAGATTCACAGTTTATGTATTAAACTCCGATGAGGAGAAACTCCATTATATATATATGATTATGTTTATTTCAAAATACTTGTTTATCTTCATTTATATTATATAAATATGAAATGTATTTGGTGGGATGTTACAGATTTCGTTAAGTTTTGAAAAACATTTGACTGGTTATGTATTAAACTCCCTGTGAGGAGCAACTTCATTACTTATATATATAATTATGTTCTCTTCAACATTATTTGTTTACCTTTATTTTCATTATAAATATGAATAGTTTTTGGCGGGATGTTACACTGCACCTTGGCCTTCCCACTGAAAGAACCCCCTGGGTGTGACCTGATCACCCGGGAATCACCCTTTTCCAGAGTCTCCACCATCTTCGCCTTCTCTACTAAGGCGTGAAATTCCCTGATGCACATAGGGGCTATGGTCCTCTTCAGCCCATGCTTCAGCCCCTCTTCAAACTTCCTACACCTCCAGGCCTCGGAGGTCTCCTGGGTATAGAATCGGGCGAGGTACTCAAACCGAGCAGCATAAGCATTCACTAACATCTCCCCTTGTTCCAATCTGAGGAATTCTGCTTCCTTCGCAAACTTTGCACTATCTGGGAAGTATTTTTCCAGAAATCTCGCCCTGAAGCCCTCCCAGTCTAAAACATCAGCTCTGGCTTCCATCATCTGCTGAGCTCCCATCCACCAGAACTCGGCTTCTCCAGATAGCAGATAGGTGGCGAACACCAATTTCTTCTCTTCAGGGCAGGAGGTCGCCCTAAAGATTTTCTCCAACTCTCTGACCCACTGATCTGCCTGATCAGGGGTAGCATTCCCACTGAACTTGGGTGGGTTGTGCCTCATGAACTCGGTCAGTCCCATCTGTTCTTGAGGCTGACCGACGTGGGAATTTGTTTCAGCCGACCGAGCAGTTTCCCAATGGTGCATTGCAACTTGATGGTTCTGAGCCATTGCTGCATTCTGTTGTTGGATGGCAGTTGCCATCATCTCAATAGCCTTGGCAATCTGGCTCATTTCCGAAGAAGGTTGGGGAGGGGTAGGAGGTCTACGTGCCCTCTCTCTTCGTTTCAGATTTTGAAACTATTGGTTTCTATATTCCCTACAACTACAAGAATGAGATCGATAAGAAATTAATTCATTCAGGAGGTAACATCTTGACCTTACAAAGGTCAGCATCTCAAAGTCATTAAGAATTTGAGCTCATCAACAGAATCATAATACTTATAACCTCAAGCAAAACACCAGAACAGCTTCTGGTATACAACCATCAATCCAAACAACCACTTTCAATCAATTACAAAAACACTCAATAAAATGAAAGAAATCACACCAGAATTCAATGTATGCTAAACATCAAACCTTTGGAATTAAGATTGAGAATCATCTCGATCCAGTTATGAGTGTGCACCCTCACTACTTTATCAAGATCCTCTCATTCTTAATACTAAGATTTCCAGTTAGGGCATATATTCACTAAAGCACACACAAAATTTCAATACAAAAACGTTTGAAAACCTTTCACTATAGTCGTTATTTAAAACTCAAATAAATTTTATGAGCATAAGAAACACAATGGATCCACAACCCTCAGGTCATCCTAAGGACGAACTGCTCTGATACCATTAATGTAACATCCCGCCAAATTCTTTTCATATTTATATAATAAAAATAAAGGTAAACAAATATATTGAAGTGAACATAATTATATATATGTAATGAAGTTTCTCCTCACAGGGAGTTTAATACATAATCGGTCAATTTCCAAAACTTAAACAAAAACAGCAAAAAGAAAAAAAAACAGGCGATCTCCTAACAGCAAACAGAAACAGGCAATCGCCTAACAGAAACAGAAACAGGCGATCTCCTTCCGGCGACCACTCACAGAGGAGCTCTACTACCTGCAACCTCTTCTGCTCCCGTGCAAAAATACACGATCATCACAGGTTTAAGAAAACAATCACAATACCATATAAAAGGGTAAGCTAGATATTTTAAAAACTTTAAATATGAAACTTTATATCAATAGAAAACGTAAATCTTCACACCATTCATAATCTATATCAATTTCAACCATCAACATTCCCATATCCCACAAACTCGTCAAGTGTCTATTCACTACATTCAATATTCAAGGTTCACACGTCAGACTTTCCACTGACTCATAACATATAGACACATGACTCTACTTCCGGAAGACTCGTGTGTTGACTCAGACTCAGAGATCTGTACCCGTCATACCACACCACTGTGAAATCCACACAGGGTCGCTGTGAAATCAACACAGCCATGCGCATACATAATCTCAATATCATCACTCTCCCGGTATGACAGGGTTAATTCATATAACAGGTCAAGTCAGTTATCTTTCAAACAACTTACCCATACATATGAACCTCCTTCGACTCTCCACAACTGAATAACTTCATCTATGTGATTCCATTATATCAGCAGAGTCAGGATATCTCCTTCTAGACAAGTCCCTACTCAATATACATTACACACGATCTTACACGGTATTTTCTTTCCTGAAAATACTATGCCTTGATCCCACATTCACAACATTCAACACATCATACAACACTTAATGAACGATTCAATCACAGCAACATTCGTTCCACGGTTCAAATTTTCGAATATCACATGCATTTCACATTTAAATCTCAAACATTTTCAAACAACACTAAAACAGGGGAGTTCGAAAAACAACGCCAAAACCGGCGATCTCGTCCAAAAACAGGGGATTATGCAATAACAGTTGAAAACCGGCGACCACGTCGCCCCATCACCAATATCATCTAATATAAGGTTTTCGTTGGAAATAAGGCTAGCTTCCCTTACCTGGACTAGCGCAAAACACCAAGAGCTCCGAAACCCACCGAGGCTTAAAGATGCTTTCACTCTATTTTAGCGTCCCGGTCTAGAGAACTTGCAGAGAACCTCCCAGGTGTCCAAAGGCAGTCGTCGCTCGTCGTACTGGTGCTTGAAGGTGCCTAAATCGCAGCGCGAAGGAGAGAAAAGAGAAGGATGAAGGTGAACTCACTCTTTCGCTCTTGAACCACTGCAACGTTCTTTGCCTCCCCGAAGTGGGTTTTTGAATCTAAGCCTACTTGTCCACGCATGCTGCTGCCACCACCCACTCTGCAGGAAAGCCTGAGTGTACGCTTCCCTGAACAGTACGACCACGAGTGTCTCTTGCGCATGCCAACCGCTTCCCTGAACAGTACGGCCACGAGTGTCTCTTGCGCATGCCAACTCTCTGATGTCACTATTCTGAACCACCCTTTTTGTCTACGTGGTGTAAGGACCTGTAAAATTAAATTGGAATAAAAGGGTATATTTTAAATGAATTCTAAGTATGTTTTCATTTGAAATAAAAAGGAAGGAAAGTGTAGCTTAGAAGACTATAAGATCGCCTCGTTAGTACATAATCGCCGGTCGCCTACTACACATGATCGCCAGGGCGCGAGAGGCATGCGGGCATCGCCAGGGCGCGAGGCATGTGGACGTCACCAGGGCGCGCGAAAGGCATGCGGGCATCGCCAGGGCGCGAGGCATGTGGACGTCACCAGGGCGCGCGAGAGGCATGCGGGCATCGCCAGGGCGTGAGGCATGTGGACGTCACCAGGGCGCGCGAGGCATGCGGGCAACGCCGGGGCGCGAGGCATGCGGGCAACGCTGGGGCGCGAGAGGCATGCGGGCGTCGTCGGGGCGCGAGGCATGCAGGCATCGCCGGGTCGCGAGAGGCATGCGGGCGTCGCCAGGGATAGACATCGGTCGTCTCCCAGGGAGAGACATCGGTCGTCTTCCAGGGAGAGACATCGGTCCTTTGCCAGTATGAGACCTCAGTGGATAGTCATCGCGCGAGCAGTCATCGGTGGAAGGTTATCGCGCGATGTCGAGCTTCGCGCAGAGAAAGTGGGACCCAGACTCCCAGCATGAAACGTCCTGCACGCGCGCCACGTAGACAAAAAGGGTGGTTCAGAATAGTGACATCAGAATGTTGGCATGCACAAGAGACACTCGCGGTCGTACTGTTCAGGGCAGTGGTTGGCATGCAGAAGAGACAACAGCGTTCGTACTGTTCAGAGCAGTGGTTGGCATGCAGAAGAGACAACAGTGGTCGTACTGTTCAGTGAGAACGTACACTCAGGCTTTCCTGCAGAAGGGGTGGCAGCAGCAGCATGCGTGGACAGGTAGGCTTAGATTCAAAAGCCCACTGCGGGAAGGCAAAGAAGGTTACAGTGACTCAAGAGTGAAAGAGTGTCTGCATCTTCATCCTTCTCTTTTCTCTCCTTCACTCTGCCATTCAGGCCTTATCACGTTCCTGCTTAGCTATCGACGACTGCCCTTGGAGCACCTGGGAGTTTCTCTGCAAGTCCTACAAACCAGACGCTAAAACAGAGCTAAGGCATCCTTTAAGCTCGGTGGGTTTTGGAGCTCTTGGTGTTTTGCGCAAGTCCAGGTAAGGGAAGCTAGCTTTATTTTCAATAAAACCCGTAGATTTGTTGTCTCTGAAGTGAGGGCGACGTGGTCGCCGGTTTCATATTCTTTTTCGTGATACTCTATTCTATGTGTTTGGGCAACGTGGTCGCCGGTTTTAAACCCCTTTTTCATGATGTTCTGTTCTTATGTGTTTGGGCGACGTGATCGCCGGTTTTAAAAACAGATTTCGAAATCCCCTGTTTTTGGACGAGATCGCCGGTTTTGGCGTTGTTTTTCGAACTCCCCTGTTTTTGGTGTTGTTTGAAACTGTTTGAGATTTAAATGTGATATTCGAAAATCTGAACCTTGGCATGAGTTTTTCTGTGACTGAAATTGTTCATTAAGTGATGTATGACGTGTTGAATGTTGTGAATGTGGGATCAAGGCATAGTATTTTCAGGAAAGAAAGTACCGTGTAAGATCGTGTAGGATGTGCATTGATCGGTGATTTCTATAATAAGATATCCTGACTCTCATGAGATAATGAATTCATATAGAAGAAGTTATTCAGGCGTTGAGAGTCGATGGAGGTTCATACGTATGGGTAATTGTTTGAAAGATAACTACTTGACCTGTTGTGTGGATTCACCCTGTCATACTGTGAGAGTGATGAAATTGAGATCGAGATTGTGTGGATGCGCATAGCTGTGGAAACATTACAGCAGTTTAGTATGACAGGTGCAGATCTCTGAGTGTAGTCAATGCACGAGTCTTCCGGAAGTAGTGTCGAGTGTCTAGGTGTGATTAGTCAGTGGAAGTCTGACGTGAGTAATGTTGAGAAATTGTTGATAGACACTTGATGGTTGTGTGATATGAATGAGAAAGTGATGGACTCTTGTGAATGTTTAAAAAGGCTGATCTACGTTGGTTGTCCAGTTTAAAATTTAAAGTTAAAAATATCTAGCTTACCCTTTGTATTGTTCTCTGGCTGTTTTCTCTTAAAACTGTGATGATCGTGTATTTTACACGGGAGCAGATGATTTTCCAGGGAGTAGAGCTCCTTAGTGAGTGGTCACCAGAAGGAGATCGCCTGATTTCTGTTCTGGTAGCAGATCGGCTGTTTTGGGTCCTCTGATAGGAGATCGCCGGTTTATGTAGGGAGATCGCCGGTTTTCAATTTATTTGGCTGTATTTTGTTTATGTTTTGGAAAAATTGACCGGTTATGTATTAAACTCCCTGTGAGGAGCAACTTCATTTTATATAAATACGTATGTTCACTTAAATATTTTTGTTTTACCTTTATTTCATTTTATATTTATGAAAAGTAATTTGGCGGGATGTTACATTAATGGTATCATTGCAGTTCGTCCTTAGGATGACCTGAGGGCTGTGGATCCATTGTGTTTCTTCTGCTCATGAAATTTATTTGAGTTTAAAATAACAACTATAGTAAAGAGTTTTCAAACGTTTTTGTATTGAAATTTTGTGTGTGCTTTGGTGAATATATGCTCTAACTGAAAATCTTAGTATTAAGAATGAGAGAATCTTGATAAAGTAGTGAGGGTGCACACTCATAACTGGATCGAGATGATTCTCAATCTTAATTCCAAAGGTTTGATGTTTAGCATACATTAAATTCTGGTGTGATTATTTCATTTTATTGAATGTTTTTGTAATTGGTTGAAAGTGGTTGATTGGATTGATGGTTGTATACCAGTAGCTATTCTGGTGTTTTTCTTGAAGGTTATAAGTATGATGATTCTGTTGATGAACTCAAATTCTTAATGACTTTGAGATGCTGACCTTTGTAAGGTCTAGATGTTACCTCCTGAATGAATTGATTTTTAATCGATCTCATTCTTGTAGTTGTAGGGAATATAGAAACCCATAGTTTCAAAATCCGAAACGAAGAAAGATGGCAAGTAAACCTCCTACCCCTCCCCAACCTTCTTCGGAAATGGGCCAGATTGCCAAGGCTATAGAGATGATGGCGAGTGCTATCCAACAACAGAATACGGTAATGGCTCAGATTCATCAGGCTGTAATGCATCATTGGGAAACGGCTCGGTCGGCTGAAACAGCTTCCCACGTCGGTCAACCTCAGGAACAGATGGGACTGACCGAATTCATGAGGCACAACCCACCCAAGTTCCGTGGGAATGCTACCCCTGATCAAGCAAATCCGTGGATCAAGGAGTTTCGTGCCTTAGTAGAGAAGGCAAAGGTGGTGGAGACCCTGGAGATGAGTGATTCCAGAGTAATCATATCACACCCAGGGGGTCCCTCCAGTGGGAAGGCCAAGGTGCAGCACCCACAAAGCAAGCCTTATGCGAGACCTCTACCACATCGGGCAGGAGCAGTTCCGCCCCAGTTTCAGCAGCAACAACCATGGAAACCAAGATGTTTCCGTTGTGATGGGCCACCTAACGTCAACGTGTGCCCCAAGAGGAATTCAAGGAGAAAATGCTACATCTGCCGAAAGACGGGACACCTTGCTAGAGAGTGTCCTAACGGGTATAGGGCGACTCAACCCAGTGTTTCCCAGCAGTTGAGGAACGAAGGCAGCAGACCTCAGGCAGCAGGGAGAGTGTCTGCCCTGTCTAGAGCGGAAGTATCTCAGTCAGGTAACCTAGTACAAGGTGCTTGTTTATAGCTGGTCGATACGTTAGAGTTTTGTTTGATTCTGGAGCGACACACTCTTTTGTGTCAAATCGGTGTGAAACCGAACTGGGCCTTCTAGTGGAGGAGCTGCCGTTTGAACGGTTGGCCTCTACACCTGCATCAAACCAGGTTTTGACCTCCCCAGTTTGCTCTGAATGTCCAGTGATAGTAGGGGGACGCAAGTTCAAGGTGAATTTGATCTGTCTACCTCTTCAGGATCTGGATGTTATCCTGGGGATGGATTGGCTATCTGCCAATCACATTCTCATAGATTTCAGTAGGCAGAACGTGGTGTTTCCGAGCCTCCGAGAGTCAGATATGATATCTGCTCAGTGTGTATGGTCGGGGTTGATAGCAGGGGCGCCGTACCTTGTGATCCTAGCTCAAGGGGGGGAGTGAAGAGTGATGAAGATATGGGCTGTATACATGTGGTGAAGGATTTCATGGATGTAGTCCCAGAAGAAATACCTGGACTACCTCCTAAGAGAGAGATGGAATTCTCTATTGTTTTGGTACCTGGAGCTGGACCAGCGTCCATGGCTCCCTACATAATGGCCCCAGCTGAGTAGATGGAATTAAAGAAGCAAGTGTAAGTTAGATTTAGTTGTACCAAGGTTTAGTTTCAGCTACATATAAGTTATGGAGAGTAAATAAGCAATATGTTGGAGGTTTAAAGCTTAAGCATGTGTATCCATGGGAAGTACCAGAGTTAAGTTCCAAGAATGAAAGAATGAATTTTTCTTTTGAAGCTTGGAAGATGTTCATGTCGATGAAACAGCATGAGATGGTTCTAGCTTAAACTTCACGCAGGATGGATGCTGTTTTGTTGATCGTGATTTGAAAGATGATTATGGAAATGGTGGGTTGAGATAAAAGACTTCTGAAGCCGTAAGCCTCCTGAATTTGGCAAATGAGGATGCAGTTAGGCCTGTGAATGTAGAAGGGAAGGAGGTAATGGCTGTGGATAACAATGAGGGTAAGCCGTGTTATGATGATGTTGAGTCCTTCTAGAGATGTAGTAAATTTCAGAAAAGTTGGATGTGGAAGGGAGTGTGGGTGGAAATAGTCTGTTGCATCTGGGAGAAGAAGAATAGAGTTGTCCTTAAGCAAGGAATTCCGGATTGCAGAGGAAATTTTCCAATCGGCTCCACTACTTACATGGTTGTGGATGAGATATATGGTGCGTTCGTTCTTGTATGCCTTTTCGGATAGGCACCTGAACCCAAAATCAATGCATCCAACGTATACATTGAAAAAGGAGGTCGTAATGGGAGCAGGAAGCCGAGTTGGCAAAAGAAGTCATAATAATGATTTAGAAAGTAACAGCAATAGGAACTTTGTCTTTATAAGGTACAGAATTATGTAGCATAGTGGTGAACAAAAGGTGTCCCTTTAGGGAGCGTGAGAATTAGATCAGCAGTTGGGAAGTCGATGGATGGTTTTGATCAAGATGCAGAAGTTGATCCCTAGGAGGATATTTCGGATCCTAGTTTGAATTAGCTAGGGGGCATGAGTAGTGGGCAGCTGTCCCCTTTCCTTCCGATGAAGGGATCTTGCCCGCTTTTCTCTAAAGGGGCTAGTCCTGGTTCTGTTAAGGGCCTAGTTCTGGACTTGCTCGACCAAGTCTTCAAGGTTGGAAGTAGAGCATGAATGCTGGAATTGGCGCTCAATGGAGCAGCATATTCCATATGCAGGGATGTAAAATGGAATTTGATGAAGTATTGGAGTAGTAAGAGTTGGTTCAGCAGACAACCGAGAGGGTGAAACTGATACAGGGCAGAATGAAAGCTCCTCAAAGTCGACAGATGTCCTCGGCAGATCAGAGGAGAAGACCTTTGGAGTTTGCTGCTGGGGATCATGTCTTTATGAGAGGAACACCAGCCAAGGGTGTAGGACGAGCTATCAAATCAAAGGAGCTGCCTCCTAAGTTCGTGGGACCATATCAGATCTTAAGGAGGATTGGTCCAGTGGCTTACAAGATCGCCCTACCTCCCCATTTAGCGAATCTGCACAGTGTCTTTCACATATCACAGCTGAGGAAGTACATGGCAGACCCTAGTCATGTGCTGGAAGTGGACGATGTGCAGATCAGGGATGACTTGTCCTTTGAAGCAAAACCATTCGTCAAAGTAAACAGCTCAGAGGCAAGACCATCAACATGGTGAAAGTGGTGTGGGATGAGCGATCGGGTGATTCAACTTGGGAGTTAGAAGAACCCATGAGAGAAGCCTATCCATATCTCTTTTCCTTGTAATTCAATTTTCGAGGACGAAAATTTTTCTTGTTGGGGAGAATGTAAGGACCTGTAAAATTAAATTGGAATAAAAGGGTATATTTTAAATGAATTCTAAGTATGTTTTCATTTGAAATAAAAAGGAAGGAAAGTGTAGCTTAGAAGACTATAAGATCGCCTGGTTAGTACATAATCGCCGGTCGCCTACTACACATGATCGCCAGGCGCGCGAGAGGCATGCGGGCATCGCCAGGGCGCGAGGCATGTGGACGTCACCAGGGCGCGCGAGAGGCATGCGGGCATCGCCAGGGCGCGAGGCATGTGGACGTCACCAGGGCGCGCGAGGCATGCGGGCAACGCCGGGGCGCGAGGCATGCGGGCAACGCTGGGGCGCGAGAGGCATGCGGGCATCGTCGGGGCGCGAGGCATGCAGGCATCGCCGGGTCGCGAGAGGCATGCGGGCGTCGCCAGGGATAGACATCGGTCGTCTCCCAGGGAGAGACATCGGTCGTCTTCCAGGGAGAGACATCGGTCCTTTGCTAGTATGAGACCTCAGTGGATAGTCATCGCGCGAGCGGTCATCGGTGGAAGGTTATCGCGCGATGTCGAGCTTCGCGCAGAGAAAGTGGGACCCAGACTCCCAACATGAAACGTCCTGCACGCGCACCACGTAGACAAAAAGGGTGGTTCAGAATAGTGACATCAGAATGTTGGCATGCGCAAGAGACACTCGCGGTCGTACTGTTCAAGGTAGTGGTTGGCATGCAGAAGAGACAACAGCGGTCGTACTGTTCAGGGCAGTGGTTGGCATGCAGAAGAGACAACAGTGGTCGTACTGTTCAGTGAGAACGTACACTCAGGCTTTCCTGCAGAAGGGGTGGCAGCAGCAGCATGCGTGGACAGGTAGGCTTAGATTCAAAAGCCCACTGCGGGAAGGCAAAGAAGGTTACAATGACTCAAGAGTGAAAGAGTGTCTGCATCTTCATCCTTCTCTTTTCTCTCCTTCACTCTGCCATTCAGGCCTTATCACGTTCCTGCTTAGCTATCGACGACTGCCCTTGGAGCACCTGGGAGTTTCTCTGCAAGTCCTACAAACCAGACGCTAAAACAGAGCTAAGGCATCCTTTAAGCTTGGTGGGTTTTGGAGCTCTTGGTGTTTTGCGCAAGTCCAGGTAAGGGAAGCTAGCTTTATTTTCAATAAAAGCCGTAGATTTGCTGTCTCTGAAGTGAGGGCGACGTGGTCGCCGGTTTCATATTCTTTTTCGTGATACTCTGTTCTATGTGTTTGGGCAACGTGGTCGCCGGTTTTAAACCCCTTTTTCATGATGTTCTGTTCTTATGTGTTTGGGCGACGTGATCGCCGGTTTTAAAAACAGATTTCGAAATCCCCTGTTTTTGGACGAGATCGCCGGTTTTGGCGTTGTTTTTCGAACTCCCCTGTTTTTGGTGTTGTTTGAAACTGTTTGAGATTTAAATGTGATATTCGAAAATCTGAACCTTGGCATGAGTTTTTCTGTGACTGAAATCGTTCATTAAGTGATGTATGACGTGTTGAATGTTGTGAATGTGGGATCAAGGCATAGTATTTTCAGGAAAGAAAATACCGTGTAAGATCGTGTAGGATGTGCATTGATCGGTGATTTCTATAATGAGATATCCTGACTCTCCTGAGATAATGAATTCATATAGATGAAGTTATTCAGGCGTTGAGAGTCGATGGAGGTTCATACGTATGGGTAAGTGTTTGAAAGATAACTACTTGACCTGTTGTGTGGATTCACCCTGTCATACTGTGAGAGTGATGAAATTGAGATCGAGATTGTGTGGATGCGCATAGCTGTGGAAACATTACAGCAGTTTAGTATGACAGGTGCAGATCTCTGAGTCTAGTCAATGCACGAGTCTTCCGGAAGTAGTGTCGAGTGTCTAGGTGTGATTAGTCAGTGGAAGTCTGACGTGAGTAATGTTGAGAAATTGTTGATAGACACTTGATGGTTGTGTGATATGAATGAGAAAGTGATGGACTCTTGTGAATGTTTAAAAAGGCTGATCTACGTTGGTTGTCCAGTTTAAAATTTAAAGTTAAAAATATCTAGCTTACCCTTTGTATTGTTCTCTGGCTGTTTTCTCTTAAAACTGTGATGATCGTGTATTTTACACGGGAGCAGATGGTTTTCCAGGGAGTAGAGCTCCTTAGTGAGTGGTCGCCGGAAGGAGATCGCCTGATTTCTGTTCTGGTAGCAGATCGGCTGTTTTGGGTCCTCTGATAGGAGATCGCCGGTTTACGTAGGGAGATCGTCGATTTTCAATTTATTTGGCTGTATTTTGTTTATGTTTTGGAAAAATTGACCGGTTATGTATTAAACTCCCTGTGAGGAGCAACTTCATTTTATATGAATACGTATGTTCACTTAAATATTTTTGTTTTACCTTTATTTCATTTTATATTTATGAAAAGTAATTTGGCGGGATGTTACACGGGGCGCGCGTGCAGGACGTTTCATGCTGGGAGCCTGGGTCCAACTTTATCTATGTGAAACACGACATCGCGCGATAACCTTCCACCGAAGACCGCTCGCGCGATAACTATCCGCCGATGTCTCATCCTGCCGGACGACCGATGTCTCTCCCTGGGAGACGACCGATGTCTCGCCCTGGCGATGCCCGCATGCCTCGCGCCCCTGGCGATGCCCGCATGCCTCGCGCCCCGGCGATGCCCGATGACACATCGCCACGCCTTGCTGAAGGTTCTTCATCCCACTATGTTACGTGATGTGAGTCTCTTATGAACCTTTCTTGGTTTGGGTTGAGTTGATATAGGTTTCATTGTATTCATGACACTTTCAAGAATTAGGATCAAAATTCTAAAGAGCAATTAATAGAGTTTCTACTCAAGAAAACAAAGGTTCATACTAAAAACACATGAATAGGTAACTTGTAGTGTAAGATAACAATGGAATATGAATGGGTAATTCAAGAACAGTACCAAACTTCAAAGGAAACACAAGAACATCATAAGAACACCAAGAAGAAGTGAAAATACTGATTGAAATTCAATAGGAATTAGAAAATCACAAGAAACTCATCAAAGAACAAAAAACCCATGGATGGAAAACAAGAACAACACATGTATATGGAAACCCATGGTTTGGACGAAATTAAAACAGCAAGAAAACAAGGAAATAAACCAAAAAAAAGTGCAGAACAATGGCAGCAAATGAAAGGAAACAACTCATGGAAAAGATTGAACCGATTAAAAATGGAAAAACTACAAGAAAACACAAATGGGTATTTTTAGAAGATGAATAGAAATGACTTATGTGGTTGTAGCCTTTTGGAGATGTGATTCACGCCACTTGGAGGGTGGTTCTTCCAAGATGAGTGGGTGGTGCCGCCACTTGAGAGTCTCCAAAGCTCACAAGATAAGACATGAAGGAGAAGAAGAGACAAGTCTCACAAACTCACTCTCTCTCAATTTCAAGATAGTTTCTTTTCTTCTAACTTTCAACTTGTTTTTTTATTCAAAGTACCAAGCACCCCTATTTATAATGGAGAGGGCTGGTCATGTTACAAAGGGGAAGGAGTGGGAAGAGTCACTCTTCTAGCTCCTTCTAGTGTCTAAGAGAGAAAGGAGTAGAATAGTCACTTTTTCCACTTTTTCCTAAAGAAAGTGCCTAAAATGCCTTACATTAGAGGTTTCTTTGGTTTCCCTCTTTGGCATATTCCTAAAGCTAATTTTATATTTATTTACAAATATTTACAAATGTTTATACATGGGTAATTACAAAAAGAGAAAACAATTGATGTTCTTTACCCAAATCTCTAGCCTTGCTCCTTGTGATCCTTTGAGGTATGAAGGATTTTGAGCTAACTTGTCCTTGAGGTTCTTGGCTTTTATCCTCACTTTCCTCTTCTATTTGATCTCCATCATGCTCCCCGGGTTGGAGAGAATTCGTCCACGAATTTTGAAGACCTGTAGAAAAGGGAGTTAGATCACTGATATTAAAAGTATGACTACCAAGAAAAGTATCAGGTACATCTAACTCATAGGCATTATCATTAATCCTCTTGATGACCTGAAAAGGACCATCTCCACGAGGCATAAGCTTGGACTTTCTTTGAGTTGGGAATCTATCCTTTCTCAAATGAAGCCAAACCCAATCACCCGGGTCAAAGATTAATGCCTTTCTCCTTTTGTTGGCGTTTTCAGCATACTTGCCAACTTTCTTCTCAATTTGTAGCTTGATGTGATTATGCAAGTCTTTTATAAAAGAAGCTTTTTCAAATCCATCCTTGCATAAAAAATCATCAAGTACAGGAATTGGAAGAAGATCTAGAGGTGTCAAAGGATTAAAACCATAAACTACCTCAAAAGGAGAATGAGATGTGGTAGAATTGACTACTCTATTATAAGAAAATTCAATGTGAGGTAGTAAATTCTCCCATACCCTAGGATTTCCAGAAATAAAGCATCGAAGCATTTGACCCAAAGTTCTATTAACCACCTCAGTTTGACCATCAGTTTGGGGGTGGCAGGTAGTAGAAAACAAGAGTTTAGTGCCAAGTTTGCCCCATAAGGTCCTCCAAAAGTGGCTTAAGAACTTAGAATCTCTATCAGAAACAATGCTTCTAGGAATCCCATGCAATCTAACAATTTCCTTAAAGAATAGATTGGCAATATAACAAGCATCATCAACTTTGTGGCATGGTATAAAATGAGCCATTTTTGAAAATCTATCCACAACCACAAAGATGGAATCCATACCTTTTGATGTCTTGGGAAGACCTAAGATAAAATCCATAGAAATATCTACCCAAGGCATTGTAGGAATTGGAAGAGGGGTATACAAGCCATGGGGTTGCACTTTAGACTTAGCCTTTCTACATGCTAGACACTTATCACAAAAGCTATGTACGGATTTTCGCATGTGTGGCCAAAAGAAATGCTCATGCAATGTATCTAAAGTTTTGGCTACCCCAAAATGTCCCATTAAACCTCCCTCATGTGCTTCTCTAACAAGAGATTGTCGAATAGACCCATGTGGAACACAAAGTCGTTTGCCTTTAAAAAGGAATCCATCTTGTATGAAAAAATCTTTGTGACCACCTTTAGAACACTCTTGATAGATGCTAGAAAAATCAGGGTCATCATGATAAAGATCCTTTATGTGATCAAACCCAAGAAATTGAACATCTAAAAGATTTAACAAGGTATATCTTCTTGAAAGTGCATCGGCTACCACATTTATTTTACCTTGTTTGTGTTTGATCACATAAGGAAATTGCTCAATGAATTCCACCCATTTAGCATGCCTCTTGTTGAGCTTGCTTTGGCCTTTCAAATATTTAAGAGATTCATGATCACTATGTATCACAAACTCTTTAGGAAAAAGATAGTGTTGCCAATTGTGCAAAGCTCTAACAAGTGCATATAACTCTTTATCATAAGTGGAATAGTTGAGATAACTTCCTTTCAATTTCTCACTAAAATAAGCTATGGGGTGGCCCTCTTGAAGGAGAACAGCCCCAATGCCTATATTTGAAGCATCACATTCAATCTCAAATGTTTTAGCAAAGTTAGGAAGGGCTAAGATGGGAGCTTTAGTCAATTTTTCTTTCAAAGTATCAAAAGCTTTTTGTTGCTCTTCTCCCCACTTAAAAACCACATCCTTTTTTACTATAGCATTGAGTGGTGCGGCAATTGTACTAAAGTCTTTCACAAACCTTCTATAGAAAGAAGCAAGTCCATGAAAGCTTCGTACCTCATTCACATTGGTGGGTGTAGGCCAATGTTGAATTGCTACAACCTTAGATTGATCAACATGCACCCCTTTATAACTTACAACAAACCCTAGGAATTCTATATGATCAAGCCCAAGCATACATTTAGCAAGGTTAGCATACAAATGTTCCTTCCTAAGGGTTTCAAGAACTTCCCTAACATGCAACTCATGTTGTTCCAAAGACAAGCTATATATGAGAATGTCATCAAAATAAACTACAACAAACTTGCCAATGAATGCTCTTAAGACATGATGCATAAGTCGCATGAAGGTACTAGGAGCATTAGTCAAACCAAATGGCATAACTAACCACTCATATAAACCAAATTTGGTCTTAAAAGCGGTTTTCCATTCATCACCTTTTTTAATTCTAATTTGATTATAGCCGCTTTTGAGATCAATCTTGGTAAATATTTTAGACCCATACAATTCATCCAACAAGTCATCTAGCCTAGGAATGGGATGCCTATATTTGATGGTAATGTTGTTTATGGCCCTACAATCCGTACACATCCTCCATGATCCATCCTTTTTAGGGACAAGTATCACAGGCATAGCACAAGGGCTCATACTATCTTGCACCCACCCCTTAGCAAGTAATTCCTCTACTTGTTGTTGGATTTCTTTTGTTTCGGTTGGGTTGGTCCTATAAGCTGGACGATTTGGTAAGGAAGCCCCGGGTATAAAATCAATTTGGTGTTCAATGCCTCTTAGAGGTGGTAAGCCTTTAGGAGGGTCTTGAAACACATCTTGGAATTCCTTAACCAAATTATCCAAATATGTTGGACTAACCTTAGCCGAATCACAATCAAGAGATCTAGGCATAGCTAAAAAAATAGGCTTTTGAGAAACAATTACCTTGTGGACCTCTTGGCTTGAAATAAGAAGGCTCTTTTTAGAAACTTTTTTTTCATTTTCATTCTCTCTATTTTTCTTCATTGTAACTTGGTCCTCATGGACTTCTTTTGGAGAGAGTGACTTTAATATGACCTTGTGCCCATGGAAGTCAAAAGAAAGTTTGTTGGTAAAGCCATCATGAAAAACTTTTCTATCATATTGCCATGGCCTACCCAAAAGTACATGTGTTGCTTCCATAGGTACAACATCACACAAGACCTCATCTTTATATTTACCAATTGAGAATGCTATGAGGACTTGTTTGTTAACAATGATTTCTCCTACTTCACTCAACCATTGCAATTTATAGGGCTTTGCATGAGAGATAGTAGATAATCCAAGTTTATCTACCACTCTTGTGCTAGCCACATTAGCACAACTACCACCATCCACAATCAATGAACATAACTTGTTATTAATGAGACACCTTGTATGGAAAATGTTTTCTCTTTGGCTTTCATCAAAAGATTTTAAAACTTGGCCAAGCATGCGTCTCACTACTAACAAGTCACCTTCAAGTGGACTTTCACTATCACATTCATTAGATGAACTAGGCGGTGTAGAATGTCTAGAAGAAGATGAATCATGCTCACTAACTACTATGCCATCATGCATCATCATATTTCTTTTAGAAGGGCAATTAGAAGCTATGTGACCATATCCTAAACATTTAAAGCATTTCTTACTAGACGATTTGGTTGGAGATTTATTAGTTGAAGTGGAAGGCTTTGAATCCTTGGATTTGAAAGATGAATCTTTAGAAGGAAATTTGGACAAAGACTTGTTTTTATTTTTCCAAGAGTTGTTGTAATAGCCATCATTATGAGTATTTTTGAAAGCATGTTTCTTTGCAATTTGGGTTTCAACCTTGATGGCAAGGTGAACCAAGTTTTCTAAAGAAGAGTACTCATAAAGTTCAACAACATCTTGAATGTCCCTTCTAAGACCACTTACAAATCTAGCCATCTTAGCTTCATCACTTTCATGTATATCAACTTTAAGCATAAGCGTTTCTAGCTCTTTAAAATAAGCATCCACACTTAGCGTGCCTTGGTGAAGCCTTTGGAGCTTCAACAATAGGTCTTTCCTAAAGTGTGGTGGAACAAATCTAGCGCGCATACACTCTTTCAAATTGTTCCAAGAAACCACGGGAGGTCTCTTGTTTAGCCCAATGTCCATAAGAGTTTTATGCCACCATTGCATGGCATAGTCTAGAAATTCTAAAGTAGCTAGTTTTACCCTTTGGTCTTCTTGGACCTCATGTACATGAAAGATTTGTTCAACCTTTGCTTCCCACCCCAAATATACATTTGGATCACCTTCACCACTAAAGCTAGGTAATTTTACAAAAGGCATATAAGGCTTTGCCACATGTTGGCGCCTTTCTTCATAATGATGATGCCTCCTCCATTCGGTTTCATCTTCATGTCCATGATAGTTGGAAGAAGTTCTTGATGAATGCCTTGAAGAATGGCGTCTTCTATGGTGTGTATGGCTGGACCTTTCATTAGTCACTTCAAGCCTTTGCAATCTTTCTTCCAATTGTCTTATAGCTTCATCTTTTTGTGCAAGTGACCTTTTGGCTTCTTTTAATTCACCAAGAATGAAAGCTTTTTGTGGAGAGTGTGGTTTGGAAGATTCTCCACTTGAATATTGAGCCATTTTCAAAACAGTACAGCAAACACAAATAGCAAACAATTAAAGAAAACAAGGTTAGAAAACAAAGAAATAAGTGGTGCGGTTTTGGTAAAAAAATTAAGGCACTCAAAATCACTCCAAGAAATTATACTTCCCTCAATCAAGCTTCTCTTGTGGAATGGAGTAACCTCAAATGAAAGATGCCAAAGCACTCAACCACTCATCCAAAAATAACCACCACAAAACTTAAAGAACAATAAAAGACAAGCAAGAAAAGGTACAAAACAAGAAAGGGTAGTGCAAAAAGAATACAAGATATATGACAAAACTTAAGGAATGAAAGACAAGCAATAAAAGGTACACAATAAGACTCAAAGAATACTCACTAAACTTTATAATCAAGAAAGAAAGTACAGCTCATAAACTTGTCAAAATACAAGGATCAAAAGTTCCACAAAGTAGACAACAATTTGCCAATCACTATGAATCCAACTTTGGTATGAAAATTAATGTGCAAAAGAATGAATAGATGCAAATACCAAACTGTTTTGAAGGATTTAAAAACAGAATTGGTTCTGTTTTGTTCTGTTTCAGTTCTGTATTTTTTTCTTTTTTTTTTTATACCAAATGGAACTTATGTAGTGAAAGAACCATAATATGCATCATATGGAAGTTGAAACATCAATCAAATTGCACAAAAATTTTATGAAGGATTCAAGACAACTGAACACTTGAAATCAAATGTTTGGAACCTCCAATCACAAGTACTAAAACAAATTCAAGAGAAACACAAACTTTCAAAATCAAAAGCAAGCAAGTAGAGACAAGATTTGGACACCTAGAACACTATGAACATAAAACTCAAAGCAAAAAGTATGATCAATGAAAAGGCACAACTAAAACATATTCAAACCAAACAAAAGTATGAATATAAGGTGCTGGAAAAACAAGAAACACGAAATTATAGGTGCTGGAAAAAAAATTGCCCAAAAAGAAAGTGTCTATTCAACTCACAATCAACAAATCAACACCATGGCTCTAGATACCACATGATGTGAGTCTCTTATGAACCTTTCTTGGTTTGGGTTGAGTTGATATAGGTTTCATTGTATTCATGACACTTTCAAGAATTAGGATCAAAATTCTAAAGAGCAATTAATAGAGTTTCTACTCAAGAAAACAAAGGTTCATACTAAAAACACATGAATAGGTAACTTGTAGTGTAAGATAACAATGGAATATGAATGGGTAATTCAAGAACAGTACCAAACTTCAAAGGAAACACAAGAACATCATAAGAACACCAAGAAGAAGTGAAAATACTGATTGAAATTCAATAGGAATTAGAAAATCACAAGAAACTCATCAAAGAACAAAAAACCCATGGATGGAAAACAAGAACAACACATGTATATGGAAACCCATGGTTTGGACGAAATTAAAACAGCAAGAAAACAAGGAAATAAACCAAAAAAAAGTGCAGAACAATGGCAGCAAATGAAAGGAAACAACTCATGGAAAAGATTGAACCGATTAAAAATGGAAAAACTACAAGAAAACACAAATGGGTATTTTTAGAAGATGAATAGAAATGACTTATGTGGTTGTAGCCTTTTGGAGATGTGATTCACGCCACTTGGAGGGTGGTTCTTCCAAGATGAGTGGGTGGTGCCGCCACTTGAGAGTCTCCAAAGCTCACAAGATAAGACATGAAGGAGAAGAAGAGACAAGTCTCACAAACTCACTCTCTCTCAATTTCAAGATAGTTTCTTTTCTTCTAACTTTCAACTTGTTTTTTTATTCAAAGTACCAAGCACCCCTATTTATAATGGAGAGGGCTGGTCATGTTACAAAGGGGAAGGAGTGGGAAGAGTCACTCTTCTAGCTCCTTCTAGTGTCTAAGAGAGAAAGGAGTAGAATAGTCACTTTTTCCACTTTTTCCTAAAGAAAGTGCCTAAAATGCCTTACATTAGAGGTTTCTTTGGTTTCCCTCTTTGGCATATTCCTAAAGCTAATTTTATATTTATTTACAAATATTTACAAATGTTTATACATGGGTAATTACAAAAAGAGAAAACAATTGATGTTCTTTACCGAAATCTCTAGCCTTGCTCCTTGTGATCCTT
Source organism: Phaseolus lunatus (assembly GCA_013389735.1). Classification (NCBI taxonomy): domain Eukaryota; kingdom Viridiplantae; phylum Streptophyta; class Magnoliopsida; order Fabales; family Fabaceae; genus Phaseolus; species Phaseolus lunatus. Next base: position 25,240,763 of record CM023864.1, read on the forward strand.
TGAGGTATGAAGGATTTTGAGCTAACTTGTCCTTGAGGTTCTTGGCTTTTATCCTCACTTTCCTCTTCTATTTGATCTCCATCATTACGTCCAAGGTATCATCTCCACATGACTTGGTGACGTCGGTAGCTTCACATTTCCAAGAGTAGATCAGCATCACTCCTCGTGCGCCCATGCATGCAACACTAAGGACGATTTCTTATGCTCAAGCATAGAGCTTCGCATGCACAGCGTATCAAAAGCTTAACCCACACCTTGATTCGTGTGGTTGTTGGAACCCACTCTGGTTGATCCAGTATCCTGACCACATACCGAGTGCACTTTCGGCGATCATGTGTACCATAGGCGATTGGCGATCATGTGTAATCTTGGCGACAGGCGATTATGTACTAACCAGGCGATCTCATAGTCTTCTAAGCTACACTTTCCTTCCTTTTTATTTTGAATAAAAACATACTTAGGATTCATTTAAAATATATTCCTTTTATTCCAATTTAATTTTACAGGTCCTTACACTGTCCAGCATAAATTTGTAAAGTTGTGAAAAATTTACATAAAAAAATTCTATAGTTTTATTTTGGTTTTGTACCAACCAGTCCTCGGACACCGAGAACAGCTAGTAAGGTGAGCCACATCAGCTGGGTCCCACAGCATGGGCCAAAGTCACGTGGGCTGGGTCCCACAGGTAATGTGGACTAGTAGGCTGATTAGTCATCAACGTATCTATCACCAGAGTGGAGTGATGTGTCACCAGAGTAGACCGATGTGTCCTCGTCAGTCAGCAGGATGATGAGTCCTCGGCAACAGAGTGCGACAAGGTGACATCGGACTTGGGTGTTTTGAACAACAGAACTAGAACATCTAAGTTGGGTCCCGAGAGAAAACCAGTTATCAGTAAAATGCCCAGAGGTAGGGAGAGGCCTAAGTCACGAAGCACCCATGCGTGTGGCAGGGAAAACACAGTTAGGTGCAGAGTCTGGAAGGGTCTGAGTGCCCATCAGGATTAGGGTTTCCTAGTGAAGCTACATGCATGGCACGCGAACAGTGAGGGCACTCCCAGGACAGGTGGCCCCAGAGATTAAGTGCATGAGGAGGTACCCAGGTGGCTATCCTATTAGAAGTTGCACTCCAGTTAAGGGAAGCCTCACGCGCTAGATTACCCTAAGTCTGGGTGATAGCGGCGCAAGGGTATTCCTGTTGTACCGACCATTCCTCGGACACCGAGAACAGGTAGTAAAGGGCGAACCACGTCAGCTGGGTCCCACAGCATGGGCCAAAGCCATGTGAGGAATGGACCCCATTAGAGGGTGATCAGTCGTCGGTGTGTCCCCTGAGAGAAGGGTGATTAGTCATCAGCATTTTCTTGCAGGGAAGGGTGAGTAGTCGTCAGACCACCAGGATGGGCTGGGGTGTCATCGTCACTCAGCAGGTCGAGGAGTCCTCGGCAACAGAGTATGGCGAGGTGACATCGGCCTTGGATGGAGACGAGGTGACATCGGCCTTGGGGGAAGACCAGTTATCAGTAAACATGCCCAGAGGTAAGGAGAGGCCTGGATCACGAAGTGCCTATGCGGGTAGCAGGGAGAGCACAGTTGGGTGTAGAGTCCTGAGGGGACGAGTACTCACCAGAGCTGGGGTTTTCCCAATGAAGCTACATGCATGGCACGTAAACAGTGAAGGCACTCCCAGAACAGGTGGCCCCAGAGACTAGGTGCACAAGGAGGCACCCAGGTGGTCACCCTGTGAGAGTTTGCACTCCAGAGAAGGAAACCTTATGTGCTAGATTACCCTAAGATTGGGTGATAGCGGCGCAAGGGTATTCCAGTAAACCCTAAATATGGCTAGTAGCGCAGCAAACCCTAATTAGGGCTAGCGGCGCAGTAAACCCTAGACTATATAAGGGACAGTAAGATACTTCACAAAGGTACGCAGTTTCTAGACCTAAACAGAGAGAGAAACTCAATACACTTGGTGTTCCTTGCCTTACACTGACTTGAGCATCGGAGTGCAAACGGCCTCTAGGGCACCCCCTTTCTCTTTTGCAGGTGCAGATTGCTTCGAAAGAACCAAGCACATATCAACGTGAGGAAGGAGGCGTGTGAGTGTCGTGAGTCAATCGACAGGCGAGTTAATCGGCAAGAACGTTTGGCGCCCATCGTGGGGCCGGAGTAAAACGAAGGTCCCATACACAAGAACGAGAGAAGAAATCGCAGAGAATGAGGAATACTAGACATGGATCTGTTCCGCCGAATGGAGCCGACGGTGTTACCATGCAACAAATCATGGAAATGATGCGCGCCCTCCAAGAGACGGTGGCAGAGTCCAGGGCACATCAGGCGCGGATGCAGGAGGACCTGGCCGCCTCTCAGGCCAGGAATGAGGAGTTGCGCAAGGCAAATGAGGAGATGCGCTCGAGTCTGCACCACATGCAGCAAGCTGGGGGTCGCGTGGGAGAGGATCAGGCTCCACTGACGCCCCTAAGGGCCTTCCCTATGCCTTTCTCCCCTGAGATCATGAACACAGTGGTGCCTCCCAACCTGGTGGGAGTGAAGGCGTCGTTCACGGGGAAGGAAGATCCAGAAGCGCATCTGATAGCCTTCCACACCCAGATGATATTGTCTGGAGGCTCAGACACTGTGTACTGCAAGGTGTTTATGAGTACGCTGAGTGGGGTAGCTATGGAATGGTTCGTGAGCCTGCCAGAGGGCCACGTCACCTCTTTCCAGCAGTTTTCGAAGCTGTTCACAGAGCAGTACATCGTCAACAGAGCGCCACCGATGGTGTCCTACGACCTGTTCGACGTGCGACAGTACCAGGGGGAATCGTTGAAGGACTACCTCAACCGTTTTGGTGCGCAGGTAGTGAGGTTGCCCAGCAAGGACGAGGACATGCTGGTGCATGCATTCAAGAAAGGTGTGCTGCCTGGTCTTTTCAGTGAATCGCTCATCAGAGACCACCCCGCCACCTTCGCTGAGATTCGGCGACGCGCGGTGGCGCATGTTGTAGCAGAGACGCAGGTCTCTGAGAAGAAAGGCAGTGCTGCACCGCCCAAGCCGCGCGAAGGACAGGGGAAGCAGCAGCGACACGCATGGGTGCATGAGGCCAGAGAAGGGAAGAAAGCGCAAGGCAGGTCTCGCCCATACACACCCAGGAAGGATCAGGCCAGGGGGCGTGCAAGGGAGAACAATACACCCCCCAGGTATGATTTCATGATAGAGTTGGCGGAGCTGATTGCAATTCCCGCTGTAGCTGCAAGACTCCGAGTACCAGAGAAAACCGACAAGGTGCTTGGAAGTAGGAAGGATGACTGGTGTGAATTCCATCAGGCTTATGGACACACACTTTACACCTGCCTGGCGCTGGGGCATCAACTTGCTGAGTTGGTGAAAACAGGTTTCCTAAACGATTACCTGAGGGAGCCGCAAGGTGATCGCGCTTCGGGGTCCCAGGCAGGTGACCAGCAGCATGAGATCCCTCTGCACGGGGAAATCAGGTGATGGAGGGAGCTACGCTAGGGGGGCTCCCAGGTAGCTCGGGGGGAAGCTGAAGCAGAGGGCATGATCGCTACTCGTGAGGTCGGTCATCGCCAATGAAAGGAGACCCAGCATATATACACCCAGTTAAGATGTAAAGTAGATGCGTTCTCGCGCTATACACTGTAAACAGTTGATTACACCAGGGGGCACTCTTTTCCCTAAGGAGGGTTTTTAACGAGGTCACCCAATAAAAAGACTTTAGTACATAAAGTAAGTGTGTGTTTTCTAGTTTAAAGTTCCCCTTGCCCCAAGCGCAAGTGCAGGTGATAAGTGGTCAGTACCAAGTGACCACCACCTACAGATCAGCGCCTGGACAAGCGCTTGGGAGCAGTGTGCGTGAAGTCATCGGTGGTTATTCATCGCACTATCAGTCATCGCCCCATGCAAGCACGATCAGACATCGCCGCATGAGGACGCTATCTATCGCCGCCACGTACAGAGCACGATCACTCATCGGCGCATGGTCATCGGGGTCTCGCCAACACGTGTTAAGCTGGGACCCAAGCTCCCAACGAGAGCGTTACGCATGCACCTCGCATGATTCCAGAAGAAGAGCTCCTCGCCGGTGGGAACGTGCATGAAACAGTGTGATGAGGCCATGCAGGCAGGATGCGCCTGGCGAGTGCGCTCAGACCAGCCACGCCAGGTGCTCTCCTGGGAGCATGCACCCACTCAGAGAACATTGGAGAAAAGTCCTCTTCCTCTGCTTCTTACAGCAAGGTTGAGGCGAGAGGAAAAGTCCTCTTCCTCTGCTTCTTACAGCAAGGTTGAGGCGAGATAGAACCTGTCACTTGGGGTTAGAGGTCTCGTGAGTGGAGAGGTAGGTTCGTAGAGAACACCTCCATTTCGAGTGAGAACTTCCAACGTGAACAGAAGGGTTCGCCCAGATAAATCCTCCTCGCCTATGAGCGATGTGAGGTCAGATAAATCTTCCTCGCCTATGAGCGATGTGAGGTCAGTTAAGTCCTCCCTCGCTTGTGAGCGATGTGAGGCAAGATTGAACCTGTCACTTGGGGTTAGAGGTCTCGTAAGCGGAAAGGCAGGTTCGTCAAGAACACCTCCCCTTTGAGTGAGAACGCCCAACGTGAACAGCCAGGTTCACCAGTTAAGTCCTCCCTCGCCTGTGAGCGATGCGAGGCAAGATTGAACCTGTCACTTGGGGTTAGAGGTCTCATAAGCGGGAAGGTAGGTTCGTCGAGAACACCTCCCCTTCGAGTGAGAACACCCAACGTGAACAGCAAGGTTCACCAGAGAAGAAAGTCCTCACCCTCGACTTTGTACAGCGAGGCTGGGGCGAGATAAGAAAGTCCTCACCTCGACTTTGTACAGCGAGGCTGGGGCGAGATAAGAAAGTCCTCACCTCGACTTTGTACAGCGAGGCTGGGGCGAGATAAGAAAGTCCTCACCTCGATTTTGTACAGCGAGGCTGGGGCGAGATAAGAAAGACCTCACCCTCGACTTTGTACAGCGAGGCTGGGGCGAGATAAGAAAGACCTCACCCTCGACTTTGTACAGCGAGGCTGGGGCGAGAGTAGAAAGACCTCACCTCGACTTTGTACAGCGAGGCTGAGGCGAGAGCAGAAAGACCTCACCCCGACTTTGTACAACGAGGCTGAGGCAAGAGGAGAAAGACCTCACCTCGACTTCTTACAGTGAGGCTGAGGCAAGAAAGGTCATCGAGAAGCACTTTTCTTCCCCAAAACACAAGCATCATCTTTGGCGTTCAGGCCCTCTATGTGCTTAGCGCTGGAGTAACAGAGAAGTAAAGCAGAGCCTGAAGCGCGATGACTGATCGGTGGTGCACCAACATGCTAGTCGGTGGTCGGTGGTAGAAGCAAGTTCTGCTGCGAGAAGCCGAAGCATTTAGGCCCTTCAAGTCAGTCGTCCAGCATGAAGTTATGCATAAAGTTGTTAAGGACAATGCTGAGTCACATGCAGAGAGTTAAAAATGGAAAGGGACATGCAGCTGGAGGAAAGATTTCATTCATATTGAAGTCAATGCAGTGAGCCTTTACAGTTAAAAGGTTTATACAAGTTATGAAGCAGCAAAAGAAATTACACAGAAAAGAAGAAGTTGCAAAGGGAGAAGCTCAAGGAGGAGGAATGATCTTGTCGTTGACCACTTAGTCTCTTCGCTGAGAATGAGTTCACAGCTCGAGACTGGGGGGCTTGTGATCCGGTCGGTCAGCTAGTCGATGACGTCAACAGCAGATGACCACGTGGACCATTCACAGGGTGACACGTGGTAGAAGATAGCAGGTGAATCAGAGGGGAGATCACTCAGAACGGTGATCGGTGGTCAGTTGCTAAAGTGACCACCACCAGCAGATCAGTTCCTAGATGAGCGCCTGACAGCAGAGCGCGATAAGTAATGAAGCACCGATCAGTCATCGATGCAAGGTCATCGGGGAGAAGGGTGATTAACACCTCTTTGTCGAGAAAGAAGTCCTCAATTCGAGCAGAGAGCTCACCAATGAAGTCCTCAGAGGGTAAGAGATGTGGGCGATGACAAGGTGGTGAGATGTCCCTTCAATGCGCTACTTATGTCCATACGCGCAGAGCCACGTAGGTCGCCCGGGCCAATGACTTAGTCTCTTCGCTGAAACAAGTTAACAGCTTGAGACTGGGGGGCTTGTGTACCGACCAGTCCTCGGACACCGAGAACAGGTAGTAAAGGGCGAACCATGTCAGCTGGGTCCCACAGCATGGGCCAAAGCCACGTGAGGAATGGACCCCATTAGAGGGTGATCAGTCATCGGTGTGTTCCCTCAGAGTAGGGTGATCAGTCGTCGGTGTGTCCCCTGAGAGAAGGGTGATTAGTCATCAGCATTTTCCCGCAGGGAAGGGTGAGTAGTCGTCAGACCACCAAGATGGGCTGGGGTGTCATCGTCACTCAGCAGGTCGAGGAGTCCTCGGCAACAGAGTATGGCGAGGTGACATCGGCCTTGGGGGAAGACCAGTTATCAGTAAACATGCCCAGAGGTAAGGAGAGGCCTGGATCACGAAGTGCCTATACGGGTAGCAGGGAGAGCACAGTTGGGTGTAGAGTCCTGAGGGTACGAGTACTCACCAGAGCTGGGGTTTTCCCAGTGAAGCTACATGCATGGCACGTAAACAGTGAAGGCACTCCCAGAACAGGTGGCCCCAGAGACTAGGTGCACAAGGAGGCACCCAGGTGGTCACCTTGTGAGAGTTTGCACTCCAGAGAAGGAAACCTTATGTGCTAGATTACCCTAAGATTGGGTGATAGCGGCGCAAGGGTATTCCAGTAAACCCTAAATATGGCTAGTAGCGCAGCGAACCCTAATTAGGGCTAGCGGCGCAGTAAACCCTAGACTATATAAGGGACAGTAAGATACTTCACAAAGGTACGCAGTTTCTAGACCTAAACAGAGAGAGAAACTCAATACACTTGGTGTTCCTTGCCTTACACTGACTTGAGCGTTGGAGGGCAAACGGCCTCTAGGGCGCCCCCTTTCTCTTTTGCAGGTGCAGATTGCTTCGAAAGAACCAAGCACATATCAACATGAGGAAGGAGGCGTGTGAGTGTCGTGAGTCAATCGACAGGCGAGTGAACCGGCAAGAACACCTGTAAACCCTAAATATGGGTAGCGGCACAGAGGAAACCCGAAACTATATAAAGGGTAGTAAAACACTTCACAAAGGTACACAGTTTCTAGACCTAAACTCAGATACTCAATACACTTGGTGTACTTGCCCTAGTTTTTTATTTGAGCGTTGGAGTGCAAACAGTTTCTAGGAGGCGTGTGATCGTCGTAGAGTCAACTGACAGGAGAGTCAACCGGCAAGAACAGGTTTTATTCATCTATTCTAGTTCCATTCACTAGGATTCCACTTTGTGTGCTACCTTTTCTTGTGTGCCTTAACTTTTTTGCTTGTCAAATTTTATTGAATACTCGTTCAAATCTTGTCAAATATCAACTCCATTTGCAGTAGTCCTTGATTTTAAATTTGATTTTTGTTACTTTAAAACTTGCTTGACCTCTCTCTATTGAATTTGACCTAAAAAGTGCTTTGGTGAGTGTGGAGCTAAAATTTTGTTTTGGTGAAAGCCATATCACTAAAGAGGAGCTGGATTAAAGACTTAAGGTTGAATAACCTAAGGAGCAGCCTCATTGAAAATACACAAAAATACACAAAGGAAATACAAGTGAAGGAGTGCATAGAATAGATCTTTAATTTTTGTGCATCAAAATTTGTTGACCTAATTTCATTGTATTTCTTTGAGTTGTAATTTGCAAGAACTTTGATTATTTAGTGGATTAATACGTCTTAGACGGTGAGTGTGTCTTCAAGGTTCCAAAGTGCCAAGAAGCCTCACCTTAGGTTCGACTAGTTTTAAAAAGTTTCTAGATAGCAATTTTCATTTGTGTTCTATTGCTTTGCATAGTTTTCTTGCATAAATATTTTGTTTTCATCTTTGATTGTGCTCTAAGTAAATTGCTTAGAGAAAGGTTTGTGAAGGTGTTGTGGGATAGTATCTGGCTAAGGAAAGGCTTGGTACTTAAGTGATCTTAGTGATCCACCTCCATTTCCTGGGAAATTACCTACTTCACTCCACCTATCTTTCTTTTTGAAAATTAATTTTATCAAAAACCCTAAACATGTCTACTCATTCTTCTAGTCATAGTGAAAGTGATGGAAAATCCACAAAATCTCTTTTGAAACAACTGGCTAGAGATTTTCAATCACTATCACTAAGACAATTGCAACATGAGGCTCAACTTTTGGAAGATAAAAAAAGAAAGAGATGCCCATCTTGCAGTTTTGGAAGAGGAGTTGAAGATTGTTAAGGAGAAGATGAATACATTCAAAAATTAAAAAAATCACATGCATCTAGTTCTAGGTCAAGTGACTCACATGCTGAGGGGAGTCTGAGAGTAAGTGATTATTATCAACCTCTACCTAGAAGAACTAGGAGAGAAAGCCACCCAAAAGGGACTAAGGTAGACTTACCTCATTTTTATGGAAAGGAAAATGTTGAAACATACCTAGATTGGGAAATGAAAGTAGAAAAACTTTTCGCTTGCCATCATGTTAGTGAGGAAAGGAAGGTACCCTTAACCACTTTAAGCTTTCAAGGAAACGCTATGTATTGGTGGACAGCCCTAGAGAGAGATAGGCGCCTCTACAGGGACCCTCCCATAGAATATTGGAATGACCTTAGGGGAGCCCTAAGACGCTGCCTGTAACGCCCCTCAAAATAATGGTCATTTTTATATGATAAAATAAAGGTGAAACAATAATATCAAAATTTAACATAGATATATACATAATATAATTCATCCATTAATACAAATGTGCCTCAAAATAATATCCCTTTTCGAGGAAGTTTTAATACATCTCCATACAGGAGTTTTCAAAATAAAACAAAAACCACAACATTCAAAACTGGCGATCTCCTCCTCTAGAAAGTGCTTACTGAGGAGCTCTACTACCTGCAACCTCATCTGCTCCCGTGGAAATATACACGATCATCACAGGTTTAATAAAAACAACCACGATACAAAACAAAGGGTAAGCTAGATATTTTTAAAAACTTTAAATATGAAACTTTATATCAATAGAAAGCATAAATCTTCACACCATTCATAATCTATATCAATTTCAACCATCAACATCCCCATATTCCACAAACTCGTCAAGTGTCTATTCAATACATTCAATACTCATGGTTCACATGTCAGACTTTCCACTGACTCATAACACATAGACACATGACTCTACTTCCGGAAGACTCGTGCGTTGAACTTAGCATACAGAGACCTGCACCTGTCATACTTCGTTGCTGTAAAGTTCCCACAGCCATGCGCATAAACATAATCTCGATCTCAATCTCAATATCCTCACTCTCACAGTATGACAGGGTTAATCCATATAACAGGTCAAGTCAGTTATCTTTCAAACGACTTACCCATACATATGGACCTCCTTCGACTCTCACCAACTGAATGACTTCATCTATGTGATTCCATCATATTAGCAAAGTCAGGATTGTCTCATTCACAGGATACTCACTGATCAATACACCTCGTAACCAATCTCAACACGGTATTTCCTTTCCTAAAAATACTATGTCTTGATCCCACATTCACAACATTCAACACATCATATAACACTCAAATGAGCGATTCCAATCACAGCAACAATCATTCCAAGGTTCAGATTTTCGAATATTACACGCATTTCACATTTAAATCTCAAACAGTTTCAAACAACACTAAAACAAGGGAGTTCAAAATCAACAATTAAAACCGGCGATCACGTCGCCCCACACATAAAAACAGAGCATCGTGAAAAAGAATATGAAACCGGCGACCACGTCGCCCTCACTTCAGAACCTACTCGCCTAAAGTTTTTTATAAACGAAAATGCTAGCTTCCCTTACCTGAACTTGCGCAAAATCACCAAGAGCTCCAAAACCCACCGAAGCTCAAAGATGCCTTAACCTGCACCATAGAGTCCCGATCACAAAACTAACGAGATTACCCATTTTCTGCGTTAACAGAGATGATTTCTGAAGTTAAAAGAGTCGTATGCACAACCTATGCAGAGATGACCCTCTCAAATTCAGACTCGACTCAAAGAACAGAGCAAAACGACTTACTCTGTTTTAGGGCTTTGAGCAGAAAACTTGCAGAGCACAACGTCAGGAATCCAAGGTAGTCGCCGATCTTCAACTGGTTTGCTAGGACGTATGAATGCAGGGAGAAGGAGAGGAAAGAAACAGGGAACCAAAGTTAACTCACTCAATCACTCTCGAACCACAGCAACGTTCACTGCCTCTCAGGAGTGAGTTTTGAATCTAAGCCAACTTGCCCAGAAATGCAGCTGCCCCCCATCCACTCTGCAGGAAAGCTTGCGTGCACACTTCCTTAAACAGTATGACCACGTGGGTTTCTGCGCATACCAACTCTCTGACCCTAACTATTCCGAAACACCCTTTCTATCTACGTGTCGCGCATGCAGGACGTCTCATGCTGGGAGCCTGGGTTCCACCTTATCTGTGTGAAACACGACATCGCGCGATAACCTTCCACCGATGACTTCTCGCGCGATGACTATCCACCGATGTCTCATCCTGGCGGACGACCGATGTCTCTCCCTAGAAGACGACCGATGTGTCCCTCATCCTGGTGATGACCGTCTGTCTCTCGCCCTGGCGATCCCCGCGTGTCTCTCGCCCTGGCGATGACCGCGTCTCTCTCGCCCTGGCGATGCCCGCGTCTCTCTCGCCCTGGCGATGCCCGCGTCTCTCTCGCCCTGGCGATGCCCGCCTCTCTCTCGCCTTGGCGATGCCCGCGTCTCTCTCGCCCTAGCGATGCCCGCGTGTCTCTCATCCCGGCGATGACTTATGACACATCGCCACGCCTTGTTGAAGGTTCTTCATCCCATTATGTTACGTCCAAGGTATCACCTCCACATGGCTTGGTGACGTAGGTAGCTTCACATTTCCAAGAATAGATCAGCACTACTCCTCGTGCGCCCATGCATGCAACACTAAGGACGATTTCTTATGCTCAAGCATAGAGCTTCGCATGCACAGCGTATCTAAGGCTTAACCCACACTTTGATACGCGTGGTTTTTGGAACCCACTATGGTTGATCCAGTATCTTGACCACATACTAAGTGCACTTTCGGCGATCATGTACACCATAGGCGATTGGCGATCATGTGTACTCTAGGCGACAGGCGATTATGTACCAGAGAAGTCAGAGATCACCTCCGTCTTCAACAACGGCGATCTCGTAGACTTCTAAGCTACACTTTCCTTCCTTTATATTTTAAATAAAAACTGATCCCGCCGCGGACTCGAGGGTGGATGGGCTCCGCGTCCGTGTCTGTTCCTCCGGTTGGCTTCCCTTCGAATGAAGCAAACGGTTCCTGCAAACACAGAGGGGCGCCCTAGCGGCCGGTATAGCTCCGACGCTCAAGTCAGTTTGGGCAAGGAAACATCAAGAACTCTCTTTGTCTAATTTCTGGGTTCCGTATCTCATACCTGGTTCGACGTTCTTCTTCCTCATATAAACCCACGTCGCCCCTTACTGGCTACCTCTAGGGCCACTTGATTGCTTTGCACCGCCGCTGTCTACCCCCCAGGCCTATCTTGCGTGCAGGCCTTCCTCACTTGAGTGCAAAGTCTGACAGGGGAGGCTGCATGGGTACCTCTGTACCCCTCGATTTCTATGCCTATCTGCCCTACCTATTCTCTGGGAACATCTTCACGGTCCACGTGGCAGGCATGCAACCCCACTGGGAGACTCTAACCTTGACGGGTTCTTGTCCCAGCAGGATTCTACACCTAACTGCGTCTTCTCATCTTCATGCGTGGTCGTCTCGCGACTAAGGCCACTCCCTGCCTCTGGGCGCTTTACTGATCATTGGTCGCGTTGTTCACATCGCGCGGCCGATGTCACCTCGACACACACCGATGACCGAGGTATCTCTCATCCTGGCCGATGTCCAATGGCGCTTCTTCACGTTGTCGTGCTCTGCTTATGGAATCAGGCGAGGTCCTTGAGTAACGTTCTCGCTGGGAGCCTGGTCCCAGTTTAACAAGTGTTGGCAAGGAACCCCCGACGACTGATCACTCTGCATGCACCGATGACTGATCACTCTGCATGCACCGATGACTGATCGGTGCTTCATCACTTCTCGCGCTCTGCTTCCAGGCGCTCATGTAGGAACCGATCTTCTGGTGGTGGTCACTCGGTAGCTGACCACTGATCGCCGTTCTTGAACGATCTCCACCCTGGTTCATCTGCTATCTCATGCCACGCGTTGCTCTGTGACTGGCCCACGTGGTCATCTGCTGCTGACGTCATCGGATACCGATGACCGAACGGATCAAAAACATACTTAGAATTTACTTAAAATATATCACTTTCATTCCAATAAAATTTTCTGGGTCCTTACACTGCCATATTCCTTCATACTACGATAGGGAGTTAATGGACAAGCTCCAAAGACTCCACCAGAAAAACATGAGTGTAAAGGAGTATAGGCTAAAGATGGAATTCTACATGATGAGAGCCTCTATTAGGGAAGAAGCCACCACCACCATAGCTAGGTTCCTGAGTGGTCTCAATCTTGAGATAAGGGATAAAGTAGAACTTTTGCCCTACAGGGACTTGAATGACTTGATCCAACTTTGTATAAAACTTGAACAACAAAATTTGAGTAAGGGATCAAGTCGCAAGGAGAGTTCTTACTCTAACTCTTATCCCAATAGAGAGTATAGAAGATGTTCTTGCCAGTTGACTCTCCTGTCGGTTGACTCTACGACAATCACGCACCTCCTTCCTCACCTTGATATATGCTTTGTTCTCTCGAAATAATCTGCACCTGCAAGATGAAAAGGGGGCGCCTTAGAGGCCGTTTGCACTCTGATGCTCAAGTCAAAACAAGGGCAAGCACACCAAGTGTATTGAGTATCTGTGTTTAAGGTTTGAAACTGCGTACCTTTGTGAAGTATTTTACTACCCTTTATATAGTTTAGGGTTTCCTCTGCGTCGCTACCCATATTTAGGGTTTACAGGCATACCCTTGCGCCGCTATCACCCAGTCTTAGGGTAATCTAGCACATAAGGTTTCCTTATCTGGAGTGCAAACTCTGATAGGATGGCCACCCGAGTACCCCCTCGTGCACCTAGTCTCAGGGGCCACCTGTCTTGGGAGTGCCTTCACTATTCACATGCCATGCATGTAGCTTCATTGGGAAACCTTAGTTCTGATGAGTACTCAACCCCTCAGGACTCTGCACGTAACTGTGCCTTCCCTGCCACACGCATAAGCTCTTCGTGATTTAGGCCTCTCCTTACTTCTAGGCATTTTATTGATAACTGATCTTCTCTTAGGACCCACATAAGACGTTCTAGCTCTATTGTTCAAAACACCCAAGATCGATGTCACCTCGTCCCACTCCGTTGCCGAGGACTCATCATCCTGCTAAGTGACGAGGACACATCAGCCCACTCTGGTGATCAACACGCTGATGACTAATCATCCCGCTATTTCATACTACCTATGGGGTCCCTCCCACGTGGCTTTGGCCCATGCTGTGGGACCCGGCTGACGTGGCTCACCATTACTAACTTGTTCAGCGAAGAGACTAAGTCATCGACTCGGGCGACCTACGTGGCACTGAGCGAAAGGACATGAACAATGCACTGAAGGGACATCTCACCAACCCCCTCTTAATCTGCGGACACGTGTCTATATCAACGGTTAGGGTATTTTAACGTTTGCGCTTCCTTGCCTACGTTAAACCCTTTCAAAACCCCTCGCCTTTACACCGTTTCATCACTTTTCACTCAAGCCTTCATACCTTCTAACTTCTCTTGCACGCTTCTATCCTACTCCAACCTCTACACTCGTGACCCTTCAACTTCGCTCACGCAAAGGTATAATCTTTACTCTCCCTTTCTGCCTTCACTTTATGATTCTGCTTCTCTTCACATATCTTAACTGCACTGGGTCTGTTTACGATTTCTGCATTTTAGGGTTTCTGTTCTTCTTTTCTGCGTTCGTTCTTCTTTTGAGTCTTTGCTCGCCATTGTTTTCGCTATCATTTTCTTCTAAAACCCTTTTCCTTCTTCCTGCCTCTCATTTGTTTTAGATTCGAGATGGCCAGAACCAAAACCACCTCCAACCCTCCTCCAACCATAGTCGTTGACTACAAGGCCCCCTACCTCTGGGCTTCTGAGGATCTCCTTGCTGAGACCTCAAAACTCACCTCCACTGAAGACTGGAGGAAGCATAAGGATGATGAAAATGAGATTAAAAGTCGCGTCTTCAGCAGGGAGAGCGACGCGTACATCTCAGTTCATCCTTGCACTGAGGGTGAGCCTGTCTACACCGATGACCGATGCAATGATGGGGAACCCTTCTTTTTCTTATATGCTACCGTCTTCAAGCAAGTCAAAGTCCATCTTCCCTTCACCAGGTTCGAGAGGGCTTTGCTCACGGAGCTGAATGTGGCGCCTGCCCAGCTGCACCACAACAGTTGGGCCTTCATCAGAGCCTTCTCCATTCTCTGCAACAACCTAGGGTTCACTCCCTCGGTAGATGTATTCCTCTACTTCTTCGAGGCATAGAGCCCTGGGAAAAGGCTTTGGGTAATCCTTAATGGAGTGGCGGGGAGGGTTCTGCTTACCCTCTTCTCGCAATCGTACAAGGGCTTCAAGGGGAAGTTCTTTCGAGTCTGTTGCAGCTCCTATGACTCCACCATGCTCGACGGGTTCCCACTATATTGGGTGGAGAAGTTGAAGTTTAAGAAACCCCGCGGACTCGAGGAGTTGACGCCCTTTGACTGCGACGTATGCCAGCTCCTCTCCAGCTGGGGCGTGGTGTTCAACACCACTCAGCTGATTAGGCACGAATACGATGCTGAAACCCTCGGCGTCTACATTGGTATAATTGCCCTCATCTCATATCTGTCAACACTTGTGTGTTCTGCTTGACCCTTCTCACTTTCTACTTGTTCATTGCAAGTATGGTATTAGACGTTGATAAGAAGAAGAGGCTGGCTGACCTGCTGAGTTGCCGCACAGCAGGTGGCTCAGGCCTTGCTGGCCCTTCCTCACCTATTGTGGTTGCCCCAGGTCCCACTTCTGAAAAATCGAAAAGGGCAGCCGCAGTAGTAATCTCTGAAGGACGAGGTGATGAAGACCAAGTAGAGGAGGCGCCTGAGGCCCAAGCCCATGAAGCCGAAGCCCAAGTTGGGGCCCAAGCCCAACCACTTAGCTCAACATCCTTCATGCCTCAAAGGATGACTAGGAGCAAGGCTAAAGCTTTGGGAGAAGAGCATCAATGGATGTCTCTTTTTGTAATTACTTGTGTATAGTTTTTAGTAGAACTTTGAAGGAAGGTGTAGGAATTAAAATAAGGGGTGTTAATGTACAAAAACAAGTCACACCTTCCATGTGACATAAAGAGTAGGTGTAGGTGTAGTTTTAGGAGGTGCCAAAGTAGAAATCAAGTCACACCTCCCTTGTGACATGTGTTTTGGCTCCAAATTCAAATGCTTCTCATTTGAATTTTCCCACTTTAATTTCAGCCCTCTCACACTATAAATAGAGGTGCTATGCTCATGTAAAAGAACATTGAAATTAGAAGAAAAGTTACTATACTCAAATTGTGAGTGAATTTTGTGAGACTTGTTCTCCTCTTCCTTGTCTCATCTTGTGAAGCTTTGGGAGCACTCAAGTGGCGGCAAATCTGCACTTATCTTGGATCATCACCTCCAAGTGGCGTGTCCATTCCCAATCCATGGCTACAACCACATAAGTTTCATCTTCTTTCATCTTCCATTGTCATTTCAATCGGTAGTTTTGATTCTATGTCTTGTTCTTGAATTTCAATCGGTTCTTTTGTTTCAATTTGTGTTTCCATTCTGTTTTTTTTTGTGTTTAAATTCTGCACCTATTCTTTTTTTGAGTTCAGCACCTTGTTCTTCATTCATTCATCACCATTAATTGTGTTTTAACCTTGGACCTTTGGAAATGAACCTTCACATCTACTTAACACTTGTTAAGTTAATGTCCAGTGGGGATTTTCCTTAGGTGACTCACTCTAAATTGTTAAGAATCTTGATCCTAATTCTAAGAAAGTGTCACAAACATAATGAACCTAAAATCAACTCACATCATGTGGTATTCCTCTGTTTTTGTTGAAACTGTGCTGGCTGTTTTTGTTTACAGAATTTAATTCCGTTTATGAAAAATTCTAAAATTCTGGATCTGAACAGATTGATGTGTTAGAAAAAAGTGAAAAAAAAAAGTGAGGAAAAATTCAAAATAGAAAAAAAATGATAAATCAAATACAATCAGTGTGCAATTCTGGCGCGAAAAAAAACGGTGAAGTGGCATCAGATTTGAAAACATTATCACAATTTATTGGTGCATCATTTTGGTGTGATTCCAGCTCCAAATTTGAGCTAAGATCTTGAAATTTCTGTGGTTTAAATTTCAAATTCAAATTTGAATTATCCAGCTCAGCATAATTTGTTTAAGTCACGCATTTTGGCACCTTAATATTCTGTAGTACTGTTTTGGTTTTGTTAATCCAATTCTAGTACCATTCTCTAGGTTCTATTTGTGTACTACCTTTTATTGAGTGCCTTATTTTCTTTGCTTGTCATTTTTATTCAATATTCTTTTCCAAAGTTTTGTCATATCTTTACTTCCACTTTGGTTTAGCTTTTCTTGCTTATACCTTTTCTTGCTTGTCTTTCTTGTTTCCTCTAGTTTTGTGGTGAATTGTTCTTTGACTAAGTGTGGTTTGCTTTGGCATCTTTCACTTGAGGCTCATCCAATCCACAAGAGAGGCTTGGTAAAGGAAGGATATATTTTCTTGGAGTGGTTTGAGAGATTTTACATCATTGCCGCAAGCTATATTTGTTTTTCACCTTGTTTTTCTAACTTTGTTTTCTATAATAGTTTCTTCTTTGTGTTTTTGTGTTTCATTTTATCATGGCTAATCTTTCTAGTGGAGAATCATCTAAGCCTCACTCACCTAAAAAAGCATACCTAATTGGTGAATTAAAGGATGCTAAACTAACAATTGCACAAAAAGATGAGGCATTAAGACAAATGGAGGTAAGGCTCCAAAGATTGGAGTTGGACCGTGAAGAGATGCATCACCACCGTGAGAGAAGACAACACCATCATCATAGGCATACTTCAAGGTCTTCACAAAATTCTTATGGATATCATGAAGAAAATGCTTGGAGGATGCATCACCATCATGAAGATAGGCGCCAAAATGTGGCTAAGCCTTTTATGCCTTATGTAAAATTACCTAGTTTTAGTAGTGAAGGAGATCCTAATGTGTATTTAGGATGGGAGGCTAAGGTAGAGCAAATATTTTTGTACATGAGGTCCAAGAAGACCAAAAGGTTAAGCTAGCCTCCCTAGAATTTATGGACTATGCCATGCAATGGTGGCACAAAACTCTCATGGACATTGGGCTAAACAAGAGTCCGCCCGTGGTCTCTTGGGATGATTTAAAAGCTTGCATGCGCGCTAGATTTGTGCCTCCACACTTTAGGAAAGACCTATTGTTGAAGCTCCAACGGCTTCACCAAGGCACGCTAAGTGTGGATGCTTATTATAAAGAACTTGAAACGCTTTTAACTAGAGCCAATATGCATGAGAATGATGAAGCTAAAATGGCTAGATTTGTTAGTGGTCTTAGAAGGGATATCCAAGATGTTGTAGAACTTAATGAGTATTCTTCTTTAGAAAATTTGGTTCACCTTGCCATCAAGGTAGAAACTCAACTTGCAAGGAAAAATTCTTTTAAAAATACTCATAATGATGGCTTTTACAATTCATCTTGGAAAAACAAAGGAAAATCTTTTTCAAAAATTCCTTCAAAAGATTCTACTTTCAAACCTAGAGATTCTAAGCCTTCAACTTCTACTCCTAAATCACCAACTAAATCTTCAAGTAAAAAGTGTTTCAAATGTTTAGGCTATGGTCATATAGCGGCTAATTGTCCTTCCAAAAGGACTATGATGATGCGTGATGGGGTGGTTGTGAGTGAGCATAGTTCGGATTCCTCTAGACCTTCCACACCTCCTAGGTCCCCAAGTGAGCATGAGAGTGAAAGTCCACTTGAAGGCGACTTATTAGTAGTGAGACGAATGCTTGGACAAGTTTTAAAACCTTTTGAAGAGAGCCAAAGAGAAAATATTTTCCATACAAGATGTCTCATTAATGATAAGTTGTGTTCTTTGATTGTGGATGTGGGGAGTTGCACAAATGTGGCTAGTACAAGAGTGGTAGATAAGCTTGGATTGTCTACTATCTCTCATACAAAGCCCTATAAACTACAATGGTTAAGTGAGGTTGGAGAAATCATAGTTAACAAACAAGTCCTCATTGCTTTTTCCATTGGTAAATACAAAGATGAGGTCTTGTGTGATTTTGTCCCAATGGAAGCAACACATGTTCTTTTAGGTAGGCCATGGCAATATGATAGAAAAGTTTAACATGATGGCTTTACCAACAAAATTTCTTTTACCTTCCATGGGCACAAGGTCATACTTAAGTCTCTTTCTCCAAAGGAAGTCCATGAGGACCAAATTAAAATGAAGCAAAAGAGAGAGCATGAAAATGATAAAAAAAGTTCCAAGAGAAGCCTTCTCATGACTACTCAAGAAGTTAAAAAGGTAATAGTTGCTCAAAAGCCTATTTTTTTAGCTATTCCTAGTATTATTGATCGTGAGTCGTCTAAGGATAGTCCCACATGTTTGGACAATTTGGTGAAGGAATTTGAAGATGTGTTTCAAGATCCTCCTAATGGCTTACCACCTTTAAGAGGGATTGAACACCAAATAGACTTCATTCCCGGGGCTTCTTTACCAAATCGCCCAGCATATAGGACCAATCCCACAGAGACCAAAGAAATTCAACAACAAGTTGAGGGATTAATTGCTAAGGGATGGTACAAGATAGCATGAGCCCATGTGCTATGCCTGTCATCCTTGTTCCTAAAAAGGATGGGTCATGGAGAATGTGTACGGATTGTCGCGCTATAAATAACATTACAATCAAATATAGGCATCCCATTCCTAGGTTAGATGACTTGTTGGATGAATTACATGGGTCTAAAATATTTTCCAAGATTGATCTTAAGAGTGGTTATAACCAAATCCAGATTAAACCGGGGGATGAATGGAAAACCGCTTTTAAGACCAAATTTGGTTTATATGAGTGGTTGGTCATGCCTTTTGGCTTGACTAATGCTCCTAGTACCTTCATGCGACTCATGCATCATGTCTTAAGACCATTCATTGGCAAGTTTGTTGTGGTTTATTTTGATGATATTCTTATATGTAGTTTGTCTTTGAAAGATCATGAGAAGCATGTTAGGGAAGTTTTAGAAACCCTTAGGAAGGAACATTTGTATGCTAATCTTGCTAAATGTATGTTTGCACTTGATCATATAGAATTCCTAGGGTTTGTTGTAAGTTATAAAGGGGTGCATGTTGATCAAACAAAGGTTGCAGCAATTCAACATTGGCCAACACCCTCCAATGTTAGTGAAGTACGAAGTTTTCATGGACTTGCTAGCTTTTATAGGCGGTTTGTGAAAGACTTTAGTACTATTGCTGCACCTCTCAATGCTATAGTAAAGAAGGATGTGGTCTTTAAGTGGGGACAAGAGCAAGAAAAAGCTTTTGTGACTTTAAAAGAAAAATTGACTAAGGCCCCCATCTTAGCCCTTCCTAACTTTGCTAAAACATTTGAGATTGAGTGTGATGCCTCTAATATAGGCATTGGGGCTGTCCTCCTTCAAGAGGGCCACCCAATAGCTTATTTTAGTGAGAAACTCAAAGGGAGTCATATCAATTACTCCACTTATGATAAAGAACTTTATGCTCTTGTTCGAGCTTTGCAAAATTGGCAACATTATCTTTTTCCTAAGGAATTTGTGATCCATAGTGATCATGAGTCCCTAAAATATTTGAAAGGCCAAAGCAAGCTTAATAAGAGACATGCCAAGTGGGTGGAGTTTATTGAACAGTTTCCTTATGTGATCAAACATAAACAAGGTAAAATTAATGTGGTTGCTGATGCTCTTTCAAGAAGACACACCTTGTTAAATGTTTTGGATGTTCAATATTTAGGTTTTGATCACATAAAGGAACTATATCATGATGACTTAGATTTCTCACTTATCTATCAAGAGTGTTCCAAAGGAGGACACAAAGACTTTTTCTTACATAATGGTTTTCTTTTCAAAGGAAAAAGACTTTGTGTTCCCCATGGTTCTATACGACAATCTCTTGTTAGAGAGGCTCATGAGGGTGGGCTTATGGGACATTTTGGGGTTGCTAAGACTTTAGAAACATTGCATGAACATTTCTTTTGGCCTCACATGCGAAAATCCGTACATAGCTTCTGTGATAAATGTATAGCATGTAGGAAGGCTAAATCTAAAGTCCATCCCCATGGTTTATATACCCCTCTTCCTATCCCATCAATGCCTTGGGTAGATATTTCAATGGATTTTATCTTAGGTCTTCCCAAGACATCGACAGGAAAGGATTCTATCTTTGTGGTAGTGGACCGCTTTTCTAAGATGGCTCATTTTATTCCTTGCCACAAAGAAGATGACGCTTGTTATATTGCAAATCTCTTCTTTAAGGAAGTTGTTCGTTTGCATGGTCTTCCTAGAAGTATTGTATCCGACAGGGATTCAAAGTTTTTAAGCCACTTTTGGAGGACCTTATGGGGCAAACTTGGCACAAAAATTTTGTTTTCTACTACTTGCCACCCCCAAACTGATGGTCAAACAGAGGTGGTCAATAGAACTTTGGGTCAAATGTTAAGATGCTTTATTTCCGGGAACCCAAGGGTTTGGGAGAATTTACTACCTCATATTGAGTTTTCTTATAATAGAGTAGTAAATTCTACAACTGCCCATTCTCCTTTTGAGGTTGTTTATGGGTTCAACCCTTTAACACCTCTAGATCTTCTTCCAATACCTGTACTTGATGAGATTTTATGCAAGGATGGTTTTGAAAAAGCTTCTTTTATTAAAGACTTGCATAATCACATCAAGTTACAAATTGAGAAGAAAGTTGGCAAATATGCTGAAAATGCCAACAAAAGGCGTAAGGCATTAATCTTTGAACCAGGCGATTGGGTTTGGCTACACTTGAGGAAGGATAGATTCCCTACTCAAAGGAAGTCCAAACTTATGCCTCGAGGAGATGGTCCATTTCAGGTCATCAAGAGGATTAACGATAATGCCTATGAGTTAGATATGCCTGATACATTTCTTGGAAGTAATTCTTTTAATATTAGTGATCTAACTCCCTTTTCTGCAGGTCTTCCAAATTCGTGGACGAATTCTCTCCAACCCGGGGAGCATGATGAAGACCAAGTAGAGGAGGCGCCTGAGGCCCAAGCCCATGAAGCCGAAGCCCAAGTTGGGGCCCAAGCCCAACCAATTAGCTCAACATCCTTCATGCCTCAAAGGATGACTAGGAGCAAGGCTAAAGCTTTGGGAGAAGAGCATCAATGGATGTCTCTTTTTGTAATTACTTGTGTATAGTTTTTAGTAGAACTTTGAAGGAAGGTGTAGGAATTAAAATAAGGGGTGTTAATGTACAAAAACAAGTCACACCTTCCATGTGACATAAAGAGTAGGTGTAGGTGTAGTTTTAGGAGGTGCCAAAGTAGAAATCAAGTCACACCTCCCTTGTGACATGTGTTTTGGCTCCAAATTCAAATGCTTCTCATTTGAATTTTCCCACTTTAATTTCAGCCCTCTCACACTATAAATAGAGGTGCTATGCTCATGTAAAAGAACATTGAAATTAGAAGAAAAGTTACTATACTCAAATTGTGAGTGAATTTTGTGAGACTTGTTCTCCTCTTCCTTGTCTCATCTTGTGAAGCTTTGGGAGCACTCAAGTGGCGGCAAATCTGCACTTATCTTGGATCATCACCTCTAAGTGGCGTGTCCATTCCCAATCCATGGCTACAACCACATAAGTTTCATCTTCTTTCATCTTCCATTGTCATTTCAATCGGTAGTTTTGATTCTATGTCTTGTTCTTGAATTTCAATCGGTTCTTTTGTTTCAATTTGTGTTTCCATTCTATTTTTTTTTTGTGTTTAAATTCTGCACCTATTCTTTTTTTGAGTTCAGCACCTTGTTCTTTATTCATTCATCACCATTAATTGTGTTTTAACCTTGGACCTTTGGAAATGAACCTTCACATCTACTTAACACTTGTTAAGTTAATGTCCAGTGGGGATTTTCCTTAGGTGACTCACTCTAAATTGTTAAGAATCTTGATCCTAATTCTAAGAAAGTGTCACAAACATAATGAACCTAAAATCAACTCACATCACGAGGACACATGTTCTGGCCTTGTTTTCAAGAGGAAGAGGGTGGAGGTTGCTGCAGAGACCTCTTTTGCAACAGAGGGGCAACCTCCATCCTTCAGGGAGCACCCTCCCAGTGCTTCATCTCCCCCAAGCCACTCTTGGCACTCGAGGGTGGAGGGAAGAGTGCCCTTTCAACTAGCCAAGCACCTCCTGCTCCTGAACTGCCTCCTCTCCTCCAGCGGACTCTCGCTCAAATGCCTGGCCAGGCTACGATGGAGGACATGGACAGGAACTCTCTAGGGGACCTCATCAGTCACGGTCTCAGGGAGTTCCTTGCCGCCTCCAACTTCCTGCTGGTCAAGGGAAATGCTGAGGCAGAGCTGCTAGAGAAGGTTGCCAAACTAGAGAGAGAGCTGGAGCAAAAGAAAGACTTGGAGCTCCAACTTCAACAAGCTGCCAAGCGCGAGACTGCCCTGAACCAGGAGCTGGGCAGTCTCCGCCAATCAGAGAAGGAGACCAAGAAGCTCCCCTTCTCCAAGGGGCAGGAGGCCTTCCAGCTTGAGGCCAAAATCCTCCCCCTCCGCAACAAGATCATCGAACTGGAAGAGCAGCTAGAGGGGGCTCAAACTAAGATGACCAAGCTAGAGGAAAGGGCTACAAGTCAAGAGGTTCAACTGGGCAGAGTTGAGGAAGAACTTGCCCAACAAACCGAGCTGCTTAAGAAGACCGAGGCTGAACTCACTGAAGATGCCGCCGACGCCTACGGGGAAGGGTTTTGCGATGCCCTTGCTTAGTTTACCTACGTGCATCCTGAGATGGACCTCTTGCCATTCTCTGTAACGATGCAAGTGGTCGATGGGCAAATAGTGCCTAGATAGGTCTTCTGAGCAGCTGTACCTTATAGCTGAATTTCTTGTAACAAACTTCTAATATAATTAATACATTTACTTGGCTTACTTATTTGACTTTATGCATCAATTTACTTGTATTGGTATCTCTATTGTTGTCTGGCTGTTTTGGCATACTTGGTTGAGCTCTCTCCTCAGCATAGAATCAACCCATAGCTAGCACGCTTGACTCATAGAATCAACCTATAGGTAACACGCTCAACTCTGCTAAGTCGTTATGAGCTTTGCCTTTCGTTAGGACAGGTGATCACACCATGGACAATACTTCATAAGAGCTTCTCTACTGAAAAGTACCTCACCTATCTCGTCATCGCCCACATCTCTTACCCCTGTGAGGACTCCACACTGAGCTATATACACCTGACCCCTCCTCGCTCAAGGCAGATGGGGAAGCTAACGAATTTCAGCTGACCACTCTGGTGGCATTCTTGAGTTCTTCATGGTGCGTTTTGGGTGATGAATGCAGCGGAAGTTCAATGGATGAAATGGGTCAAGCCCTCCTAAGAGTGGTGGTGGCTTGTAGGTGCATGAAGTGTATGAAAATGAGAGAGGTTTGGCCAACTCTCTTTGGTGGTGAAGGAGTGAAGATTAAAACCATAAATCAAGAGATTTAGGGAAGGGAGTAAGTATGGCACAAATTTGGCAGCATAACTTTACTCAAATTAATCTTAAGTTTCATGAAGGAGGCTACCCCTTTTATAAGCTAAGGAGTACCTTAAATGTTACCCTAGATGCTAACCAAATGTGTTTGAAATGAAATGCAAAAGTGGGCACAAACTTGCCAAGCAAGATAGGTCAAGTCTTGAAAGAAAAATGCTATTTACACCACATAAACTAAGCTAATTTCATGATGGGCCTTCTTGCAACATGTATAGGTATCTTTCTCTCCCATCCTTAGCTTGGGCCGTCTCCTCTTGGATTTGTCTGGCCATGGACCTTGTGATAGGTCCTAGATGCTCCATGCAAGGTGCTAGACGGTCTTCCTCATGGTCTAGAAGCTCTTGATCTATCCTTTCAAGCTCACGTCTTGGCACTAGAGGGGGTGTGACTAGCCGTCCTCCATCACACTCAGTGCCCGTAGGCGAGGGTGGAATTCAGTGGTGAACCCTCTGTTCGAATTGGGAGTTCTCACTCGACGAGGGGGTGTCCTATACGAACCTACTTTCCAACTGTCGAGACTTCTAACCCCAAATGAAAGGTTCGAGCTGGCCTTTGATTGCTTATAGGCGAAGGAGGATTTCACTGGTACGAGTCGTCCTTGGTGTTCTCACTCGGAAGGGGAGGCATTCTCTATGAACCTTCCTTTCCCGCTCCCAAGGCTTCTAACCCAATCTGACTAGTCCTTACTGATCTCACATCGCCCAAAGGCAAAGGAGGGCTTAACTGATGAACCTTTCTGTTCAAGTTGGGAGTTTTCACTCGAAGAGGAGGTGTTCTCTACGAACCTTCCTTCCTACTTACGAGACCTCTAGCCCCAAATGACAGGTTCGAACTGACCTCTCATCGCTCATAGGCAAAGGAGGATTTAACTGATGAACCTTTCTGTCCAAGTTGAGAGTTTTCACTCGAAAAGGAGGTGTTCTCTATGAACCTTCCTTCCTACTTACGAGACCTCTAACCCCAAATGACAGGCTCGAACTAACCTCACATCGCTCATAGGCAAAGGAGGATTTAACTGGTGAACCTTTCTGTTCAAGTTGGGAGTTCTCACTCGAAGGGGAGGTGTTCTCTATGAACCTACCTTCCCACTTACGAGACCTCTAACCCCAAATGATAGGTTCGAACTGCATTGTACAAATACATTCAAAATATATCTTAACTGAAAATTTTATTGGGTGACCTCATTAAAAACCCTTAAAAGGGAAAAAAGAGTATCCCCTAAACTATGTACAATGTTACATAGTTTTAACTGAAATAAAACTTCAGGTGAGTCGCATTCCATGTACGAGGAATCGGATCGCCTTCTAAAGTCTCAAGCCTATATGCTTAATTCCCCAAGGCCTCTGTCACTCTAAAGGGACCAGTCCACTTAGGGTATAACTTGTTCTCTATTTGGTAGGGAGATGCCTTCCGCATGACTAGGTCAGCCACCTGGAACTACCGAGCTCTCAACTTGGAATTGTTCTTGAGCTCAACTCTCCTCTTCAACGCTTCGGCTTTGATTCCTGCCTCTTCCCTAACTTCATCCAAGAGATCTAAATTCACCTTCCTTTCCTCATTGGATTCCTCAGCCATGAAGTTCTGGAAACATGGTGAGCTCTCTTGGATCCCCATAGGGATCATGGTGTAAGGACCTGTAAAATTGAATTGGAATAAAAAGGGATATATTTTAAATGAATTCTAAGTATGTTTTTATTTAAAATAAAAAGGAAGGAAAGTGTAGTTTGGAAGACTATGAGATCGCCTAGTAGTACATGATCGCCGGTCGCCTGCTACACATGAGCGCCAGGGCGCGAGAGGCATGCGGGCATCGCCAGGGCGCGAGGCATGTGAACGTGGCCAGGGCGCGAGAGGCATGCGGGCATCGCCAGGGCGCGAGGCATGTGGACGTGGCCAGGGCGCGAGAGGCATGCGGGCATCGCCAGGGCGCGAGGCATGTGGACGTGGCCAGGGCGCGAGAGGCATGCGGGCATCGCCAGGGCGCGAGTCATGTGGACGTGGCCAGGGCGCGAGAGTTATGCGGGCGTCGCCAGGGATAGACATCGGTCGTCTCCCAGAGAGACATCGATCGTTCGCCAGGATGAGTCAGCGGTGGAAAGTTGTCGCACGATGGCGAGCTTCACACAGATAAAGTGAGACCCAGACTCCCAGCATGAAACGTCCTGCACGCGCGCCACGTAGACAAAAAGGGTGGTTCAGAGTGGTGACATCAGAATGTTGGCATGCACCAGAGACAACAGTGGTCGTACTGTTTAGAGCAGTGGCTGGCATGCACAAGAGACAACCGTGGTCGTACTGTTCAGTGAAAACGTACACTCAGGCTTTCCTGCAGAAGGGGTGGCAGCAGCAGCATAAGTGGACAGGTAAGCTTGGATTCAAAAGCCACTGCGGGAAGGCAAATAGCGTTACAGTGACTCAAGAGTGAAAGAGTGTCTGCATCTTCATCCCTCCCTTTTCTCTCCTTCGCGCTGCAACTCAGGCAACCTCCAGCACCTGTGCGACGAGCGACGACTGCCCTTAGAGCACCTGGGAGTTTCTCTGCAAGTTCTACAAAACCAGGCGCTGAAAACAGAGCTAAGGCATCCTTCAAGCTCAGTGGGTTTTGGAGCTCTCGGTGTTTTGCGCAAGTCCAGGTAAGGGAAGCTAGCCTTCATTTTCAATACAAGCCATAGATTAGCTGTTTCTGAAGTGAGGGCGACGTGGTCGCCGGTTTCATGTTTCTTTTCGCAATGCTCTGTTCTATGTGGTTGGGCGACGTGGTCGCCGGTTTTAAATACAGATTTCGAACTCCCCTGTTTTTGTGTTGTTAGAAGCTGTTTGAGATTTAAAGGTGGAATGCATGTGATACTCGAAATCTGAACCTTTGAAATGATTGTTGCTGTGATTTGAATCATTCATTTGAGTGGTATGATGTTTTGAATGTTGTGAATGTGGGATCAAGGCATAGTATTTTCAGGAAAGGAAATACCGTGTAAGATCGTGTATAGGTGTATTGACTAGGGGCTTGTCTAGAAGGAGATATCCTGACTCTGCTGATATAATGGAATCACGTAGATGAAGTTATTCAGTTGTGGAGAGTCGGAGGAGGTTCATATGAATGGGCGAGTAGTGTGAAAAAGAACGAGCTCGGCCTGTTATATGAATTAACCCTGTCATACCGGGAGAGTTAATGACATTGAGATTATATATGCGCATGGCTGTGTGGATTTCACAGCGACCCTGTGTGGATTTCACAGTGGTATGGTATGACAGGTGCAGATCTCTGAGCCTGAGTCAACGCACGAGTCAATCCGGAAGTAGAGTCATGTGTCTTGTGTGATGAGTCAGTGGAAAGTCTGACGTGTGAATCTTGAATACTGAAAGTAGCAAATGGACACTTGACGAGTATATGGAATATGGCAATGTTGATGGTTGTAATTGATATGGATCATGAATGGTGTGAAGCTTTATGTTTACTATTGATTTAAAAGCTTTTAAAACATCTAGCTTATCCCTTTCTTTTGTTTTGCTCTGTGGCTGTTTTCTCTTCAACTGTGATGATCGTGTATTTTTGCACGGGAGCAGACAAGGTTGCAGGTGGTAGAACTCCTCAGTGAGTGGTCGCCGGGAGGAGATCGCCCATATATATTTCTGTTAGGCGATCACCCTTTTTATGTTGTCTGATAGGAGATCGCCTTTTCTAATAGGAGATCGCCCTTTCCTGATGGGAGATCGCCTATCCTGTTGGGGAATCGCCTGTTTTTATTTATTTTGTTGTATTTGGTTTACGTTTTTGGAAACCGGCAGATTATGTATTAAACTCCCTACGAAGAGAAAACTTCATTACATATATATATAATTATGTTCACTTCAACATTATTATTTTATCTCTACTTCATTTTATAATTATGCAATGAAATTGGCGGGATGTTACATTAATCAGAGCAGTTCGTCCTTAGGATGACCTGAGGGCTGTGGATCCATTGTGTTTCTTCTGCTCAGGAAATTTATTTGAGTTTAAAATAACAACTATAGTGAAAGGTTTTCAAACGTTTTTGTATTGAAATTTTGTGTGTGCTTTGGTGAATATATGCTCTAACTGAAAATCTTAGTAATAAGAATGAGAAGGTCTTGATAAAGTAGTGAGGGTGCACACTCATAACTGGATCGAGATGATTCTCAATCTAAATTCCAAAGGTTTGATGTTTAGCATACCTTGAATTCTGGTGTGATTTACTTCATTTTATTGAGTATTTTCGTATTGATTGAAAGTGGTTGTTTGGATTGGTGATTGTATACCAGTAGCTGTTCTGGTGTTTTGCTTAAGTTTATAAGCACTATGATTCTGTGGATGAGCTCAAATTCTTGATGACTTTGAGATGCTGACCTTTGTAAGGTCAAGATGTTACCTCCTAAATGAATTGATTTCTTATTGATCTCATTCTTGTAGTTGTAGGGAATATAGAAACCTGTAGGTTCAAATCTGAAACGAAGAGAGATGGCACGTAGACCTTCTACCCCTCCCCAACCTTCTTCGAAGATGAGCCAGATTGCCAAGGCTATCAAGATGATGGCAACTGCCATCCAACAATAGAATGCAGCGATGGCTCAGAACCATCAAGCTACAATGCACCACTGGGAAACTGCTCGGTCGGCTGAAACAAATTCCCACGCCAGTCAGCCTCAAGAACGGATGGGACTGACTGAGTTCATGAGGCACAACCCACCCAAGTTTAGTGGGAATGCTACCCCTGATCAGGCAGATCAATGGGTCAGAGAGTTGGAGAAAATCTTTAGGGCGACCTCCTGCCCTGAAGAGAAGAAGTTGGTGTTCGCCACCTATTTGCTGTCTAGAGAAGCTGAGTTCTGGTGGATGGGAGCTCAGCAGATGATGGAGGCCCGAGAGGATGTGTTGGACTGGGAGAGCTTCAGGGTGAAGTTCCGAGAGAAATACTTCCCAGACAGCGCAAGGTTTGCGAGGGAAGCTGAGTTCCTAAAGTTGGAGCAGGGGGATATGTCTGTGAACGCCTATGCTGCTCGGTTTGAGTATCTCGCCCGATTCTACACCCAGGCGACCTCTGAGGCTTGGAGGTGTAGGAAGTTTGAAGAGGGACTGAAGCATGGGCTGAAGAGGACCATAGCCCCGATGTGCATCAGGGAATTTCACGCCTTGGTAGAGAAGGCGAAGATGGTGGAGAC
The DNA here is from genome assembly GCA_013389735.1 of Phaseolus lunatus. Classification (NCBI taxonomy): domain Eukaryota; kingdom Viridiplantae; phylum Streptophyta; class Magnoliopsida; order Fabales; family Fabaceae; genus Phaseolus; species Phaseolus lunatus. Next base: position 25,269,918 of record CM023864.1, read on the forward strand.
CCTGGAAAAGGGTGATTCTCGGGTGATCAGGTCACACCCAGGGAGTTATTCCAGTGGGAAGGCTAAGGTGCAGCACCCACAAAGCAAGCCTTATACGAGACCTCCACCACGTCGGGCGGAAGCAACGTCATCCCAGTTTCAGCAGCAACAACCTTGGAAACTCAAGTGTTTCCATTGTGGTGGACCACATGCGTCCAATGCGTGCCCCAAGAAGGCTTCTGAGAGAAGGTGTTTTGTCTGCCAAAGGACGGGGCACGTTGCTAGAGATTGCCCAAGCAGGAATGGTGCGACTCAACCCAGCGGTTCTCAGCAGTTGAGGAACGAAGGCAGCAGACCTCAGGCAACAGGGAGAGTGTTCGCCATGTTAGGAGCAGAAGCGTCTCAGTCAGGTAACCTCGTGCAAGGTGTTTGTTTTATAGCTGGTAGAGGTGTAAAAGCCTTGTTTGATTCTGGAGCGACACACTCCTTTGTGTCAAGCCTGTGTGTAGCCGAGTTGGGCCTTCTAGTGAAGGAGTTGCCTTTCAAATTGTTGGTCTCTACACCTGCGTCAGGACAGGTGTTGACCTCTACAGTTTGCCCTGAATGTCCAGTGATAGTAGAGGGACGCAGATTCAAAGTGAACTTGATCTGCCTACCTCTTCAAGATCTGGATGTTATCCTGGGAATGGATTGGCTAGCTGCCAATCACGTTCTCATAGACTGCGGTAATCAGAAGATAGCGTTTCCAGATCTCCAAGAGCCAGAGGTGATATCAGCTCAGCACAGGTGGTCGGAGTTGGAAAGAGGGGCGAGGTGCTTCGTGATGCTAGCTTGGTTGGAAGTGAAGAATGAAGGGGACGTAAGCAGAATCCATGTGGTGAAAGAATTCAGGGATGTATTTCCAGAAGAAGTACCTGGGTTACCCCCTAAGAGGGAAGTGGAATTCTCCATTGATTTAGTGCCTGGAGCTGGACCAGTGTCAATGGCACCTTACAGGATGGCACCAGCCAAGTTGGTGGAATTAAAGAAGCAAGTGGAAGAATTGTTGGAGAAACAATTCATCAGACCCAGTGTATCTCCATGGGGGGCTCCAGTACTCCTAGTTAAGAAGAAGGATGGAGGGTCTCGACTGTGTATAGATTACAGGCAGTTGAACAAGTTGACCATCAAGAACAAGTACCCCCTACCCAGAATTGACGATTTGATGGATCAAATACATGGGGCCTCGGTGTTCTCCAAGATTGATCTGAGATCGGGGTACCACCAAATTTTGGTAAAAGCTGAAGATGTTCAAAAGACAGCTTTTAGGTCTCGGTATGGGCACTATGAGTATGTGGTGATGCCGTTTGGAGTAACCAATGCTCCAGCTCTGTTCATGGACTACATGAATAGGATTTTTTGCCCTTTCTTGGATAAGTTTGTGGTGGTCTTCATTGACGACATACTCATTTATTCAAGGACCGAGGAAGAACATGAAGAACACCTGAGGACAGTATTGGAAATACTGAGGGAGAAGCAACTCTATGCCAAGTTCTCTAAGTGTGAGTTTTGGCTGAAGGAAGTCAACTTCTTGGGACACGTGATATCTGCTCGGGGGATCTCAGTGGATCCAGCCAAGGTAGAGGCAGTGCTGCAGTGGGGACGTCCTAAGACCATCACTGAGATAAGGAGCTTTGTGGGTTTGGCGGGCTACTATCGGAGGTTTATTGAGGACTTTTCCAAGGTAGTGGCTCCTTTAACACAGCTGACCCGCAAGGATCAACCTTTTGCTTGGACCGACCGATGTGAGCAGAGCTTCAAGGAACTAAAGGGAAGGTTGACTAGGGCTCCAGTGCTGGTGATCCCAGAGGTAGGAAGACCTTTTGAGGTCTACTGTGACGCTTCACATCAGGGTCTGGGATGTGTTTTAATGCAAGAGAAAAGAGTGGTTGCATATGCTTCAAGGCAACTCAAGGTTCATGAGAGAAACTACCCTATGCATGATTTGGAATTGGCGGCTGTGGTATTTGCCTTGAAGATCTGGAGGCACTATTTATATGGAGCTCGGTTCCAGGTGTTCAGTGACCATAAGAGCCTGAAATACCTGTTCGATCAGAAGGAACTAAACATGAGACAAAGAAGGTGGATGGAGTTTCTAAAGGACTACGGTTTTCAACTCATGTATCATCCAGGGAAGGCCAATGTAGTGGCAGAGGCTTTGAGTAGAAAATCAATACAAGTAGCCACCATGATGATGGAAGAACAGAAACTGATCGAGCAGTTCAGAGACTTAAACCTTGGGGTAGAATTTCACGTAAATCACATTAGTTGTAGTAGGCTGGCTATAACTAATGACTTCCTTGGGATGTTAAGGGATAAGCAGTTGAAGGACCCTAGCCTGAAGCGTACTGTGGAGTCACTAGGGACAGATCAGGCTAGAGACTTTGTGATGGGCGATGATGGGATCTTGAGATTTAATGGCAGGATTTGCATCCCTGCAGATGGAGAATTGAAGAAGATGATCCTAGATGAAGGTCACAAGAGTCTCCTTAACCTACATCCAGGCATGAACAAAATGTACCATGATTTGAAGGAGTCATTTTGGTGGTCGGGCATGAAGAGAGACATCGCCCAGTATGTTGCAACCTGCTTAACGTGTCAGAAGGCGAAGGTAGAGCATCAAAGACCTGGCGGGTTGTTGCAGCAACTGGATATCCCTGAGTGGAAATGGGACAGCATCGCCATGGATTTTGTCACCCATTTACCCAGATCGGTAAAGGGTCATGATGCAATCTGGGTCATCATTGATAGGCTGACGAAGAGTGCCCACTTTCTTCCAGTGAATATGAAGATGCCTATGGCCAAGCTGGCACAGTTATACATCAAAGAAATAGTAAGGTTGCATGGAGTGCCTTCCAGCATCGTTTCAGATAGAGATCCCAGGTTCACTTCACGGTTTTGGCAGACCTTACAAAATTGCTTGGGAACTAAGTTGAGGATGAGCTCTGCATATCATCCCCAAACAGATGGTCAGTCAGAGAGAACGATCCAGTCCTTGGAAGATCTGCTGAGGACGTGTGTCTTGGATCAATTGGGGAATTGGGACGAGGTGTTGCCACTGGTGGAGTTTACCTATAATAACAGTTATCACGCTAGTATTGGGATGGCACCATATGAAGCCCTGTATGGGAGGAAATACAGAACTCCCTTATGTTGGTACCAGGAGGGCGAAGCAGTCTTGGTTGGGCCAGAGTTGATTCAGCAGACGACCGAGAAGGTGCAACAGATACAAAGCAGAATGAAAGCTTCTCAAAGTAGGCAGAAGTCATATGCAGACCAGAGGAGAAAGCCTTTGGAGTTTGCTGCTGGAGACCATGTGTTCATGAAAGTGACACCAACCAAGGGTGTAGGACGGGCGATCAGATCAAAGAAGTTGTCCCCTAAGTTCGTGGGACCATATCAGATCTTAAGGAGGATTGGTCCAGTGGCTTACGAGATCGCCCTGCCTCCCCATTTAGCGAATCTGCACAATGTCTTTCACGTATCACAGCTGAGGAAGTACATGGCAGACCCCAGTCATGTGCTGGAAGTGGACGATGTGCAGATCAGGGATGACTTGTCCTTTGAAGCGAAACCAGTCAGGATTGACGATAGGCAAAGTAAACAGCTCAGAGGCAAGACCATCAGCATGGTGAAAGTGGTGTGGGATGAGAGATCGGGTGATTCAACTTGGGAGTTAGAAGCACCCATGAGAGAAGCCTATCCATACCTCTTTTCCTTGTAATTCAATTTTCGAGGACGAAAATTTTTCTTGTTGGGGAGAATGTAAGGACCTGTAAAATTGAATTGGAATAAAAAGGGATATATTTTAAATGAATTCTAAGTATGTTTTTATTTAAAATAAAAAGGAAGGAAAGTGTAGTTTGGAAGACTATGAGATCGCCTAGTAGTACATGATCGCTGGTCGCCTGCTACACATGAGCGCCAGGGCGCGAGAGGCATGCGGGCATCGCCAGGGCGCGAGGCATGTGGACGTGGCCAGGGCGCGAGAGGCATGCGGGCATCGCCAGGGCGCGAGGCATGTGGACGTGGCCAGGGCGCGAGAGGCATGCGGGCATCGCCAGGGCGCGAGGCATGTGGACGTGGCCAGGGCGCGAGAGTTATGCGGGCGTCGCCAGGGATAGACATCGGTCGTCTCCCAGAGAGACATCGGTCGTTCGCCAGGATGAGTCAGCGGTGGAAAGTTGTCGCACGATGGCGAGCTTCACACAGATAAAGTGGGACCCAGACTCCCAGCATGAAACGTCCTGCACGCGCGCCACGTAGACAAAAAGGGTGGTTCAGAGTGGTGACATCAGAATGTTGGCATGCACCAGAGACAACAGTGGTCGTACTGTTCAGAGCAGTGGCTGTAACATCCCGCCAAATTACTTTGAAAATAAATATAAAACGAAAATAAAGGTGACAAATAGATTGAAGTGAGCAAAATCTTTATATAAAATAAATAAGTTTCTCCTCACAGGGAGTTTAATACAAACGATCACTACTCCACTAAAAACGTAAACGAAATACAATACAAAAGACAGATAGGCGATCTCCTGGCAAAAAGGGCGATCTCCTATAAGAAGGGCGATCTCCTTTCATAAAGGCGATCTCCTATTATAAAGCAGCAAGAGGGGCGATCACCCAATAGAAAAGAAAACAGGCGATCTCCTTCCAGCGACAATTTTCTAAAGAGCTCTACTTCCTGCAACATCATCTGCTCCCGTGTAAATTATACACGATCATTACAGGTTTAAGAAAAGGCCACAACACAAACGAAAACACAGGGTAAGCTAGACATTTAAAAAGAGTTTAAATAAGGATACTTAAAATAAAATCAAGGTAAACAATTTCAAGATATTCACGTAAAGTTATCAAGTTTCTCATACTCTTCACCTGATCACCCAGAAATCACACATTTCACAATATTTTCCAGAGTCATTCTATTTCACAACTGTACCAAGTGTCTATCAATTTCAAGTTCCTCATTTCACATGTCAGACCACCACTGACTCAACACACAAGACACTTGACACTACTTCCGGAAGACTCATGCATTGATTAGACTCAGAGATCTGCACCTGTCATACCATACCACTGTGAAATCCACACAGGGTTGCTGTGAATCCACACAGCATGCGCATATATCATCTCAATGTCAATAGTTCTCCCAGTATGACAGGGTTAATCCATAGAACAGGCGGAGCTCGTTCTTTTTCACACGAGACGCCCATTCATATGAACCTCCTTCGACTCTCACCAACTGAGTAACTTCCTCTATGTGATTCCATTATCTCAGCAGAGTCAGGATATCCCCTGAGGAATCACCGATCAATGCACATCCTACACGATCTTACACGGTATTTCCTTTCCTGAAAATACTATGCCTCGATCCACATTCACAACATTCAAGACATCATGCCACACTTAAATGAATGATTCCAATCACAGCAAAACTCACTCCAAGGTTCATGTTTTCGAATATCACATTTACATCTCAAACAGTTTCAAAACAACACCAAAAACAGGGGAGTTCGTAAAACAGCGCCCAAACCGGCGATCTAGTTCAAAAACGAGGTATTTCGAAGTCTGTATTTAAAACCGGCGACCACGTCGCCCAAACACATAGCACAGAGCATTTTACAAGGATGAAAACGAAAACCGGCGACCACGTCGCCTTCACTTCAGAATTAGCTAAACTATGGCTTGTATTGAAAAATGAAGTCTAGCTTCCCTTACCTGGACTTGCGCAAACACCTAGAGTTCCGAAACCCAACAAAGCTTGAAGAACGCCTTGGCTCTGTTTTTGCGTCTGGTCGAAGGACTTGCAGAGAACTGCCCAGGTGCTCTAATGGTGGCTGTCGCTCGTCGTACTCTCGTGTGAAGGTGCTAGAATCGCAGCGCGAAGGAGGCAACTGGAGGAGAAGGGAGGTAACTCACTCTTTCTCTCTTTGAAGGCTGCAACGTTTCTTCCTCTCAGCAGTGGGTTTTCTGCATCTTAAACCAACTTATCCACCAAAAGCAGCTGCCACCACCCACTCTGCAGAGAAGTCTGAGAACCACTGCCCTGAACAGTACGACCACTGTTGTCTCTGGTGCATGCCAACCACTGCTCTGAACAGTACTGCCACTGTTGTCGCTTGTGCATGCCAGCCACTGCTCTGAACAGTACGACCGCGAGTGTCCCCTGCGCATGCCAACATTCTGATGCCACTATTCTGAACCACCCTTTTTGTCTACGTGGCGTGCGTGCACTACGCTTCCTGCTGGGAGTCTGGGTCTTACCCCCTCTGTGTGCAACTCGACATCGCGCGATAACCTTTCGTCGATGACCCCTCGCGCGAAAACAATCCACCGAATGACATCTCGCGCGAAGACTATCCACCGATGACCTCTCGCGCGAAGGCTATCCACCGATGACCTCTCGCGCGAAGACTATCCACCGATGACCTCTCGCGCGAAGACTATCCACCGATGACCTCTCGCGCGAAGGCTATCCACCGATGACATCTCCTGGTGGACGACCGATGTCTCCCCCTGGAAGATGCCCGCATGCATCGCGCCCTGGCGACGTCTGCATGCCTCGCGCCCTGGCGACGACGTGTAGTCTAGGCGACCGGCGATTATGTACTAACAAGGAAATCTTATACTCTTCTAAACTACACTTTCCTTCCCTTTTTATTTTAAATAAAACGTGCATGGAGTTCATTTAAAATATAACTCTTTTATTCCAATTTAATTTTTCAGGTCCTTACATTCTCCCCATCAAGAAAAATTTTCGTCCCCGAAAATTGAATTACAAGGAAAAGAGGTATGGGTAAGCTTCTTTCATGGGTTCTTCTAACTCCCAAGTTGAATCACCCGATCTCTCATCCCACACCACTTCCACCATGTTGATGGTCTTGCCTCTGAGCTGTTTACTTTGACGATCGTCAATCCTGACTGGTTTCGCCTCAAAGGACAAGTCATCCCTGATCTGCACGTCGTCCACCTCCAGCACATGACTAGGGTCTGCCATGTACTTCCTTGGCTGTAATACGTGAAATACATTATGCAGGTTTGCTAAATGGGGAGGTGGGGCGATCTCAAGCCACTGGACCGATCCTCCTCAGGAGCTGATATAGCTCAACAAACATAGGGGACAGCTTCTTTGATCTGATAGCTCGTCCTACACCCTTGGCTGGTGTCACCCTCATAAAGACATGGTCCCCAGCAGCAAACTCCAAAGGTTTTCTCCTCTGATCCGCATAGGACTTCTGCCTACTTTGAGAAGCCTTCATTCTGCTTTGTATCTGCTGCACCTTCTCGGTTGTCTGTTGAACCAACTCTTACTACTCCAATACTTCATCAAATTCCATTCTCCATCCCTGCATATGGAGTGTGCTGCTCCATTAAGCGCCAACTCCAGTACTCACACTTTACTTCCAACCCTGAAGACTTGGTCGAGCAAGTCCAGAACTAAGCCCTTAACAGAACCAGGACTAGCCCCCTGTAGAGAAAAGTGAGCAAGATCCCTTCATCGGAAGGAAAGAGGACAGCATGACTACTGCTCATGTCCCCCAGCCAATCTAAACTAGGATCCGAAATATCTTTCCAAGAGGGATCCAGAGAGGAGATGTTTTGTCTGCCAAAAGACGGGGCATTTTGCTAGAGAATGCCCTAACCAGAATAGGGCGACCCAGCCCAGTGGCTCTCAGCAGACGAGGAACGAGGGCAGCAGACCTCAGGCAGCAGGGAGGGTGTTCGCCATGTCTGGAGCAGAGGCAACTCAGTCAGGTAACCTCATCCAAGGTGTTTGTTTTATTGCTGGTAGAGGTGTAAGGGCTTTGTTTGATTCTGGAGCGACACACTCCTTTGTGTCAAGCCTGTGTGTAGCTGAGTTGGGTCTCCTAGTGAAGGAGTTACCTTTTGAGCTGTTGGTCTCTACACCTGCGTCAGGACAGGTGTCGACCTCTACAGTGTGCCCTGAATGTCCAGTGATTGTAGAAGGACGTAGATTCAAGGTGAACTTGATCTGCCTACCTCTTCAGGACCTGGATGTCATCCTAGGAATGGATTGGTTAACTGCCAATCACGTCCTCATAGACTGTGGTAGGCAGAAGGTAGCGTTTCCAGACCCCCATGAAGCGGATGTGTTAACAGTTCAACAAGGGCGATCAGCATTGGAAGAAGGGGCGAGGTGCTTCGTGGTGCTCGCCCGGTTGGAAGTGGAGAATAAAGGGGACGTAAACGAGATCCAAGTGGTGAGAGACTTCACCGATGTGTTCCCAGAGGAGGTGCCTGGATTACCCCCTAAGAGAGAAGTGGAATTCTCTATTGACTTGGTACCTGGAGCTGGACCAGTGTCAATGGCACCTTACAGGATGGCACCAGCCGAGTTGGTGGAGTTAAAGAAGCAATTGGAAGAGTTGCTGGAGAAGCAGTTCATCAGACCCAGCGTATCTCCATGGGGAGCTCCAGTGCTCCTAGTCAAGAAGAAGGATGGAGGGTCTCGGTTGTGCATAGACTACAGGCAATTGAACAAATTGACCATCAAGAACAAGTACCCCCTACCTCGGATTGATGATTTGATGGACCAAATTCATGGGGCCTCGGTGTTCTCCAAGATTGACCTGAGATCGGGGTATCACCAAATCTTGGTAAAAGCTGAAGATGTTCAGAAGACAGCTTTTAGGTCTAGATATGGGCACTACGAGTATGTAGTGATGCCATTTGGAGTCACCAATGCTCCAGCTCTATTCATGGACTATATGAATAGGATCTTTCGCCCTTTCTTGGATAAGTTTGTGGTGGTCTTCATAGATGACATCCTCATTTATTCAAAGACCGAGGAAGAGCATGAGGAACACCTAAGGGCAGTATTGGAAATACTGAGGGAGAAGCAGCTCTATGCCAAGTTCTCCAAGTGTGAGTTCTGGCTAAGGGAAGTCAACTTCTTAGGACACGTGATATCTGCCCAAGGGATCTCGGTAGATCCAGCCAAGGTAGAGGCAGTGCTACAATGGGAACGTCCTAAGACAGTGACTGAGATAAGGAGCTTTGTGGGGTTGGCGGGCTACTATCGGAGGTTTATTGAGGATTTTTCCAAGGTAGTGGCTCCTTTGACACAGCTGACTCGCAAGGACCAACCCTTTGCTTGGACCGACCGATGTGAGCAGAGCTTCAGGGAGCTAAAGGAGAGGTTGACCAGTGCTCCAGTGCTGGTGATCCCCGAGATAGGAAGACCTTTTGACGTCTTCTGTGATGCCTCACATCAAGGCTTGGGATGCGTCTTGATGCAAGAGAAGAGGGTGGTTGCATATGCTTCAAGGCAACTCAAGGTGCATGAGAGAAACTACCCTACTCATGATTTGGAGTTGGCAGCGGTAGTGTTTGCCTTGAAGATCTGGAGGCATTATCTATATGGAGCTCGGTTCCAGGTGTTCAGTGACCACAAGAGCTTGAAGTACCTGTTCGATCAGAGGGAGCTAAACATGAGACAAAGAAGGTGGATGGAATTCCTAAAGGACTACGACTTTCAACTCATGTATCACCCAGGGAAGGCCAATGTAGTGGCAGATGCCTTGAGTAGGAAGTCTATACAAGTCGCCACCATGATGATGGAAGAGCAGAAGCTGATCGAGCAGTTCAGGGACTTAAACCTGGGAGTAGAGTTCCACGTGAATCACATTAGTTGTAGTAAGCTGACTATAACTAATGACTTCCTTGTGATGTTGAAGGACAAACAATTGGAGGACCCTAGCCTGAAGCGCACTATGGAGTCACTAGGGACAGATCAGGCGAGAGGCTTTGAGATGGGCGAGGATGGGATCTTGAGGTTTGATGGCAGGATCTGCATACCTACAAATGACGAGTTGAAGGAGATGATCCTAGAGGAAGGCCATAAGAGTCGCCTTAACCTCCACCCAGGCATGAACAAGATGTACCATGACTTGAAGGAGTCATTTTGGTGGTCAGGCATGAAGAGGGACGTCGCCCAGTACGTGGCAACCTGCTTAACGTGTCAAAAGGCGAAGGTGGAACACCAAAGACCTGGCGGGCTGTTGCAGCAACTGGATATCCCTGAGTGGAAATGGGACAGCATCGCCATGGATTTTGTCACCCATTTACCCAGATCAGTAAAGGGTCATGATGCAATCTGGGTCATCATTGATAGACTGACGAAGAGTGCCCACTTCCTCCCAGTAAATATGAAGATGCCCATGGCCAAGTTGGCACAGCTGTACATCAAGGAGGTTGTGAGGTTGCATGGAGTGCCTTCCAGCATCATTTCAGATAGGGATCCCAGGTTCACTTCACGGTTTTGGCAGACCTTGCAAGAGTGTTTGGGAACCAAGTTGAGGATGAGCTCTGCATATCATCCCCAAACAGATGGTCAGTCAGAGAGGACAATCCAATCTTTGGAAGATCTGCTGAGGGCATGCGTTTTAGATCAATTGGGAGGTTGGGAGGAGGTGTTGCCACTAGTGGAGTTCACCTATAACAATAGCTACCACGCCAGCATTGGGATGGCGCCATATGAAGCCCTGTATGGGAGGAAATGCAGAACTCCATTATGTTGGTACCAGGAGGGCGAGGCAGTCTTGGTTGGACCAGAGTTGATTCAGCAGACGACCGAGAAGGTGAAGCTGATACAAAGCAGGATGAAAGCCTCTCAGAGTAGGCAGAAGTCCTATGCAGATCAGAGGAGGAAGCCTTTGGAGTTTGCTGCTGGAGATCACGTGTTCATGAAAGTGACACCAACCAAGGGTGTAGGGCGGGCGATCAGGTCAAAGAAGTTGTCCCCTAAATTCGTGGGACCATATCAGATCTTGAGAAGGATTGGCCCGGTGGCGTATGAAATCGCCCTACCTCCCCATCTGGCAAATCTGCACAATGTGTTTCACGTGTCACAGCTGAGGAAGTACATGGCAGACCCTAGTCATGTGCTGGATATAGACGACGTGCAGATTAGGGATGACTTGTCCTTTGAAGCCAAACCAGTTAGGATTGACGATCGGCAGTGTAAACAGCTCAGGGGCAAGACCATCAACATGGTGAAAGTGGTGTGGGATGAGAAATCGGGGGATTCTACTTGGGAATTAGAAGAACCCATGAGGGAGGCTTATCCATACCTCTTTTCCTTGTAATCCAATTTTCGAGGACGAAAATTTTTGTTGTTGGGGAGAATGTAAGGACCTGAGATTTATTGAAATGAATGAGTATGTTTTAAGTAAATTCTATGTATGTTTTATCTAAGTTAAAAAGGAAGGAAAGTGTAGTCTAGGAAAAACGATAAGAGTTTCTTGTTTATACATCATCGCCGGTCGCCTAGACCACACGTCATCGCCTGGGCGCGAGGCATGCAGGCGTCATCAGAGAAGAGAGACATCGGTCGCTCGCGCGAGAGGTCATCAGCGGGTTGTCATCGCGCGATAGCTCATCAGCGGGTAGTCATCGCGCGATAGCTCATCAGCGGGTGTCATCGCGCGATAGCTCATCAGCGGGTTGTCATCGCGCGATAGCTCATCAGCGGGTTGTCATCGCGCGATAGCTCATCAGCGGGTGTCATCGCGCGATAGCTCATCAGCGGGTGTCATCGCGCGATAGCTCATCAGCGGGTGTCATCGCGCGATAGCTCATCAGCGGGTTGTCATCGCGCGATAGCTCATCAGCGGGTTGTCATCGCGCGATATCTCATCGGCGGGTTGTCATCGCGCGATAGCTCATCAGCGGGTTGTCATCGCGCGAGAGGTCCTCAGGGGTTGTCTTCGCGAGAGAGGCATCGGTGGAGGGTCTTCGCGCTGGTAGCCATCGGCGAAAGGTCATCGCGCGGCGCTTGGTTAAACACCGAGAACGTAGGACCCAGACTCCCAGCAAGAGACGTTCTACACGTGCGCCACGTAGACGAAAGGTGGTTCAGAATAGTGACCTCAGAGCGTAGCCTGCGCAGAGGCACGCTTAGTAGGACTGTTCAGGGAGTGGTAGGTCTGCGCAGGAGGCAGCTATAGTAGTACTGATTAGTGCGGCGCAACTTCCCTGCAGAGTGGGCGGTGTCAGCTGCTTTTGGGGGAGGGATAAGTTGGTTTAAGTTACAGAAAACCCACAGCTGAGAGAAGAAAAGAAAACGTTGTTGTATTCGAAGAGAGAAAGAGTGAGTTCCCTCCTCCGCGTGCGATTTCAGCCTCTCCACACAAGAGTACGACGAAGCAACGCCATTGGAACACCTGGGAAAGTCTCTGCAACTCCTTCAAACCAGACTCAAGAACAGAGCCAAGGCGTTCATCAAGCTCTGTTGGATTTAGAAGCTCCTAGTGGATTGCGCAAGTCCAGGTAAGGGAAGCTAGACCTCTTTTCCATACAAGCCTTAGCGTAGTCTTTTCTGAAGTGAGGGCGACGTGGTCGCCATTTTCGTTTTATCTGTGTGAAATGCTCTGTTTGTATGCTTGGGCGACGTGGTCGCCGGTTTTGATAAACAGTCTTCGAAACGCCATGTTTACTAACCAGGTCGCCGGTTTTGGCGCTGTTTTGCAAAATCCTTGTGTTTGATGCTGTTTTGAGAACTGCTTGAGGTTTACATGAGATATTCGAAAATATGAATCCTTTGAAATGGCTATTGCTGTGATTGAAATCATTTCTTTGAGTATGGTATGATGTGTTTGAATGTTGTGAATGTGGGGTCGAGGCATAGTATTTTCAGGAAAGGAAATACCGTGTAAGACCATGTTAGATGTGCATTGATCGGTGATTAGTTGAATGCTATGAGTAGCTCTACGTTTACTTGGATAGTTTGGAAACTTGGTTTACTTGGGTTTTTCATATGCTTGATTTAAACTCCTTTCATATTATCTAGCTTACCCTTTTATCTGTCATTTTGGTTGCCTTCTCAAAACTGTGATGATCGTGTAATTGTTACGCGGGAGCAGAAGACCTTCCAGGAAGAAGAGCTCCCTAAAGGGGTGGTCGCCGAGGGCAGAGATCGCCCATTTCCACCTCTCGGTGGAGATCGCCGGTTCTTGTGTCCTGGTAGGAGATCGCCAGTTTGAAGTCTTCTGTGTGGGATCGCCGTTTTAAATGTTGGAGATCGCCGTTCCTTTTAGACCGCCGGTTTTACTGCATTTCCTTTAATTTTGTTAAACATTGCAAACATTTGATTTGGTTATGTATTAAACTCCCTAAGAGGAGTAACTTCACTTCTGGTATATATATATACATATGATTTTGCACTCTTCAATATTATTTGATTACACTTAATTTCAATTATACATGTATGCATGTATTATTTTGGTGGGATGTTACAATAACTTCTTTTGCCAACTCGGCTTCCTGTCCCCATCCTTTCCTCCTTGTTCAATGTATACATTGGATGCATTGATTTGGGTTCAGGTGCCTATCTGAAAAGGTATACAAGAACGAACGCACCATATATCTCAACCACAACCATGTAAGTAGTGGAGCCGATTGGAAGATTTCCTCTGCATCCAGAATTTCTTGCTTAAGGACAACTCTATTCCTCTTCTCCAAGATACAACAGACTGTTGCCACCCACATTCCCTTCCACACCTGATTCTACTTGGATGACATACGTATAAGATAAAAGTTCTCAAGGTGGGACCTCAAATCCTTATGTCGAACAAATAGAGCACTTATCTACTTGAAGCACATAGACCAGTCACGTTGCTCTAAAGTTAGAGTTAGTGGCCCACGCATCCTCCTGAAATCTCATACCCCCTCCGCCTCCAACTTTCCAAACAATGACTTTTTGGAACTAACCATCATCTTCACCCTCCTCGCACATCTTACGTACATCTCTCCACCACCACAATTGATATTTCGAATGAGTTCGGCTTCTCCCAAGTTCCGAGGCATATTTGGATACAAGGATATCTTTCCATTTCCCTTTCTCATCACTCCTCATCCACCATTTCCATACTCATCTTCCACATCACGATCCACAAAACAGCATCCATTCTGCGTGAAGCTTCATCTCTCCTCCCAGTAACTTCTCTACTTGGTATTTTTCAGCAAATTTCTCTGTCTAATTGAACTTTAGACATAAATACAATTTCTCCTCTTTCCTTTTAAGCTTGTGGTTAAGCTAGAGTCATCTCATGCTGGTTCATCGACATAAACATCTTCCAAGCTTCAAATAAAAGAAAATTCATTCTTTCATTCTTGGAACTTAATCCCGGTACTTCCCATGGATACACATGCTTAAGCCTTTAAACCCTCAACATTCTGCTTATATACTCTCCATAACTTATATGTAGCTGAAACTAAACCTTGGTACACTAACTCTAAATTACACTTCCTTCTTTAATTCCATCAACTCAGCTGGAGCCATTGCCACCGGTCCAGCTCCAGGCACCACAACAATAGAGAGTTCCACTTCTCTCTTAGGAGGTAATTCAGGTATCTCTTCTGGAAATACATCCATGAAACCTTTCACCAAGGTATCTTGCTTACGTCCTCTTTATTCTTCACTTCCAACCGAGCTAGCATCACGAAGCACCTCGCCATCTGGCTCTTGGAGATCTGGAAACGCTAACTTCTAACTACCGCAGACTACGAGAACGTGATTGGCAGCTAGCCAATCCATTTCCAGGATAACACCCAGGTCCTGAAGAGGTAGACAGATCAAGTTCACTTTGAATCTGCGTCCCTCTACTATCACTGGACATTCAGGGCAAACTGTAGAGGTCAACACCTGTCCTGACGCAGGTGTAGAGACCAACAGTTCAAACGGTAACTCCTTCACTAGAAGGCCCAACTCGGCTACACACAGGCTTGACACAAAGGAGTGTGTCGCTCCAGAATCAAACAAAATTCTAACGCATCTACCAGCTATAGAGCAACACTCTGTACTAAGTTACCTGACTGAGATGTCTCCGCTCCAGACATGGCAAACACTCTCCCTCCTGCCTGAGGTCTGCTGCCTTTGTCCCTCAACTGCTGGGAACTAACGGGTTGAGTCATCCTTTTTCTGTTAGGACAATCTCTAGAAATGTGCCCCATCTCTTGACATGTGAAACACCCTTTCTCTGAATTCCTCTTGGGGCACACCTTGACGTTATGTAACCCACCACAACGGAAACATCTTGGTTTCCATGGTTGTTGCTGCTGAAACTGGGGCGGAATTGCTCCTGTCCGATGTGGTGGAGGTATCGCATAAGGCTTGCTTCGTGGGTGCTGTACCTTGGCCTTCCCACTGGAGGGACCCCCTGGTTGTGATCTGATTACTCTGGAACCACTCCTCTCCAGGGTCTCCACTACCTTTGCCTTCCTTACTAAGGCATGTAACTCCCTGGTCCACGGATCTGCTTGATCAGGGGTAGCACTCCCACTGAGCTTGGGTGGGTTGTGCCTCATGAACTCGGTCATCCCTACCTGCTCCCGAGGCTGATTGACCTGGGAAGCTGTTGCAGCCGATCCAGCAGTTTCCAAATGATTCATTACAGCCTGATGAATCTGGGCCATTACCGTATTCTGCTGTTGGATGGCAGTTGCCATCATCTCGATAGCCTTGGCAATCTGGCTCATCTCCGAAGAAGGTTGGGGAGGGGTAGAAGGTCTACGTGCCATCTCCTTCGTTTTCAGATTTTGAAACTATAAGATTCCTATATTCCCTACAACTACAAGAATGAGATCGATAAGAAATCAATTCATTCAAGGGGGTAACAGCTAGACCTTACAAAGGTCAGCATCTCAAAATCATTAAGAATTTGAGCTCATCAACAGAATCATAATGCTTATAACATCAAGCATAACACCAGCACAACTACTGGTATGCAGTCACCAATCCAATCAACCATTTTCAATCAATTACAAAGACACTCAAGAGAATGAGATAGCTCACACCAGAATTCAATATATGCTAAACATCAAACCTTTGGAATTAAGATTGAGACTCATCTCGATCCAGTTATGCGTGTGCACCCTCACTACTTTATCAAGACCTTCTCATTCTTAATACTAAGATTTTCAATTAGAACATATATTCACCAAAGCACACACAAAATTTCAATACAAAAACGTTTGAAAACCTTTCACTATAGTTATTATTTTAAACTCAAATAACTTTCATGAGCAGAAGAAACACAATGGATCCACAGCCCTCAGGTCATCCTAAGGACGAACTGCTCTGATACCATTAATGTAACATCCCGCCAAATTACTTTGAAAATAAATATAAAACGAAAATAAAGGTGACAAATAGATTGAAGTGAGCAAAATCTTTATATAAAATAAATAAGTTTCTCCTCACAGGGAGTTTAATACAAACGATCACTACTCCACTAAAAACGTAAACGAAATACAATACAAAAGACAGATAGGCGATCTCCTGGCAAAAAGGGCGATCTCCTATAAGAAGGGCGATCTCCTTTCATAAAGGCGATCTCCTATTATAAAGCAGCAAGAGGGGCGATCACCCAACAGAAAAGAAAACAGGCGATCTCCTTCCAGCGACAATTTTCTAAAGAGCTCTACTTCCTGCAACATCATCTGCTCCCGTGTAAATTATACACGATCATTACAGGTTTAAGAAAAGACCACAACACAAACGAAAACACAGGGTAAGCTAGACATTTAAAAAGAGTTTAAATAAGGATACTTAAAATAAAATCAAGGTAAACAATTTCAAGATATTCACGTAAAGTTATCAAGTTTCTCATACTCTTCACCTGATCACCCAGAAATCACACATTTCACAATATTTTCCAGAGTCATTCTATTTCACAACTGTACCAAGTGTCTATCAATTTCAAGTTCCTCATTTCACATGTCAGACCACCACTGACTCAACACACAAGACACTTGACACTACTTCCGGAAGACTCATGCATTGATTAGACTCAGAGATCTGCACCTGTCATACCATACCACTGTGAAATCCACACAAGGTTGCTGTGAATCCACACAGCATGCGCATATATCATCTCAATGTCAATAGTTCTCCCAGTATGACAGGGTTAATCCATAGAACAGGCGGAGCTCGTTCTTTTTCACACGAGACGCCCATTCATATGAACCTCCTTCGACTCTCACCAACTGAGTAACTTCCTCTATGTGATTCCATTATCTCAGCAGAGTCAGGATATCCCCTGAGGAATCACCGATCAATGCACATCCTACACGATCTTACACGGTATTTCCTTTCCTGAAAATACTATTCCTCGATCCACATTCACAACATTCAAGACATCATGCCACACTTAAATGAATGATTCCAATCACAGCAAAACTCACTCCAAGGTTCATGTTTTCGAATATCACATTTACATCTCAAACAGTTTCAAAACAACACCAAAAACAGGGGAGTTCGTAAAACAGCGCCCAAACCGGCGATCTAGTTCAAAAACGAGGTATTTCGAAGTCTGTATTTAAAACCGGCGACCACGTCGCCCAAACACATAGCACAGAGCATTTTACAAGGATGAAAACGAAAACCGGCGACCACGTCGCCTTCACTTCAGAATTAGCTAAACTATGGCTTGTATTGAAAAATGAAGTCTAGCTTCCCTTACCTGGACTTGCGCAAACACCTAGAGTTCCGAAACCCAACAAAGCTTGAAGAACGCCTTGGCTCTGTTTTTGCGTCTGGTCGAAGGACTTGCAGAGAACTGCCCAGGTGCTCTAATGGTGGCTGTCGCTCGTCGTACTCTCGTGTGAAGGTGCTAGAATCGCAGCGCGAAGGAGGCAACTGGAGGAGAAGGGAGGTAACTCACTCTTTCTCTCTTTGAAGGCTGCAACGTTTCTTCCTCTCAGCAGTGGGTTTTCTGCATCTTAAACCAACTTATCCACCAAAAGCAGCTGCCACCACCCACTCTGCAGAGAAGTCTGAGAACCACTGCCCTGAACAGTACGACCACTGTTGTCTCTGGTGCATGCCAACCACTGCTCTGAACAGTACTGCCACTGTTGTCGCTTGTGCATGCCAGCCACTGCTCTGAACAGTACGACCGCGAGTGTCCCCTACGCATGCCAACATTCTGATGTCACTATTCTGAACCACCCTTTTTGTCTACGTGGCGTGCGTGCACTACGCTTCCTGCTGGGAGTCTGGGTCTTACCCCCTCTGTGTGCAACTCGACATCGCGCGATAACCTTTCGTCGATGACCCCTCGCGCGAAAACAATCCACCGAATGACATCTCGCGCGAAGACTATCCACCGATGACCTCTCGCGCGAAGGCTATCCACCGATGACCTCTCGCGCGAAGACTATCCACCGATGACCTCTCGCGCGAAGACTATCCACCAATGACCTCTCGCGCGAAGGCTATCCACCGATGACCTCTCGCGCGAAGGCTATCCACCGATGACATCTCCTGGTGGACGACCGATGTCTCCCCCTGGAAGATGCCCGCATGCATCGCGCCCTGGCGACGTCTGCATGCCTCGCGCCCTGGCGACGACGTGTAGTCTAGGCGACCGGCGATTATGTACTAACAAGGAAATCTTATACTCTTCTAAACTACACTTTCCTTTCCTTCCCTTTTTATTTTAAATAAAACGTGCATGGAGTTCATTTAAAATATAACTCTTTTATTCCAATTTAATTTTTCAGGTCCTTACAGTGGCTGGCATGCACAAGAGACAACCGTGGTCGTACTGTTCAGGGAAAACGTACACTCAGGCTTTCTTGCAGAAGGGGTGGCAGCAGCAGCATAAGTGGACAGGTAAGCTTGGATTCAAAAGCCACTGCGGGAAGGCAAATAGCGTTACAGTGACTCAAGAGTGAAAGAGTGTCTGTATCTTCATCCCTCCCTTTTCTCTCCTTCGCGCTGCAACTCAGGCAACCTCCAGCACCTGTGCGACGAGCGACGACTGCCCTTAGAGCACCTGGGAGTTTCTCTGCAAGTTCTACAAAACCAGGCGCTGAAAACAGAGCTAAGGCATCCTTCAAGCTCAGTGGGTTTTGGAGCTCTCGGTGTTTTGCGCAAGTCCAGGTAAGGGAAGCTAGCCTTCATTTTCAATACAAGCCATAGATTAGCTGTTTCTGAAGTGAGGGCGACGTGGTCACCGGTTTCATGTTTCTTTTCGCAATGCTCTGTTCTATGTGGTTGGGCGACGTGGTCGTCGGTTTTAAATACAGATTTTGAACTCCCCTGTTTTTGTGTTGTTAGAAGCTGTTTGAGATTTAAAGGTGGAATGCATGTGATACTCGAAATCTGAACCTTTGAAATGATTGTTGCTGTGATTTGAATCATTCATTTGAGTGGTATGATGTTTTGAATGTTGTGAATGTGGGATCAAGGCATAGTATTTTCAGGAAAGGAAATACCGTGTAAGATCGTGTATAGGTGTATTGACTAGGGGCTTGTCTAGAAGGAGATATCCTGACTCTGCTGATATAATGGAATCATGTAGATGAAGTTATTCAGTTGTGGAGAGTCGGAGGAGGTTCATATGAATGGGCGAGTAGTGTGAAAAAGAACGAGCTCGGCCTGTTATATGAATTAACCCTGTCATACCGGGAGAGTTAATGACATTGAGATTATATATGCGCATGGCTGTGTGGATTTCACAGCGACCCTGTGTGGATTTCACAGTGGTATGGTATGATAGGTGCAGATCTCTGAGCCTGAGTCAACGCACGAGTCAATCCGGAAGTAGAGTCATGTGTCTTGTGTGATGAGTCAGTGGAAAGTCTGACGTGTGAATCTTGAATACTGAAAGTAGCAAATGGACACTTGACGAGTATGTGGAATATGGCAATGTTGATGGTTGTAATTGATATGGATCATGAATGGTGTGAAGCTTTATGTTTACTATTGATTTAAAAGCTTTTAAAACATCTAGCTTATCCCTTTCTTTTGTTTTGCTCTGTGGCTGTTTTCTCTTAAACTGTGATGCTCGTGTATTTTTGCACGGGAGCAGACGAGGTTGCAGGTGGTAGAACTCCTCAGTGAGTGGTCGCCGGGAGGAGATCGCCCATATATATTTCTGTTAGGCGATCACCTTTTTTATGTTGTCTGATAGGAGATCGCCTTTTCTGATAGGAGATCGCCCTTTCCTGATGGGAGATCACCTATCCTGTTGGGGAATCGCCTGTTTTTATTTATTTTGTTGTATTTGGTTTACGTTTTTGGAAATCGGAAGATTATGTATTAAACTCCCTACGAAGAGAAAACTTCATTACATATATATATAATTATGTTCACTTCAACATTATTATTTTATCTCTACTTCATTTTATAATTATGCAATGAAATTGGCGGGATGTTACACATGGCATCTGAACTGTACACCAAACTGAAAGGGGTCTCCTTGGTGGTGGACTGAGGAGTGGTATGATAGGCCCACACAATTCTGGGAACCTCCTCAGCCCAAATCCCCTTTGCCTTCTCCAGCCTTCTCTTCAGTCCTCTAAGTAGGACTCGGTTGGCCGACTCGACCTGCCCATTAGTTTGGGGATGCTCGACTGATGCAAACACCTGCTTGATCCCCAACTCTGTACATAGCTTCCCCAACTGTTGACTTGCGAACTGGGTGCCATTATCAGACACCAAGCGCTTGGGTACACCAAAGTGGCACACTATATTCTTCTACACAAAGTGCTGGATCTTGTGGGCTGTGAATTGTGCTGCTGGCTCAGCCTCGATCCACTTCGTAAAGTATTCTATGACGACCACGAGGTACTTCATCTACCGCACAGCCAAAGGAAAGGGCCCCAGGATGTCAATTCCCCAGGTGTGGAATGGCCAAGGGATGTATATAGATTTGAAGCTCCTCTGGAGGCGCCTTATGCCAATCTGCATGTAGCTGACACTGTTTGCACTGCTGCGCGTACTTCGTGCAATCTTCCCTCATGGTTGGCTAGTAATATCCTGCTCGAATGGCCTTAGATGCCAAAGCACGACCTCCTATGTGGCTCCCACATATTCCTTCATGGAGGTCTGCCATTATATGCACACACTGCTCACCATGCACACACACCAGGATGGGATGCGTAAATCCGTGCCTGTACAACTCTCCATCAATGAGTGTGTACTTAGCCGAATTCTTCTTCACCTTCTTCGCCTCTGTTGGCTCTATGGGCAACATCCCATCAGCCAAGTAACGCTTGTAGGGCGTCATCCACGTTTCCCCACTCTGCAACAAGCATACCTGTGGTGATGTCTCATCCAGTGCCACATACGCGTTGACCCTTGGCTTCTTCAAAGTTTCCTGGGTTAAAGACCGATGACTCCTCTTCCCACCGTCTGTCTGGCTGATCTGGAGGACTCCTACCAAGTTATCGGCGGTGTAGGTGCGAGGTGCCCTCAGGGTCTCCTGGATGACGGTCCTCTGCCTGCCCCCCTTGCATGAGCTTGCGAGTTTTTCCAACAAGTCAGCTCGGGCATTCTGATCTCTGGGCACATGCACCAATTCAAAACCCGCGAAGGAACTCTTTAACACCTGGACATACTGATAGGTTTCCTATGAGCTCTTCTTTGGATTTTGGAGTTCCTTGGTGATGATGGATGCGGAAGCTTATGGAGGAGGTGAGCAAGGCCTTCCTAGGAAGCATGGGTGCCTTGAAGGTGCATGAAGAGTGAGGAAATGGGGAGGTTTGGCCAGCCCCTTTTGTAACATCCCACCAAATACATTTCATATTTATATAATATAAATGAAGATAAACAAGTATTTTGAAATAAACATAATCATATATATATAATGGAGTTTCTCCTCATCGGGAGTTTAATACATAAACTGTGAATCTTTCCAAAAAAAACTTAACCAAAAATACAACAAAAGACAAATCGGGCGATATGCTAACAAAAGGGCGATCTCCTAGTCAATCAGGTGATCTCCTATCAGCCAGGCGATCTCCTATCAGACCGGCGATCTCACTTTCCTGCAACGTCATCTGCTCCCGTGTAAATCATACACGATCATCACAAGTTTTAAGAAGAACATCCACAAACGAAAACGCAGGGTAAGCTAGACAGTTTTAAAAGAGAATTTAGATATGAACTTTAAAATCAAGATAAATTAATTTAAGGCACCCACGTAAAAACATCAGCTTTCTCATTCTTCCCACATACCATCAAGTAAAAACCCACATTTCACAATTCCTCAAGAGTAGTTCATATCACACAGTGCAGCAAGTGTCTATCCACATACAGTGTTCCTCATTTCTCACGTCAGGTTTTCCACTGACTCACAATACATAGACACAAGACACTAATTCCGGAATACTCGTGCATTGATTAGACTCAGAGATCTGCACCTGTCATATTGCCCACTGTGGAATCTCACACATCCACAGGGTCGCCGTGAAATCTCTCACATTCACAAGCGTATAATGAATCTCACACATCACCATACAGCATGACAGGGTTAATCCACGCAAAACAGGTCGGTTTGTTCTCTTTCAAACAACCCACCCATACAGGTGAACCTCCTTCGACTCTCAACAACTGAGTAACTTCCTCTACGTGAGTCCATTACCTCAGCAGAGTCAGGATATCTCGTTCTTAATCACCGATCAATGCACCTACTACAAGATCTTACACGGTATTTTCTTTCCTGAAAATACTATGCCTCGACCTCACACTCACCACATCCAACACATCATACCATTTAAATAAATCATTCAAATCACATCAACAACCATTTCAAAGCTTCAGATCTTCGAATATCTCATGTAAATCTCAAGTAGTTTCAAAACAGTATCAAAAACAGAGGAGTTCGTAAAACAGCGCCAAAACCGGCGATCTAGTTCAAAAATAGAGTGTTTCGAAGATTGTATATAAAACCGGCAACCTCGTCGCCCAAGCACACAAACAGAGCATTTTACGCAGATAAAAACGAAAATGGCGACCACGTCGCCCTCACTTCAGAAGATAGCTAAACTATGGCTCGTATGGAAAAGAGGTCTAGCTTCCCTTACCCGGACTTGCGCAACCTTACTAAGAGCTCCAATTCCACGAGCTTCGAGGATGCCTTAAGCTCTTGCAGAGAATTCCCCAGGTGCTCTAAGGGCAAACGTCGAACTGGTGCTTGAGGATGCCTGGAAAACGCAGCGTGAAGGGGAGAAAGGAGGAGGATGAAGATAGTCTCGCTCTTTCACTCTTGGGTCACTTGTAACGCTCTTTTCCTCCTCTCAGTGGGTTTTGATCCCAACCATACCTGTCCTCGTATACTGCTGCCCTCCCCCTTTTCTGCAAAAGCCTGGGCGTACGTTCCTCTGAACAGTACGACCTCGGTTGTCTCTGGTGCATGCCAACCACTGCTCTGAACAGTACTGCCACTGTTTGTCGCTTGTGCATGCCAGCCACTGCTCTGAACAGTACTGCCACTGTTTGTCGCTTGTGCATGCCAGCCACTGCTCTGAACAGTACTACCACTGTTGTCTCTTGTGCATGCCAACGGCTGATCTGAACAGTACGACCGCGAGTGTTTCCTGCGCATGCCAACATTCTGATGTCACTGTTCTGAACCAACGCTTTTTGCCTACGTGTCTCGCGTGCCGCGCGTCTCATGCTGGAAATCTGGGTCCCACGTTCTCTGTGTGTACTCAACGTCGCGCTATGACCTCTCGCGCGAAGACTCTCGACCGATGACCTCTCGCGCGAAGACTCTCGACCGATGACCTCTCGCGCGAAGACTCTCGACCGATGACCTCTCGCGCGAAGACTCTCGACCGATGACCTCTCGCGCGAAGACACACCCCGCAGCATGCCTCGCGCCCTGCGATGCCCGATGACACTCGCCACTCCCCCCTGGAGGTTCTTCATTCCACTATGTTACATCCAAGGTATTCTCTCCACAAGGCTTGGTGACGTCGGTAGCTTCACACTTCCAAGAGTTGATTAGCTCAAGTCCTCGTGCGCCCAAGCGTGTAACGTTAAGGATGATTCTCTTATGCTCAAGTATAGAGCTTCGCCTGCCCAGCGTATCCAAGGTTTAACCCACACCTTGATACGCGTGGCTTTTGGGGACGTACCAGGGTTGATCCAACATTTTGGCTACACACTAAGTGTAGTTTCGGCGATTAGGTGTACTCTAGGCGACAGGCTACTAGGTACACACAGGCGATAGGCGTTCAAGCATAAGCTAGGCGATAGGCGTTCAAGTGCCAGAGAAGTTGGAGATCGCCTACCCGCTTAATAACGGCGATCTCGTAGGCTTCTCAGCTATACATTCCTTCCTTTATATTTAAATAAACACGTGCTTCGAATTTATTTATAATATAACACTTTTATTCCAATATAAACTTCTAGGTTCTTACATTCTCCCCATCAAGAAAAATTTTCGTCCTCGAAAATTGGGTTACAAGGAAGGAGGTTAGGATATGCTTCTCTCATGGTTTCTTCAAATTCCCATGGTGAATCACCCGATCTTCACGTTGTCCACTCCCAACACGTGAGTAGGGTCTGCAAGGGACTTCCTTAGCTATGATACGTGGAATACATTATGTAGACTTGCTAATTGGGGAGGTGGGGCGATCTCATAAGCCACTAGACTTATCCTCCTTAAGATCCGATATGGCCCAACAAACTTAGGGGACAGCTTCTTTGATCTGATCGCCTACCCTACACCCTTGGCTGGTGTCCCCCTTCATAAAGACATGACCCCAGCAGCAACCTCCAAAGGTCTTCTCCTCTGCTCTGCCTAGGACATTTGCTGACCTTAAGAAACTTTTATTCTGTCCTGTATCAGATTCACCCTCTCGGTGATCTATTGAACCAACTCTTCCTACCTCAATACTTCATCAAAATCCATTTTACATCCCTGTACATGGGATATGCTGCCCCATAGAGTGCCAACTCCAGCATTCACACTCTACTTCCAACCTTGAAGACTTTGTTGAACAAGTCTAGAACTAGGTCCTTAACGTAACCAGGACTAGCCCCTTTAGAGAAAGCGGGCAAGATCCCTTCATTGGGAGGAAAGGGGACAGCTGTCCACAACTCATGCCACCCCCTAGCGAACTCAAACTAGGGTCCGAAGTGTCCTTCTAGGAATCAACTCCTGCATCTTGATCAAATCATTCACCGACTTCTCAACTGCTGATCAAATTCCCACGCTCCCAAAAGGGACACTTTTTATTCATTACTCCGCTGCATAATTCTGTACCTTACAAAGACAAGGTTTCTGTTGCTGTTACCTTCCAAATTATTATTATGACCCCTTTTGCCAACTCGACTTCCTGTTCCCATTACGACCTTCTTCTTCAATGTATACGTTGGATGCATTGACGTCGGTTTCAGGTGCCTATCCAGAAGGCATACGAGAACGAACGCACCCCTGCCTCCAGAATCTCTTGCCTAAGGATAACTCTATTCTCCTTCTGTCCCAGATACCACAGGCTATTTCCACTCACAATCCCTTCCACACCCATCATTCTGAAATTTACTACATCTCTAGAAAGACTCAACATCATCATAACACGGCCTACCCTCATTTTTATCCACAGCCATATCCTCCTTCCCTTCTACATTCACAGGTCGATCTACATCTTATTTGCCAAAAACTTCGGAGGCTTACATTTTCGGAAGCCTTTTATCTCAACCCACCATTTCCATAATCATCTTTCAAATCACGATCAACAAAACAGCATCCAATCCGCGTGAAGCTTAAGCTTTAAACCCCCAACATACTGTTTATTTACTCTCCATAACTTATACGTAACTGGGACTAAACCTTGGTACTACCAAATCTAACTCACACTTGTTCCTTTCATTCCATCTACTACCACTGGGCATTCAGAGCAACCTAGGGAGGTCAAAACCTGTTTTTGAAGCAGGTGCAGAGGCTAATCGTTCAAACGACAGCTCCTCCACTATATGGCCCAAGCTCGGTTGCACACCGATTTGACACAAAAGAGTGTGTCTCTCCAGAATCAAACAAAACTATAACGTATCTATCAGCTATAAACAAGTATCTTGTACTAGGTTACCTGATTGAGGTGCTTCCGCTCCAGACATGGCAAACACTCTCCCTCCTGCCTGAGGTCTACTGCCTTCGTTCCTCAACTGCTGGAAATCAACGGGTTGAGTCATCCTTTTTCTGTTAGGACAATCTCTAGAAATGTGCCCTATCTCTTGGCATGTGAAACACCTGGGTCTCCATGTTTGTTGTTGCTGAAACTGGGGCGGAATTGCTCCTGTCCGAGGTGGTGGAGGTATCGCATAAGGTTTGCTTCGTGGGTGCTGTACCTTGGCCTTCCCACTGGAGGGACCCCCTGGTTGTGATCTGATTACTCTGGAACCACTCCTCTCCAGGGTCTCCACTACCCTTGCCTTCCTTACTAGGGCATGTAACTCCCTGGTCCACGGATCTGCTTGATCAGGGGTAGCACTCCCACTGAGCTTGGGTGGGTTGTGCCTCATGAACTCGGTCATCCCTACCTGCTCCCGAGGCTGATTGACATGGAAAGCTGTTGCAGCCGATCCCGCAGTTTCCAAATGATTCATTACAGCCTGATGAATCTGGGCCATTACCGTATTCTGCTGTTGGATGGCAGTCGCCATCATCTCGATAGCCTTGGCAATCTGGCTCATCTCCGAAGAAGGTTGGGGAGGGGTAGAAGGTCTACGTGCCATCTCCTTCGTTTTCAGATTTTGAAACTATAATATTCCTATATTCCCTACAACTACAAGAATGAGATCGATAAGAAATCAATTCATTCAAGGGGGGTAACAGCCAGACCTTACAAAGGTTAGCATCTCAAAATCATTAAGAATTTGAGCTCATCCACAGAATCACAACACTTATAACTTCACACAAAACACCAGAACAGTTACTGGTGTGCAAACATCAGTCCAAACTACCACCTCAGTCAAATTCAAGAACACTCGAAAATCACACCAGAATTCAATGTAGGCTAAATATCAAACCTTTGGAATTAAGATTAAGAATTATCTTGATCCAGTTATGAGTGTGCACCCTCATTCCTTTATCAGGATCTTCTCATTCTTGATACCAAGATTTTCAATTTGAGCATACATTCACTAAAGCACAGAAGCACACACAAACTTTTCAATACAAAACGTTTGAAAACCTTTCACTATAGTTGTTATTTAAAAACTCAAATAACTTTTATGAGCAGAAGAAACACAATGGATCCACAGCCCTCAGGTCATCCTAAGGACGAACTGCTCTGATACCATTAATGTAACATCCCACCAAATACATTTCATATTTATATAATATAAATGAAGATAAACAAGTATTTTGAAATAAACATAATCATATATATATAATGGAGTTTCTCCTCATCGGGAGTTTAATACATAAACTGTGAATCTTTCCAAAAAAAACTTAACCAAAAATACAACAAAAGACAAATCGGGCGATATGCTAACAAAAGGGCGATCTCCTAGTCAATCAGGTGATCTCCTATCAGCCAGGCGATCTCCTATCAGACCAGCGATCTCACTTTCCTGCAACGTCATCTGCTCCCGTGTAAATCATACACGATCATCACAAGTTTTAAGAAGAACATCCACAAACGAAAACGCAGGGTAAGCTAGACAGTTTTAAAAGAGAATTTAGATATGAACTTTAAAATCAAGATAAATTAATTTAAGGCACCCACGTAAAAACATCAGCTTTCTCATTCTTCCCACATACCATCAAGTAAAAACCCACATTTCACAATTCCTCAAGAGTAGTTCATATCACACAGTGCAGCAAGTGTCTATCCACATACAGTGTTCCTCATTTCTCACGTCAGGTTTTCCACTGACTCACAATACATAGACACAAGACACTAATTCCGGAATACTCGTGCATTGATTAGACTCAGAGATCTGCACCTGTCATATTGCCCACTGTGGAATCTCACACATCCACAGGGTCGCCGTGAAATCTCTCACATTCACAAGCGTATAATGAATCTCACACATCACCATACAGCATGACAGGGTTAATCCACGCAAAACAGGTCGGTTTGTTCTCTTTCAAACAACCCACCCATACAGGTGAACCTCCTTCGACTCTCAACAACTGAGTAACTTCCTCTACGTGAGTCCATTACCTCAGCAGAGTCAGGATATCTCGTTCTTAATCACCGATCAATGCACCTACTACAAGATCTTACACGGTATTTTCTTTCCTGAAAATACTATGCCTCGACCTCACACTCACCACATCCAACACATCATACCATTTAAATAAATCATTCAAATCACATCAACAACCATTTCAAAGCTTCAGATCTTCGAATATCTCATGTAAATCTCAAGTAGTTTCAAAACAGTATCAAAAACAGAGGAGTTCGTAAAACAGCGCCAAAACCGGCGATCTAGTTCAAAAACAGAGTGTTTCGAAGATTGTATATAAAACCGGCGACCTCGTCGCCCAAGCACACAAACAGAGCATTTTACGCAGATAAAAACGAAAATGGCGACCACGTCGCCCTCACTTCAGAAGATAGCTAAACTATGGCTCGTATGGAAAAGAGGTCTAGCTTCCCTTACCCGGACTTGCGCAACCTTACTAAGAGCTCCAATTCCACGAGCTTCGAGGATGCCTTAAGCTCTTGCAGAGAATTCCCCAGGTGCTCTAAGGGCAAACGTCGAACTGGTGCTTGAGGATGCCTGGAAAACGCAGCGTGAAGGGGAGAAAGGAGGAGGATGAAGATAGTCTCGCTCTTTCACTCTTGGGTCACTTGTAACGCTCTTTTCCTCCTCTCAGTGGGTTTTGATCCCAACCATACCTGTCCTCGTATACTGCTGCCCTCCCCCTTTTCTGCAAAAGCCTGGGCGTACGTTCCTCTGAACAGTACGACCTCGGTTGTCTCTGGTGCATGCCAACCACTGCTCTGAACAGTACTGCCACTGTTTGTCGCTTGTGCATGCCAGCCACTGCTCTGAACAGTACTGCCACTGTTTGTCGCTTGTGCATGCCAGCCACTGCTCTGAACAGTACTACCACTGTTGTCTCTTGTGCATGCCAACGGCTGATCTGAACAGTACGACCGCGAGTGTTTCCTGCGCATGCCAACATTCTGATGTCACTGTTCTGAACCAACGCTTTTTGCCTACGTGTCTCGCGTGCCGTGCGTCTCATGCTGGAAATCTGGGTCCCACGTTCTCTGTGTGTACTCAACGTCGCGCTATGACCTCTCGCGCGAAGACTCTCGACCGATGACCTCTCGCGCGAAGACTCTCGACCGATGACCTCTCGCGCGAAGACTCTCGACCGATGACCTCTCGCGCGAAGACACACCCCGCAGCATGCCTCGCGCCCTGCGATGCCCGATGACACTCGCCACTCCCCCCTGGAGGTTCTTCATTCCACTATGTTACATCCAAGGTATTCTCTCCACAAGGCTTGGTGACGTCGGTAGCTTCACACTTCCAAGAGTTGATTAGCTCAAGTCCTCGTGCGCCCAAGCGTGTAACGTTAAGGATGATTCTCTTATGCTCAAGTATAGAGCTTCGCCTGCCCAGCGTATCCAAGGTTTAACCCACACCTTGATACGCATGGCTTTTGGGGACGTACCAGGGTTGATCCAACATTTTGGCTACACACTAAGTGTAGTTTCGGCGATTAGGTGTACTCTAGGCGACAGGCTACTAGGTACACACAGGCGATAGGCGTTCAAGCATAAGCTAGGCGATAGGCGTTCAAGTGCCAGAGAAGTTGGAGATCGCCTACCCGCTTAATAACGGCGATCTCGTAGGCTTCTCAGCTATACATTCCTTCCTTTATATTTAAATAAACACGTGCTTCGAATTTATTTATAATATAACACTTTTATTCCAATATAAACTTCTAGGTTCTTACACCTTTGGTAGTGATGAATTGAAGACTAAAACCTAAGTGTTAGGCAAGGAGTAGTGTATGGCACAATTTAGGCAGCATAACAATACTCTATTTAATCTTTAAAATACAAGGTGTAGGCTCCTCCTTTTATAGGCTAAGGAGGACCATAATGCAACCCTAATGCTAGCCAAATGAAATGTAAATGTGAAGCACATGGGCCACATGCAAAGTGTGAGCACATGGGGAGGGGTGTGTCTAGTTTGTAAGTTCACCCCCTCCATGGGCTTTCTAGAATAGTGGGAAGGTTAACTTCTCCTTAATTCTAATGTGCAGAAAAATAAACATTTGTCCACATGGCTATGCTATTTACACCCCAATTAAAGCTAAACTACATTTGATGGGCCTTCACGGAATATGTGCTAGTATGCCACTCTCCCATTCATAGCTTTGATCCAAGTCTTCTTGTCCTAGACGCTTCTAGCTTGGCCTTCTCGTCCTAGACGCTCCTAGCTTGTCTTAGACGCTCCTAGCTTGGTCTTAGACGCTCTTGACTTGGCTCTTGCCTTTCATGGAAGGTTGTGCTTGGCCCTCTTCCATCATCCCCTCCCTCTTGAAAAAGGATTTGTCCTCAAATCCCTTGCTTTGTCTTCAACTAGGGGGATGGATGGGGCTGGATGGTGTCCATCATCTCCTCCTCCTTTGAGAAGATCTATCCTCAGATCTACATATTTGATCTCGGATAGCAGCCTATTGTTTCGGCAAGGCTTGTCCTCCCGGATCAAACGTCCACCTATGGAAATCATCAAACAAAGTAAAGGTGTTAGTGTGAGCAATTGGAGAGAACTTAATTGTATGAAGTTGCCATTTCTGTTTTTCTTTTGTTTTTGGCAACTTTGTACAATATTTCTCTTTTGATGGTTGCATGTGTTCTCTAATCCTCTTATGTATTTGAAAATTTTCAATATTGGTTACCTTTTCCTTAGGCACAATACCTTTAGGAAAGGCTAACAACTTAAAAAGCGAAAGAGGATTAAGTCCACATGCAATTTCAAATGTAGAAATATTAGTAGTCTTGTGGACTACTCCATTGTATGCATGCTCAAAAGGATACTCATCCCAAGAATTGTGATTGTCTTTCATGATTTCTCTAGGCATAGTAAAAAGAGCTATGTTTTCAATTTTATTTTGACCATTCTTTTGAGGATAAAAATTTGAAGAGTACAACTTAATTTCAAGTTTTTCTAAAAGATTCCTCAAATGATGGTTTTCAAATTTTGGAGCTCTATCCAATACTATGCTTGAAGATAAACCATGAAGACTTGTCACTTCTATATAGAAGAGATTATCCATATCCATAAAAATGGAATCAAAACCTTTTGTTGTCCTAGGAAGCTCTAAGATAAAATTGAGGTTTATGTCTTCCCAAGGATCATTTGTAAAAGGTAAAGGAGTATAGAGTTCATGAGACATCACCTTAGGTGTATTTTTAAAACAAGAAATGTATCTAGGGTAATGTCTTTGAACATCTTTTCTCATGGGTGACAAAAGTTTTCCTTTTAAAAGCTCTAGAGTTTTATCAACTCTAATTTGGTCCATGAGTTCTCCTTCATGAAGAATTTTTCTCTTATGTGTAAAGATAGTCTCGTTGTTACAACCATTGTTTATGAGAAGTTGCACACTTGGCAATGGTTGTCTCAATAGGACATGACAAGTTTCTTTAGGCACTACTTCACATAAAAATTTGTTTTTGTAGATGCTTGTAAATAACTTGACATTCACTTGGTGATATCCTAGCACATATGAGAAATAATCCACTTTATCTTTATCTATGCAAGCTTCTTTTAAAGACTCTTTTTTTGTTACTATGCTTGCAAGTGTTCCTTTACAAAAGGAAAGGCTAGGTTGTTCAACAAGACGCATATTTTCAAAGGTATTTTTAAATCTTTTGTCTTGTTGAATAACCTTGTGAGAAGGAACACTATTCTCCCATGCCTTTTGTTTCTCAAGGGTCTTCTCATGCTTTTCTTTTTCTTTTTCTTTAGCTTCCCTTTCGGCTTCCTCTCTTTTCTTTTGTATCTTTCTTTCCTTTCTTTCTTTATGGGAAGCAAACAATTTTTCTACCCTCATTTCCCAATCTAGGAAAGTTTCTATATTTTCTTTTCCATGGGAATGGGGTAGGTCTACCCTAACCTCTCTTGGGCTTTCTTGTTCTTTTCTATCTCTTCTATGTCTTCCCTCCCCAAAAGAATCATGCTTTTTAGAGATAGATGCATGAGAAGGTAATTTTTTTGAAATGTGAGACTTCTCATCCTTTGATTTAGTCAATTCATTAGTTTTGGCCTCATTCTCCAATTGTTTAGATGAAATTGATTGAATATTCTTGGAAAGTTGTTCCAAAAGAGATTTCAAGGATTTCACCTCACTTTTAAGAGATTTAAAGGAATGAGAAGACATGACTAGACCTTTGTGTATAGAAATATTTTACCTTGAGAAAATTTAGGGAAGTCAAAGAAGGTAGTCTTCCAGGTAAGGGAGGTGAGTCACAATGGACTACTTAAATACCAAGCCTTGCCTTAGCCAAAGACTATCCCTCAATGTCTTCACACAAAGCTTTCTCTTAGTAAACCACTTAAAACACAATTAGGTTGAAGAAATCAAATTTTTAATGCAAGAAAACAATGCAAGCTATGAAAGCGTTAAACAAGATTAAACAAGAAATTAACGAAGTGATTAAAGCAAGTTGGTTCAATTAAAGCAATTAATAAAAACAAAATTAAGCTAGACGGCCCTAGGTGAGGCTTCTTGGACACTTGGAGCCCTTGAAGACACACTCACCGACTAATTGCTTGATTAACAAGTAATTAACACAAGCAAGATTGCAAAGAAATTAAATGACACTCCCTTTGTTGCTTTTACTATTTGCACCCCTTTTGTTGTTCTTCTAGTTGCATCCCTTTTGTTGCTCTTCTACTTGTTGGGCCTTCCAAAGTGTGTGGTGTATTTGTAGTATGGTGTTTGTTGCTGCCCTTTGCCTTTGTTCCTCTTGGAATTAGGTCAATAAAATCTTCAATCCAGCACCAATTAAGCAAGCTAGACTCCCCTCAAGTCAAATTCCCACTCAACAAGTACCAATTGATATTTAATCCACCAACAAGCTTAGAGGCCAAAGAAAGAAAGCAAGAAACAAATTAATTTGAAAAACAGTACCACACAAATGGAATTAAATGTGACACAACTAGAAAGAGTTCAAATGAAATTAGACAAGCAAATAAAAGGTACTCAAATAATGGATGGCACACAAAAAGGAACCTAGGAATAGCACTAGATTTGATTTAAAAACCAAAGAACAGCACCACAGAAAAGCACAAATTGTTGTGGTCCAGAAAGCGTATCTTTAAAAGATTTATGCTGAGCTGACCCTTTTGTATTTGCTTCTGAAAATTGAGACACAATCAGAACAAGATCTTAACAAACGTTTGGCGTTGGTTTCACTCCAAACGCATATACCAATTAATTTTGGTAAATTTTATAAAATCAGTGCTCAGAGCTGCCAGCTGGAACGTCAGGATTGCACACTTTTTTTGTAATATTTATCTTTTTTTTTCTATTTCTTTTTTTCAGATGGTTCTTTTTTTGTCTTTTTGGTAACACCTCAAATTTGTGAAATCCAGAGGCTCAGAAATTTTTGATGATATATGTAATTTTCATAAGACAAAACAGTCAGCACAGAAATGTGAAAACAGGGGTTCTGAAAACTGGAATGAAAAACAGAATGATATACCTCAAAAACACAATGGAGTTAATATGATGAAATTTGTGTGGATCTAACACACAAATAAGAACTCAAACTAAAATTAAAAATGCACCAAAGGATCAACACAAAACAGATTTCAGATCAAACATTCAGACCAAAAACAAGAAACAAATAAATCAAAAAGAGTACTACTAGGATTTGATGACAAATATGGAAACACATGACTTAGACAAAACTTATGGATTCATAAAATGAAAAGACACAAGAACATCATATGACCCAAATGAAATTTCAAGCAAGACTCAAATACCTAAAAATAAAAACAGCAACACAAATATATCAAGAATCCTACACAAAATTGAAAATAGATGTTCAAGCACAAGTTTGAACAAACCCACCAAATGAAATGAATAAACAAGCATTCAAATCATATTAAAACACAAAAAACAGCAAGACAACTTGGAATAAAGATGAACAACTTGGAGAAAAGAAGAACTCAAAAAGAAAATGAAAAGAGATACTCATCTTTGAAGAACCATAGCTCTAGATACCAAATGATAGGTTTCCTATGAGCTCTTCTTTGGATTTTGGAGTTCCTTGGTGATGATGGATGCGGAAGCTTATGGAGGAGGTGAGCAAGGCCTTCCTAGGAAGCATGGGTGCCTTGAAGGTGCATGAAGAGTGAGGAAATGGGGAGGTTTGGCCAGCCCCTTTGGTAGTGATGAATTGAAGACTAAAACCTAAGTGTTAGGCAAGGAGTAGTGTATGGCACAATTTGGGCAGCATAACAATACTCTATTTAATCTTTAAAATACAAGGTGTAGGCTCCTCCTTTTATAGGCTAAGGAGGACCATAATGCAACCCTAATGCTAGCCAAATGAAATGTAAATGTGAAGCACATGGGCCACATGGAAAGTGTGAGCACATGGGGAGGGGTGTGTCTAGTTTGTAAGTTCACCCCCTCCATGGGCTTTCTAGAATAGTGGGAAGGTTAACTTCTCCTTAATTCTAATGTGCAGAAAAATAAACATTTGTCCACATGGCTATGCTATTTACACCCCAATTAAAGCTAAACTACATTTGATGGGCCTTCACGGAATATGTGCTACTATGCCACTCTCCCATTCATAGCTTTGATCCAAGTCTTCTTGTCCTAGATGCTTCTAGCTTGGCCTTCTCGTCCTAGACGCTCCTAGCTTGTCTTAGACGCTCCTAGCTTGGTCTTAGACGCTCTTGACTTGGCTCTTGCCTTTCATGGAAGGTTGTGCTTGGCCCTCTTCCATCACATACTCTAGGTACAAGGCCATCTGAGGATCTTTCGCTTGGTACTCTTTCGCCACCTGGCCTGTGACCAATAGGGAGTCACTCTTAGCCAAAAGACTCTATGCTCCCATCTCCTTAGCCAACAGCATTCCAGCGATTAGAGCCTAATACTCAGCCTAGTTGTTGCTGGCCTTGAAGGAAAACCTTAGAGCTTGCTCAATCAATAGCCCTTTTCGTCCTTCCAAGATCACCCCAGCCCCACTACCCTGCTAATTGGAAGACCCATCTACCGAGAGCACCCATCTGAAGTCAGGTCCTTCCTCCTGGGTTTCTGTCAAGGACATCTCGGCTACAAAGTCCGCATAAAGTTGGCCCTTGATTGGGCCTCTGGGCTCATACTGTATGTCAAACTCAGATAACTCCACTACCCATCGTACCATCCTCCCTACTACATCTGACTTCTGCAAGGCCTTCCTAATGGGCAGGTCTGTCATCACCACCACTGTAAAGCTCTAGAAGTAATGACGTAGCCTACGCGCTGAGAACACAATAGCCAAGGCTGCCTTTTCAATGGCCTGGTACCTCACCTCGGGCCCTTGCAGCACCTTGATAACAAAGTAGATAGTGTAACATCCCTCCAAAATACTATTCATATTTATATAATAGAATAAAGCGTAGATATTAAATTTATAAAATCAACATATGTATTAGATATTGAAAATACATCATCCCGTACATCGTATTCAAAAAGAGACGTCCCTCTTATAGGGTTTTAATACATTCCATCAATTGTTTCGGAATAAAAATCAAATACAGCATGAAAAGGACAAAACAGGCAATCTCCTATCAGAAGACCCAAAACAGCCGATCTGCTATCAGAACAGAAAGCAGGCGATCACCACGTAGAGACAGAAACAGGCGATCTCCTCCCGGCGACCACTCACTGAGGAGATCTACTCCCTGGAAGATCATCTGCTCCCGTGTAAAATACACGATCATCACAGTTTTAAGAGAAAACAGCCACATAACAATACAAAGGGTAAGCTAGATATTTTTAAACTTTAAATTATGAACTGGACAACCAACATAGATCAGCCTTTTTAAACATTCACAAAAGTCCATCACTTTCTCATTCATATCACACAGCCATCAAGTAATCACATATTTCCATCAAGAGTCGTTCAAATCACATAATTCATCAAGTGTCTATCAATTCAATGTTTCTCATTTCTCACGTCAGACTTCCACTGACTCATCACACAAGACACTTGACACTACTTCCGGAAGACTCGTGCGTTGAACTTAGCATCCAGAGACATGCACCTGTCATACTTCATTTGCTGTAATGTTTCCACAGCCATGCGCATCAACACAATCTCAATCTCAATTTCATCACTCTCACAGTATGACAGGGTTAATCCATATAACAGGCCGAGCTCGTTCTTTTTCACACGACTCACCCATTCATATGAACCTCCTTCGACTCTCACCAACTGAATAACTTCCTCTATGTGATTCCATTATCTCAGCAGAGTCAGGATCGTCTCATTCACAGGATACTCACAGATTAATACACCCTCATAACCAAATCTCAACACGGTATTTCCTTTCCTGAAAATACTATGTCTTGATCCCACATTCACGACATTCCACACATCATATAACACTTAAATGAATGATTCCAATCACAACAACAATCATTCCATGGTTCATATTTTCGAATATCACATTTAAATCTCAAATAGTTTCAAACAACACAAAAACAGGGGAGTTCGAAAAACAACGCCAAAACCGGCGATCTCGTCCAAAAACAGGGGATTTCGAAATCTGTATTTAAAACCGGCGATCACGTCGCCCAAACACATAAGAACAGAACATCATGAAAAAAGGGTTTAAAACCGGTGACCACGTTGCCCTCACTTCAGAAACAGCTAATCTACGGCTTTTATTGAAAATAAAGCTAGCTTCCCTTACCTGGACTTGCGCAAAACACCAAGAGCTCCAAAACCCACCGAGCTTAAAGGATGCCTTGGCTCTGTTTTAGCGTCTGGTTTGTAGAACTTGCAGAGAACCTCCCAGGTGCTCCAAGGGCAGTCGTCGCTGGTCGCACTGGTGCTTGAGGATGCCTAAATCGCAGCGCGAAGGAGAGAAAAGATAGGGATGAAGATGCACTCACTCTTTCACTCTTGAGTCACTGCAACGTTCTTTGCCTCCCCGCAGTGGGTTTTTGAATCCAAGCCTACTTGTCCACGCATGCTGCTGCCACCGCCCCCTCTGCAGGAAAGCCTAAGTGTACGTTTCACTGAACAGTACGGCCACGGTTGTCTCTTGCGCATGCCAACCACTTCCCTAAACAGTACGACCGCGAGTGTCTCTTGCGCATGCCAACTTTCTGATGTCACTATTCTGAACCACCCTTTTTGTCCACGTGGCGCGCGTGCAGGACATGTGATGCTGAGAGCCTGGGTCCCACCTTATCTGTGTGAAACTCGACATCGCGCGACAACCTTCCACCGATGACCGCTCGCGCGATGACTATCCACCGATGTCTCTCCCTGGAAAACGACCGATGTGTCCCTCATCCTGGCGATGACCGTCTGTCTCTCATACCGGCGATGACTGACGTGCCTCATCCCGGTGATGACTGATTCCTCATCCTGGCAGACAACCGATGTGTCACCCTGGAGGACCACCGATGTCTCACACTGGCAGACAACCGATGTCCACCCTGGAGGACCACCGATGTCTCACACTGGCAGACAACCGATGTCCCACCCTGGAGGATCACCGATGTCTCACCCTGGCAGACCACCGATGTGTCTCCCATCCTGGTTGATGACCTATGTTCCTCTCATCCTGTTGGCGATCTCTTATCGCCCTTGTGTGTGACGAGAACATATCGCCTTACTCTGCTCACCGATGTCACATCGTCACACCTTGCTGAAGGTTCTTCATTCCACTATGTTACGTCCAAGGTATCACCTCCACATGGCTTGGTGACGTCGGTAGCTTCACTACTCCTCTTGCGCCCGTGCATGCAACACTAAGGGCGATCTCTTATGCTCAAGCATAGAGCTTCGCATGCACAGCGTATCTAAGGCTTAACCCACACCTTGATACGCGTGGTTTTTGGAACCCACTATGGTTAATCCAGCATCTTGACCACATACTACGTGCACTCCCGTCGATCACGTACACCATAGGCGATTGGCGGTCATGTCTCCTCTAGGCAACAGGCGATTATGTCCCAGAGAAGTCGGAGATCGCCTCCGTCTTCAACAACGGCGATCTCGTAGAAGACATCTTAGCTACACTTTTCTTCCTCTACTCTTCTTGATCTACATGCCAGCCGACCGACCTCTACCAGTTGACCCCAGACCTTGGGCGACGTCCGATGTCCGACTACTACGAAACTTCATTTACCAGCTCTTTGTATTTTAAATAATAACGTCCTCTGAAATTATTTAAATCTAACACTTTTATTCCAATTAAAGTTTGTAGGTCCTTACATTCTCCCCAACAAGAAAAAATTTTCGTCCTCAAAAATTGAATTACAAGGAAAAGAGGTATGGATAGGCTGCTCTCATGGGTTCTTCCAACTCCCAAGTTGAATCACCCGATCTGACATCCCACACCACCTTCACCATGTTGATGGTCTTGCCTCTGAGCTGCTTACTCTGCTGATCGTCACTCCTGACTGGTTTCGCTCCAACAACAAGTCATCCCTGATCTGCACATCGTCTACTTCCAACACGTGACTAGGGTCTGCAAGATACTTCCTTAGCTGTGACACGTGAAAGACATTATGCAGATTTGCTAATTGGGGAGGTAGGGCGATTTCATAAGCCTCTAGACCGATCTTTCTTAAGATCTGATATGGCCCGACTAACTTAGGAGACAGCTCCTTTGATCTGATAGCTCGTCCTACACCCTTGGTCGGTGTCACTTTCATAAATGCATGATCTCCAACTACAACTCCAAAGGTCTTCTCCTCATTGTCAACATCATCAGTGTCTCTACAAGAGTTATTATCCTTGTCCTCATGAGCGACTTAGAGTGACTCCCTCAAAGTTATTCCCTTCATATTTTCCAGATCCACAAGGGTTTCCCAACCAAACGATTCTTGCTCACCTTCTTAGCAACTTCAACTTTGGGAATGGATGATGATTCACTTTATAAGGTAGAGCAATCCGACGAAGATCCATCTACTACTGACATTAGCTGCAGTCACAACACCTTCCCGCCACTCATCATACCACCAGGCATACACTGCTGATTCAAACTCAAGAGGGCGACCTGAATGGCGTTCAGGAGAGCATGGCTTGACTGTTAAGCGGTCTGAACATCGCATACCCAAATTAATCAGTAGCTGCCACTCTAGACGAAGAGACCCATTCCTCTAGTTTCTATGGTCCCTCTTTATCAAGCAAATCATCGTACTGGACCTTCAGCAGCCTTGGAGACACACTCCAGATTTTTCATCTAAACCAGCATACTCTAACGCCACGATCTTGCCAAAGTACCCCTACGCTAGCACCGACCTGGAAGAACAGATACAGCTGACAATGCAGCATTGTTTCTAAGATCAGAAACGAAACGCTGACCACCACAACTGCCCATCTAAAGGATTAGCTGCAAATCCCATCCCATTAGAAACACAAGGCACGGAAAGTTCTGCTTCCACCTCCAACTTTCTGCAATTTACAAACATCGCTAGAAGAATTCAACATCATAATAACACAGCTTCCCCTTATTCCATCCATAGCCATTACCTCCTTCCCTTCTACGTTCATAGGCAGAACTGCATCCTCATTTGCCAAGTTCAGGAGACTTACGGCATCAAGAGCCTTAAATCTCAACCCACCATTTCCATACTCATCTTCCAAACTTCAAATAAAAGAAAATTCATTCTTTCATTCTTGGAACTTAACTCCGGTACTTCCCATGGATACACATGCTTAAGTCTTTAAACCCTCAACATACTGCTTATATACTCTCCATAACTTATATGTAGCTGAAACTAAACCTTGGTACAACTAAATCTAACTTACACTTCCTTCTTTAATTCCATCAACTCAGCTGGAGCCATTGACACTGGTCCAGCTCCAGGTACCAAATCAATAGAGAGTTCCACCTCTCTCTTAGGAGGTAATCCAGGTATTTCTTCTGGAAATACATCCATGAAATCTTTCACCAAGGTATCCTGCTTACGTCCTCTTCATTCTTCACTCCCAACCGAGCTAGGATTCACGAAGCACCTTGCACCAAGTTACCTGACTGAGGCACCTCTGCTCTTGTCATGGCAACCACTCTCCCTGCTGCCTGAGGTCTGCTGCCTCCATTCCTCATCTGTTGGGAAC
The DNA here is from genome assembly GCA_013389735.1 of Phaseolus lunatus. NCBI lineage: Eukaryota > Viridiplantae > Streptophyta > Magnoliopsida > Fabales > Fabaceae > Phaseolus > Phaseolus lunatus. The sequence goes on from CM023864.1 coordinate 25,309,980, forward strand.
CACCGGAATGAGTCATCCTATTTCTGCTAGGATAATCTCTAGATATGTGCCCCATCTTTTGGCACGTGAAACATCTAGGTTTCCATGTTTGTTGCTGCTGAAACTGGGGCAAAACCCCTGGGTGTGACCTGATCACCCGAGAATTACCCCTTTCCAAGGTTTCCACCATCTTTGCCTTCTCTACTAAGGCATGAAACTCTCTGATGCACATGGGTGCTATGGTCTTCTTCAGCTCATGCTTTAAACCTTCTTCAAACTTCCTACACCTCCAAGTCTCAGAGGTCGCCTGGGTATAGAATCGGGCGAGGTACTCAAGCCGAGCAACATAGTCGTTCACAGACATATCCCCCTATTCCAACCTTAGGGACTCAGCTTCCTTTGCAAACCTTGCGCTGTCTGGGAAGTGTTTCTCCAAGAACCTCACCCTGAAGCTCTCCCAATCCAACACTTCCTCTCGGGCCTCCATCGTCTGCTGAGTTCCCATCCACCAGAGCTCAGCTTCTCCAGACAGAAGATATGTGGCGAATACCAGCTTCTTATCTTCAGGGCAGGAGGTCGCCCTGAAGATTTTCTCTAAACCCCTGACCCATCGATCTGCTTGGTCAGGAGTAGTATTCCCACTGAACTTAGGGGGTTGTGCCTGAGGAACTCGGTCAGTCCCATCTGCTCCTGAGGCTGACCGACGTTGGAAGCTGTTGCAGCCGATCTGGCGGTCTCCTAATGCTGCATTGTAGCTTGGTGATTCTGAGACATCGCGGTATTCTACTGCTGGATGGCGCTCGCCATCATCCCAATGGCCCTGGCGATCTGGCCCATTTCAGCAGAAGGTTGGGGAGGGGTAGGCTGTCTAGGAGCCATTCTTCTCTGTAGAAGATTAGGAAACTATTGGTTTCTATATCTCCCCCACAACTATAAGAATGAGATCGATAAGAAATCGATTCATTCAGGAGGTAACATCTAGACCTTACAAAGGTCCACATCTCAAAGTCATTTAGAATTTGAGTTTATCAACAGAATCATGATACTTATAATCTCAAGCAAAACACCAGAACAGCTACTGGTATACAATCTATCAATCCAAACAACCACTTTCAGTCAATTACAAGAACACTCAATGAAATGAAATAAATCACACCAGAATTCAATGTATGCTAAACATCAAACCTTTGGAATTAAGATTGAGAATCATCTCGATCCAGTTATGAGTGTGCACCCTCACTACTTTATCAAGATCCTCTCATTCTTAATACTAAGATTTTCAGTTAGGGCATACATTCACTAAAGCACACACAAAATTTCAATACAAAAACGTTTTGAAAACCTTTCACTATAGTTGTTATTTAAAACTCAAATAAACTTTATGAGCAGAAGAAACACAATGGATCCACAGCCCTCAGGTCATCCTAAGGACGAACTGCTCTGATACCATTAATGTAACATCCCTCCAAAATACTATTCATATTTATATAATAGAATAAAGCGTAGATATTAAATTTATAAAATCAACATATGTATTAGATATTGAAAATACATCATCCCGTACATCGTATTCAAAAAGAGACGTCCCTCTTATAGGGTTTTAATACATTCCATCAATTGTTTCGGAATAAAAATCAAATACAGCATGAAAAGGACAAAACAGGCGATCTCCTATCAGAAGACCCAAAACAGCCGATCTGCTATCAGAACAGAAAGCAGGCGATCACCACGTAGAGACAGAAACAGGCGATCTCCTCCCGGCGACCACTCACTGAGGAGATCTACTCCCTGGAAGATCATCTGCTCCCGTGTAAAATACACGATCATCACAGTTTTAAGAGAAAACAGCCACATAACAATACAAAGGGTAAGTTAGATATTTTTAAACTTTAAATTATGAACTGGACAACCAACATAGATCAGCCTTTTTAAACATTCACAAAAGTCCATCACTTTCTCATTCATATCACACAGCCATCAAGTAATCACATATTTCCATCAAGAGTCGTTCAAATCACATAATTCATCAAGTGTCTATCAATTCAATGTTTCTCATTTCTCACGTCAGACTTCCACTGACTCATCACACAAGACACTTGACACTACTTCCGGAAGACTCGTGCGTTGAACTTAGCATCCAGAGACATGCACCTGTCATACTTCATTTGCTGTAATGTTTCCACAGCCATGCGCATCAACACAATCTCGATCTCAATTTCATCACTCTCACAGTATGACAGGGTTAATCCATATAACAGGCCGAGCTCGTTCTTTTTCACACGACTCACCCATTCATATGAACCTCCTTCGACTCTCACCAACTGAATAACTTCCTCTATGTGATTCCATTATCTCAGCAGAGTCAGGATCATCTCATTCACAGGATTCTCACAGATCAATACACCCTCATAACCAAATCTCAACACGGTATTTCCTTTCCTGAAAATACTATGTCTTGATCCCACATTCACGACATTCCACACATCATATAACACTTAAATGAATGATTCCAATCACAACAACAATCATTCCATGGTTCATATTTTCGAATATCACATTTAAATCTCAAACAGTTTCAAACAACACAAAAACAGGGGAGTTCGAAAAACAACGCCAAAACCGGCGATCTCGTCCAAAAACAGGGGATTTCGAAATCTGTATTTAAAACCGGCGATCACGTCGCCCAAACACATAAGAACAGAACATCATGAAAAAAGGGTTTAAAACCGGCGACCACGTCGCCCTCACTTCAGAAACAGCTAATCTACGGCTTTTATTGAAAATAAAGCTAGCTTCCCTTACCTGGACTTGCGCAAAACACCAAGAGCTCCAAAACCCACCGAGCTTAAAGGATGCCTTGGCTCTGTTTTAGCGTCTGGTTTGTAGAACTTGCAGAGAACCTCCCAGGTGCTCCAAGGGCAGTCGTCGCTGGTCGCACTGGTGCTTGAGGATGCCTAAATCGCAGCGCGAAGGAGAGAAAAGAGAGGGATGAAGATGCACTCACTCTTTCACTCTTGAGTCACTGCAACGTTCTTTGCCTCCCCGCAGTGGGTTTTTGAATCCAAGCCTACTTGTCCACGCATGCTGCTGCCACCGCCCCCTCTGCAGGAAAGCCTAAGTGTACGTTTCACTGAACAGTACGGCCACGGTTGTCTCTTGCGCATGCCAACCACTTCCCTGAACAGTACGACCGCGAGTGTCTCTTGCGCATGCCAACTTTCTGATGTCACTATTCTGAACCACCCTTTTTGTCCACGTGGCGCGCGTGCAGGACATGTGATGCTGAGAGCCTGGGTCCCACCTTATCTGTGTGAAACTCGACATCGCGCGACAACCTTCCACCGATGACCGCTCGCGCGATGACTATCCACCGATGTCTCTCCCTGGAAAACGATCGATGTGTCCCTCATCCTGGCGATGACCGTCTGTCTCTCATACCGGCGATGACTGACGTGCCTCATCCCGGTGATGACTGATTCCTCATCCTGGCAGACAATCGATGTGTCACCCTGGAGGACCACCGATGTCTCACACTGGCAGACAACCGATGTCCACCCTGGAGGACCACCGATGTGTCTCCCATCCTGGTTGATGACCTATGTTCCTCTCATCCTGTTGGCGATCTCTTATCGCCCTTGTGTGTGACGAGAACATATCGCCTTACTCTGCTCACCGATGTCACATCGTCACACCTTGCTGAAGGTTCTTCATTCCACTATGTTACGTCCAAGGTATCACCTCCACATGGCTTGGTGATGTCGGTAGCTTCACTACTCCTCTTGCGCCCGTGCATGCAACACTAAGGGCGATCACTTATGCTCAAGCATAGAGCTTCGCATGCACAGCGTATCTAAGGCTTAACCCACACCTTGATACGCGTGGTTTTTGGAACCCACTATGGTTAATCCAGCATCTTGACCACATACTACGTGCACTCCCGTCGATCACGTACACCATAGGCGATTGGCGGTCATGTCTCCTCTAGGCGACAGGCGATTATGTCCCAGAGAAGTCGGAGATCGCCTCCGTCTTCAACAACGGCGATCTCGTAGAAGACATCTTAGCTACACTTTTCTTCCTCTACTCTTCTTGATCTACATGCCACCCGATCGACCTCTACCAGTTGACCCCAAACCTTGGGCGACGTCCGATGTCCGACTACTACGAAACTTCATTTACCAGCTCTTTGTATTTTAAATAATAACGTCCTCTGAAATTATTTAAATCTAACACTTTTATTCCAATTAAAGTTTCTAGGTCCTTATAGATAGGCTTTTGGGTTTGGTCTTGTTCCTGCAGCAAGACTGAACTTACCGACCTTTCAGTGACCGTGAAGTACAAGCGCAATGGGGTGCCGATCTGTGGTCTGCACAGCACTGGTGGGCTGGACAGATATTGTTTCAGCTTGAGGAATGCTTCTTCACACTCCTGGGTCCACAAGAACCTACTATTCCTCCTCAAGCATTGGAAGTAATGGTGACCCTTATCACCCCCAGCTGACACAAACCTGGACAGGGCAGCCATCCGACCTGTCAATTGTTGCACTTCCTTGACCGATGTCGAGCTCCTCATGGCTAAGATCCCCGTGCACATATCTGGGTTGGCCTCAATCCCTCGTTCGGTGAGCAAGAAACCGAGGAACTTGCCTGCCTCCACCCCAAAGACACACTTCTCTGGATTCAGCTTCAACCCATACTTAGCTATTGTGTTGAATAGCTCCTCCAAATCAGCGACGTGCTGATCTCTCACCTGGGATGTCACCACCATATCATCCACATAGGCTTGCACGTTGTGCCTTATCATGGGTGCAAGGACCTTGTCCATCAGCCTTTGGTAGGTGGCACCTGCATTCTTCAGCCCAAATGGCATGACTGTGTAGCAGTAGCAGGACAGCTTGGTCATAAACGCTGTCTTGCTCTTGTCCATCGGATGCATCTTGATTTGGTTATACCCAGAAAAAGCATCCAAGAAGCTGAGCAGCTTGCACCCTGAGGCGTTATCTACCAGCGCATCAATACTCGGTAGAGGATAAGAGTCCTTTGGACATGCCTTATTGAGGTCGGTGAATTCAACACACATCCGCCACTTCCCATTGGCCTTCTTCACCAACACCACATTCGCTAGCCACTCAGGGTATTGGATCTCCCGTATGTGACCAGCCTTAAGCAGCTTTTGTGTCTCTTCCCTGATCACCTGACTCCTTTCTTCATTGAACTTTCGCCTCCTTTGTCGGACAGGTCTGGCTTGGGGATTCAATGCAAGGCGATGACATAAGAAGTCTGGATCAATGCTTGGCATGTCTGAGGCAGACTAAGCAAAAGCATCCATATGCCGCTCTATGACTCCCGCTATTTAGTCTTGTGTCTCCTGGCGTAGGGATTTGCCAAGTTTGAACACCTTGCCCCCAATCTCCCTATCTACTACCTTCTCTGCTAGTTTTGGTCATCTCTCTCGGGCGACCGGTGCTCGTGCAACCCCGACTCCTCCTCGGGGCAGATCAGTACCAGCGCACTCTCCTCCTGCGCACTCTCCACCTGCGCACTCTCCACCGCGCACTCTCCACTCTGTGGTTGGGTGGTCACCGTGCACACTCCCCTTCTCGTCTTGAGGCTATTCTCGTAGCACTTCTTAGCCTCCTTCTGATCTGACCTTATGGTGATCACCACTCCTTCCATTAAGGGCAACTTCATCTTCATGTGCCTCGTTGACGCTACATCTCCCAGTCTGTTCAAGGCTGGCCTGCCCAACAACATGTTGTAGGCTGATGGGGCGTTGACGACCAGATACTTGATGTTCTCGGTGCGGGAGGCCACCCCATCAGTAAAAGTGGTCCTCAGCTCTATATATCCTTGCACCTCAATCTGGTCACCTGCGAACCCATACAGGCAGCCAGTATAAGGCCTTAGCTGATCTGGGGACAGCTGCAACTTGTTAAAGGTCGACCAAAACATAACATCGGCTGAACTTCCTTGATCAACGAGGACCCAGTGCACCCTTCTCCCCACTGTAACCACTGATATCACCACTAGATCGTTGTCGTGAGGGACGACGTCCAGGCGATCTGCCTTTGTGAATGGAGGTCGATATCTGGGGAGTGGTCTTCCTCACATGTCTCCACTACCATTACTGATCACACATACTTCTTGCGCTGCGATGAGGTGCACCCTCCTCCTGAAAATCCACCCGTGATGGTGTGGATCTCACCATGAATGGGCACTTTGTGCCCCTGATCAGCCCTTGGTGCTACCACCACCTCTCCCCCTTGCGACTCCCTCAAGTAATCATTCAGGAAGCCGCTTTTGACCAACTCATCCAGCTGATGACCAAGGGCCAAGCAGTTTCGAATGGGATGGCTAAACGCTTGATGGAATTCACACCAGGCGCTCTTGTTGGGCCCCAATCTCTTTGGGGGCACCTTTAACCTCTCTGCCACATTGGGAATGGCGATCAGCTCTTTGAGCTCCACCAGAAAATTGTGTCTGGGGGGCACATCCTCCTTAGCACGTGCCCTAGTCTGGGGCTTCTTGGCCTCGTAGGGCTTCTACTTTCCCTGGGCTCTCTTTTCTATCGTTGCCTCATGTACCCACAAGGGCTGAGGCCGACTAGGTACTCGTTGCCGTGAAGAGGCTGCGCTTTCACGCTTCTCATTGAGTTCTCCTTCGGTGGCAATGTGAGCAACAACATGACGCTTGATGTCACTGAAGGTTTTAGGGCGACTTCGGATAAGGGACTCACTGAAAGGTCCTGGCAATATCCCCTTCCTGAAGGCATGTACCACCATATCTTCATCTTTGGTGTGCAACCTCACCACCATTGCCCCAAATCGGTTGAGGTAATCTTTCAGGGATTCCCTCTGATATTGCCTAACATCAAAGAGGTCGTAAGACACCGGTGGGGGAGCCTTATTGACGATATACTGCTCTCTGAATAGCGTGGAGAACTGTGCGAAGGACGTGATGTGTCCTTCAAGCAGGCTAACAAACCACTCCAGCGCTGTTCCCGTCAACGTGGTCATGAAGAGCTTGCAATGCACCGCATCAGACCCTCTTGACAGCATCATCTGCGTGTGAAACGCTGTGAGATGCGCTTCGGGATCCTCTACTCCCATGAACACAGTCTTAGGGACCACGAAGGTGGTTGGGACCACCATGTCCATGATTGCTTGGGAGAAGGGCATGGGGAAAGCCCTTGGCGGCGTTGGTGGAGCCCGATCGTCCACCACGTGATCCCCTGCTTGCTGCAAATTACGCAGGTTCACGCGTAATTCTTCATTTGCCCTATGTAACTCCTCGTTCCTGGCTTGTGATGCGGCCAGGTTCATCTGCATTCGCACCTGATCTGCTCTGGATTCTACACTGTTGAACAAAGCATATATCAAGGTGAGGAAGGAGGCGTGTGATTGTCGTAAAGTCAACCGACAAGAGAGTCAACCGGCAAGAACAAAAGAGAAAGGGAGAATAGTCTTTCAAAGGATAAATCCAAAGAAACTCCCAAGAGTGTAGGAAAAAGATGTGTCCCTCACAACCCCGCAGTAGAGACATTTAGTGCTTCAAGTGTCTTGGTAGAGGCCATATAGCATCTCAGTGTTCAAATAGGAGAACCCTGATCTTAAGAGGGAGGGATGAGTATAGCAGCCAAGATGAAGAGTCTAGTGGGGAAGAAGAGAAGGAAAGTAGTGAGGGGGCATATCCTTGTGAGGGAGAATTAATGATAATCAGAAGAACCCTCAACAATCAACCTAGTGTGAACCATGAAACATAGAGAGAGAACATCTTTCATACAAGATGTAAAGTTTCAAAAAACATTTGTTCTCTCATTGTGGATAGTGGCTCTTTCTGCAATTGTTGTAGCACTAGGATGGTTGAAAAGCTTAATCTACAATTAATACCTCATCCAAAACCTTACAAACTTCAGTGGATAAATGAAGATGGGGAATTAATTGTAGAAAAGCGGGTAAAAATCAGTCTTTCTGTGGGGAACTATAAAGATGAGATTTTATGTGATGTAGTACCCATGGAAGCCTGCCACATCTTATTGGGAAGACCATGGCAATTTGACAAGAAAACCAACCATAATGGTCTTACCAACGAGATAACTTTTACCCATAGGAAAACAAATTTTGTACTTTATCCTTTAACACCTTCAAGAGTGGTAAAGGACCAAGTACAAATGAAAATAAAGAGAGAAAATGAAAAAAAAAAAGAGAAAATAGAAAAACCAAAAAAAATCCTTAGAGAGAAAGCTGAGGCGTGGGAGAATAATGTTCCTTCCCACAAGGTCATCCAGAAAGAAGAAAAATTTGAAAATAAAATTGAAAAGATACTTCTATCTGAACAACCTTCAGGCCTCCTTTTGTGTAAAGGAACACTTGCATTCACTGCCACACTTTCTGAAGTTTGTGAACTACCTCTTCAAGTCCAAAAAATTTTAAAAGAATTTGGTGATGTATTCCCTGAGGAAGGACCCATTGGACTTCCACTTGTTAGGGGTATAGAACACCAAATAGATTTAGTTCCGGGAGCTAGTCTACCAAATAGACCAGCTTACAGAACTAATCCAGAAGAGACTAAGGAGATAGAGTCATAGGTTCAAGAATTGTTGGAGAAGGGCTGGGTTCAAAAAAGCCTAAGTCCTTGTGCTATACCTGTTTTGTTGGAACCAAAAAAAGATGGCAAGTGGAGAATGTGTTGTGATTGTAGGGCCATCAACAATATCACCATCAAATACAGGCATCCAATTCCTAGACTTGATGATATGCTTGATGAATTGCATGGGTCTATCATATTTTCCAAGATTGACCTTAAAAATGGATATCACCAAATTAGAATTAAAGAAGGTGATGAGTGGAAAACTGCTTTTAAGACCAAATTTGGACTATATGAGTGGTTAGTGATGCCTTTTGGACTCACGAATGCACCTAGCACTATCATGAGGCTTATGAATCATGTCCTTAGGGATTGCATAGGTAAGTATGTAGTAGTCTATTTTGATGATATCTTAGTATATAGTCAAAGCCTAGAGTCTCACCTAAGTCACCTTAGGGAGGTTCTTTTAGTGCTTAGGAAAAATAGTTTGTTTGCAAATATAGATAAGTGCACTTTTTGTGTAAATAGTATAGTGTTTTTAGGTTTAATAGTAAACAAAAATGGGGTACATGTTGACCCTGAGAAAATCAAAGCCATCCAAGAATGGCCAACCCCGCAATATGTAGGAGATGTTAGGAGCTTTCATGATCTAGCAAAGTTTTTATAGAAGATTCCTAACTTCTCAAGTCTAGCTTCACAACTCAATGAGTTAGTTAAGAAAGACACTCCATTTTGTTGGACAGAGAAGCATGACCAAGCCTTTCAAATTGAAAGCTCAACTCACTAATGCACCCATTCTAGCTTTGCCAAACCTTTTAAAAACTTTTGCGCTAAAGTATGATTTATCAGGAGTAGGAATAGGTGTTGTGTTGTTACAAGGTGGGCACCCAATTGCATATTTTAGTGAAAAACATCACAGTGCCACCCTCAACTACCCCACCTATGACAAAGAGCTTTATGCACTTGCGAGGGTCCTACAGACTTGGGAACACCATCTAGTTTCAAAAGAATTTGTCATACATAGTGATCATGAGTCTTTGAAATATCTGAGGGGTCAACACAAGTTGAACAAAAGACATGCAAAGTGGATGGAATTTCTTGAGCGATTTCCATATGTTATCAAATACAAGAAGGGCAGTACAAACATTGTGGCTAATGCTCTCTCAAGGAGACATACCCTCTTTTCTAAACTTGGAGCCCAAATTCTTGGATTTGAAAACATACCTGAACTTTATAAAAAAGGTCAGGATTTTGCACCCACTTTTGCTGAGTGCCAACACAGAGCACAAAGAGGTTTTTATGTTTCTAAGGGGTACTTATTTAAAGAAGGAAAACTTTGCATACCCTAAGGAACACATAGAAAACTCCTTGTAAAAGAATCCCGTGAAGGAGGACTCATGGGCCATTTTGGAGTTGATAAAACTCTTGAGCTTTTGAAAGGAAAATTCTTTTGGCCACACATGAGGAAAGATGTCCAAAGACATTGTCATAGATGCATTTCATGTTTAAAAGCTAAGTCTAAGACAATGTCTAATGGACTCTACACTCCTTTACCTTTTGCAAGTGCTCCTTGGGAAGATATAAGGATGGATTTCATATTAGGACTTCCTAGGACACAAAAAGGTTTTGATTCCATCTTTGTGGTAGTGGATAGGTTTAGCAAGATGGCTCATTTTATACCCTTCCATAAAGTGGATGATGCTAGCAACATCTCTAAGCTCTTCTTCAGAGAAGTGGTAAGACTACATGGTTTACCTAAGACCATAGTGTCGGATAGAGATCCTAAATTTGTTGGCCATTTTTGGAGAACTCTCTGGGAAAGGCTAGGAACTAAGTTGAACTTTTCAACTTCTTGTCATCCTCAAACGGATGGACAAACTGAAGTTGTAAATAGATCTCTTTCCACTATGCTTAGGTCAATCATGAAAGGTGTAACGCCCCTCAAAATATTGGTCATTTTTATATGATAAAATAAAGGTGAAACAATAATATCAAAATTTAACATAGATATATACATAATATAATTCATCCATTAATACAAATGTGCCTCAAAATAATATCCCTTTTCGAGGAAGTTTTAATACATCTCCATACAGGAGTTTTCAAAATAAAACAAAAACCACAGCATTCAAAACCGGCGATCTCCTCCTCCAGAAAGTGCTCACTGAGGAGCTCTACTACCTGCAACCTCATCTGCTCCCGTGCAAATATACACGATCATCACAGGTTTAAGAAAAACAACCACGATACTAAACAAAGGGTAAGCTAGATATTTTTAAAAACTTTAAATATGAAACTTTATATCAATAGAAAGCATAAATCTTCACACCATTCATAATCTATATCAATTTCAACCATCAACATCCCCATATTCAACAAACTCGTCAAGTGTCTATTCAATACATTCAATACTCATGGTTCACATGTCAGACTTTCCACTGACTCATAACACATAGACACATGACTCTACTTCCAGAAGACTCGTGCGTTGAACTTAGCATCCAGAGACCTGCACCTGTCATACCACACCACTATGACCACACAGCCATGCGCATAAACATAATCTCAATATCATCACTCTCCCGGTATGACAGGGTTAATTCATATAACAGGTCAAGTTAGTTATCTTTCAAACAACTTACCCATACATATGAACCTCCTTCGACTCTCAACAACTGAATAACTTCATCTATGTGATTCCATTATATCAGCAGAGTCAGGATCGTCTCATTCACAGGATACTCACTGATCAATACACTCTAATACCAATATCAACACGGTATTTCCTTTCCTGAAAATACTATGTCTTGATCACAATTTCACATTCATCCAGTACATCATACCACACGTAAAAGCACAATTCCATCATATAATATTTTGAATCTTTTCTTAAACAATCCCAATCACAGAAACAATCATACCAAAGTTCAGATTTTCGAATATCATATGCATTTCAATCTCAAACAAGTTTAAAGCGACACTAAAACAGGGGAGTTCGAAATCAACATTAAAACCGGCGATCACGTCGCCCCACACATAAAACAGAGCATCGTGAAATGGATCTGAAACCGGCGACCACGTCGCCCTCACTTCAGAACCTACTCGCCTAACATTTTTATAAACGAAAATGCTAGCTTCCCTTACCTGGACTTGCGCAAAAACACTAAGAGCTCCAAAATCCACCGAAGCTTAAAGATGTCCTAACTCTGTTTTAGGGCTTTGATCAGAAAACTTGCAGAGTAACCTTCCCAGGTGCTCTATGGCAGTCGCCGGTCTTCAACTGGTACGCTAGGACGTCTGAACGCAGGGAGAAGGGGAGGAAAGAAACAGGGAACCAAAGCTAACTCACTCAGTCACTCTCGAACCACAGCAACGTCCACTGCCTCTCAGGAGTGAGTTTTGAATCTAAACCAACTTGCCCAACAATGCCGCTGCCACCACCCACTCTGCAGGAAAGCTTGCGTGCACACTTCCTTGAACAGTATGACCATGTGGGTCTCTGAGCATACCAACTCTCTGATGCTACTATTCTGAAACACTCCTAATGTCTACGTGTCGCGCATGCAGAACGTTCATGCTGGGAGCCTGGGTCCCACCTTATCTATGTGAAATACGACATCGCACGATAACTATCCACTGATGACTGCTCGCGCGATGACCATGCCTCTCATACCGGCGATAATCGATGCCTCTCATACTGGCGATGACTGATTCCTCACTCTGGCAGACAACCGATGTCTCACCCTGGAGGACCACCGATGTCCCACCCTGGCAGACAACCGATGTCTCACCCCTGGCAGACCACCGATGTCTCACCCTGGCAGACCACCGATGTCTCACCTTGGCAGACCACCGATGTGCCACCCTGGCAGACAACCGATGTCTCACCCTGGCAGACCACCGATGTGTCTCCCATCCTGGTTGATGACCGATGCTCCTCTCATCCTGTTGGCGATCTCTTATCGCCCTTGTGTGTGACGAGAACACATCGCCTTACTCTGGTCACCGATGTCACATCGTCACACCTTGCTGAAGGTTCATCCTCCCATTATGTTACGTCCAAGGTATCACCTCCACATGGCTTGGTGACGTAGGTAGCTTCACATTTCCAAGAATAGATCAGCACTACTCCTCGTGCGCCCATGCATGCAACACTAAGGACGATTTCTTATGCTCAAGCATAGAGCTTCGCATGCCCAGCGTATCTAAGGCTCAACCCACACCTTGATGCGCGTGGTTTTTGGAACCTACTATGGTTGATCCAGCATCTTGACCACATGCTAAGTGCACTTTCGGCGATCATGTACTCTAAGCGATTGGCGATTATGTGAAATCTTCTCACACGGCGATCATGCGCAAAATAGGCGATGTCAGATTTCATACGGGGGAAGTCGGAGGACGCCGCCTTCTTCAACAAACGGCGATCTCATCTACTTCTAAGCTACACCTTCCTTTCTCTTACCCTTCTTGATTCACGTGCCTCCCTCCCTTGAAGCACGCCCACTTGATTACCTCACGATAAAGCCATCGCACCTGACTACTTGGTTGGTACAATGGTCAACCGATCGCCCTCTACCAGCTGATCCCAGGCCTTTGGCGACGTTCGAGGTCTGACCATTACGATATTTTCTATTTTTATGTCCTTTTTATTTTAAATAATGACATACTCAGAAATTATTTAAAATCTATCACTTCTATTCCAATTAATTATCTAGATCCTTACAAAAGGAAACCACAAATCTTGGGATGAGTACCTTCCTCATATTGAGTTTGCATATAATAGGGTAGTTCATAAAACTACTAATATTTCTCCATTTGAGGTTGTGTATGGGTTTAGTCCTCTTACTCCTTTGGATTTTTTACCTCTACCTAATCCACAAAATTTTGTTCATAAGGAAGGAGTAACGAAGGCTGAATTTTTAAAGAAAATGTATGACAGGATTAAGAACCAAATATAGCAACAAACAGAGAAATACATGAAACTCTAGCGTCTGAATCGTCTAATCAGCACAAAGTTGTTGCGATATCTCTTGTTGCAACTCTAGCCTCATCTTTTCCGTCTCCCTTCTCATCTCATCCATTAATTCTTTACATAGCCTATTCTCCATTTCTTGTTTGCTCTCTTTGGGGGAGGAGGATAAGTGTCGTGGTGCAGCTCCAAAATAAAGTTTAATCCTAACTCCTTGTCCAGCTGCACGAACATGACCACAGTGCTCAGGTCGTCCAATTGCTTCAACAAGGATATCGTGACGACCTTCAGCAACAAAATTACCTTGGGAGTCCAAGGTATCCTGCAAGAGACAAAAATCATATCAGGTTTTAATATAAGTAATGCAGCATAATAGATGAAAAAAGGCTTAAATAACTTACAATTTTTTCAATGATAACACCTAATTGCTCAGAACTTGGTGCACCCGACTTCTTAATTCGGGCCCTCTTCCATTTCACATGGCGCGTAGGTGGTGATGGAGAAGTGACCCCTGTTTCCACATCCTCAGATGCACTCCCTTGTCTAGATTGCTCCTTTTCAACCATCACTGCTTGCTCAAGCTTTCGATACCCCGAACGAGACATTACGTGCGGGGTAAGATTCTTTAAAGCTATCTCTTGAGCTTTCTTCTGCCGATGCTGTCATAATTGAAATAAACAAAGTGAATTAAATAATATTAACTCATTAATGTTACATAAGTAAAAATAGTTAAGTAACTTCACTTACAATCCAATCTTCAGTTAGCCGTCTTTCTTTAAAAGCATGCCATGTCTTTTCATCAATAAAATTGTATTTTTCACAAGGACTTTCATCCTTAAGGTCACTAAAAATATATCTCGTCATCAGTCTTGACTTAAAAGTGCAAAACTTAAGTCCAATATTGGATATAATCCTTGATCGAAGCGGTTCCATATTCGAAATTTCAAAATTTTCCTGCAAAATAACATCACCAAATTAAAATTAGTCAATGAATATTAAAAAGCTTTATATGATAACATTAATTATGTAAAGCTTACCAGAACATCCTCCCACAGCATGTTTCGGTCGACCTCTGACACCTCGTCCCATGAATTAATCAAAATGGAGAGTCTCTCATGAGAAAGAACTCCAAGATAGCTATTAAAGTCATTTGCATTAGGACTAGAAGCCATTCCAGTGTTGACGTCAATGTCAACTGTAAGGACCTGTAAAATTAAATTGGAATAAAAGGAATATATTTTAAATGAATTCTAAGTATGTTTTTATTTAAAATAAAAAGGAAGGAAAGTGTAGCTTAGAAGACTATGAGATCGCCTAGTTAGTACATAATCGCCTGTCACCTAGACTACACATGCGGACATCGCCAGGGCGCGAGACATGCGGACATCGCCTGGGTGCGAGAGGCATGCGGGCATCGCCAGGGCGCGAGAGACATGCGGGCATCGCCAAGGCGCGAGAGACATGCGGGCGTCGCCAGGGATAGACATCGGTCGTCTCCCAGAGAGAGACATCGGTCGTCTTCCAGGGAGAGACATCGGTCGTTCGCCAGGATGAGTCAGCGGTGGAAAGTTGTCGTACGATGTCGAGCTTCACACGAATAAGGTGGGACCCAGGCTCCCAGCATGAAATGTCCTACACGTGCGCCACGTAGACAAAAAGGGTGGTTCAGAATAGTGACATCAGAGTGTTGGCATGCGCAGGGACAACCGTGGTCGTACTGTTCAGGGAAGCGGTTGGCATGCGCAAGAGACACTCGTGGTCGTACTGTTCAGGGGAGCGTACACTCAGGCTTTCCTGCAGAGTGGGTGGTGGCAGCAGCATGCGCGGACAAGTTGGTTTAGATTCAAAAACCCACTTCTGAGAGGGAGAACGTTGCTGTGGTTCAAGAGTGACAGAGTGAGTTCACCTTCACCATTCTCTTTTCTCTCCTTCGCGCTGCGATTCAGGCATCCTCAAGCACCAGTGCGACGAGCGACGACTGCCCTTAGAGCACCTGGGAGGTTCTCTGCAAGTTCTACAAACCAGACGCTAAAACAGAGCTAAGGCATCTTTAAGCTTCGGTGGATTTTGGAGCTCTTGGTGTTTGCGCAAGTCCAGGTAAGGGAAGCTAGCCTTATTTCCAACGAAAACCTTATATTAGATGATTGAGATGATGGGGCGACGTGGTCGCCGGTTTTCAACTGTTATTGCATATCCCCTGTTTTTGGATGAGATCGCCGGTTTTGGCATTGTTTTTCGAACTCCCCTGTTTTTGGTGTTGTTTGAAACTGTTTGAGATTTAAATGTGATATTCGAAAATCTGAACCTTGGAATGATGTTTTGCTGTGATTGGAATCGTTCATTTAAGTGTTATATGATGTGTTGAATGTTGTGAATGTGGGATCAAGACATAGTATTTTCAGGAAAGGAAATACCGTGTTGAGATTGGTTATGAGGTGTATTGATCAGTGAGTATCCTGTGAATGAGACGATCCTGACTCTGCTGATATGATGGAGTCACATAGATGAAGTCATTCAGTTGGTGAGAGTCGAAGGAGGTCCATATGTATGGGTAAGTCGTTTGAAAGATAACTGACTTGACCTGTTATATGGATTAACCCTGTCATACTGTGAGAGTGATGAAATTGAGATCGAGATTGTGTTGATGCGCATGGCTATGGAAACATTACAGCAATGAAGTATGACAGGTGCAGGTCTCTGGATGCTAAGTTCAACACACGAGTCTTCCGGAAGTAGTGTCAAGTGTCTTGTGTGATGAGTCAGTGGAAGTCTGACGTGTGAAATGAGAAACATTGAATTGATAGACACTTGATTGAATTATGTGAATTGAACGACTCTTGAGGAAATTGTGAAATCTGTGATTACTTGATGGTCATGTGAAGGGAATGAGAAAGTTGATAGTTTTACGTGGGTATCTTAAAATTGTTTTATCTTGATTTTAAAGTTCATATCTAAACTCTCTTTCAAATATCTAGCTTACCCTGTGTTTGGTTCTGTGGCTGTTTTTCTTAAAACTGTGATGATCGTGTATGATTTACACGGGAGCAGATGATGTTGCAGGAAGTAGAGCTCCTCAGTGAGTGGTCGCCGGAAGGAGATCGCCTGTTTCTGTTTCTGTCGGACGATCACCCCTTTTTCTGTTTTCTGATAGGATATCGCCTTTTCCTGATAGGAGATCGTCTTTTTCTGTTAGGAGATCGCCTATTTTTCTATGTTGTTGTATTTTATTTAAGTTTTGGAAAATTGACCGATTATGTATTAAACTCCCTGTGAGGAGAAACTTCATTACTTATATATAATTATGTTCACTTCAATATTATTGTTTTACCTTTATTTCATTTTATAATTATGAAAAGCAATTTGGCGGGATGTTACATCAACAGCTGTTTTCTCACCAGCGGCACGTTTCTTCGCAAGACGCTTCATCCTAGTAGGTCTTCTGTTGCTTCGTTTGGATTGGGGTTTCTTTGGACTCTGATTATCACCCATATCTCTGTTAAAAAAATTATTTAACAAACGTTAGTTAATCTGCATCAAAAGAAAATCATATAAAACAAAAGCATAATATTGTAAATGCATATTATCAAAAATATTTCTAAATTTATTACCATAATGGGTTGAATGTTCATAAGTAAATTCCTTCACTGTGGTCTTTACGGGTTGCATGTACATGATCAAGTACATTGTCATCTTTATTAATTATCATTGGTGTGAATGAACGGGGGTCACCATTTTCAATATCATCTATGGCCTTCCTTTGTTTTTTCCCATGTAAAACAACATACCAATGTCCTGATGTAGGATCTTTCACGTAGAAAACTTGAGATGCTTGTTGAACCATTATAAATGGCTCATCTCGATACCCTATCTTTCTAAAGTCCACTAGTGTGAATCCTGATTCATCAATTTTAACCCCACTTTTATTGTCAACCCATTTACACTTGAAAACTGGAATTGAAAACTTAGTATAGTCAAGCTCCCATATCTCTTCTATAAATCCATAGTATGTCATTGATCCAAGTACAGGATTTGTATCTTTCGAAGTGGAAAACTGCATTGACTCGGCTTCAAGAGTAACACCAGAATTTTGAACTGTACTCTTTTCATCCATAGACTTCGTGTAAAATATATAATTATTCACTTCATACGCTTTACAAGAAATGACATCAAAGTTCAATCCAATAGCCAACTAGGTCAAGGTCTCCGATGCCTTTGAATCCTTTAACACCTCCTCTTTAAACCAAGGGATGAATGTTCTATTATGTTCCATCAAGACCCATTTCTCTGCTTGTCTTGGATTATTTTCCGTCACAATGGCTTTATTAGCTTCTATGTAAGGTATAACTTCATCTGTGTTATTCAATATATACAAATGTGCTTGCAAGACTTTTGATCGAGATTTGCTTACAATATTCACACCGCGTAAACATTTACTTGTAAAATGCCTATGATGCCATGAATTAGCTGGAAGACCTATTAGATTTGCTTTTGACATGTACTCTGAACAAAATTCAATACTTTCTTCAGCTATGTACCTTTCAATCATTGAAGCTTCTGGACGATAATAATTTTTCACATAACCTTTCAAAATTTTCATATGCCGCTCAACAGGATACATCCATCTTAAGTACACTGGTCCACACAATCTAACCTCTCTAACCAGATGCACAACTAGATGAACCATGATGTCAAAAAAAGATGGAGGAAAAAACATCACATAAGATAATAATAATTTCATCTTGAAGTTCATCTAGTTTTAATGGATCAATGACTTTACAACAGATGGAAGAGAAGAATGAGCACAAATGGGTTATGGTATGTCTAACATTTTTTGGTAAGATCCCACGAATAGCTACAGGCAGAAGCTGTTGCATCAAGATGTGGCAATCATGAGACTTCAACCCAATTAACTTCAAATCTTGCATTGACACTAGGCTCTTCACATTTGAGGAATGTCCTTGTGGCACTTTTACACCCTTTAGACATTGACAGAAACTTACTTTTTCATCTTTTGACATGGTATAACAGGCTGGGGGAAAATATGTACGCTTACCCATTTGTATCGGTGCCAACTTGTAAGAACCTAGAAGTTTATATTGGAATAAAAGTGTTACATTATAAATAAATTCGAAGCACGTGTTTATTTAAATATAAAGGAAGGAATGTATAGCTGAGAAGCCTACGAGATCGCCGTTATTAAGCGGGTAGGCGATCTCCAACTTCTCTGGCACTTGAACGCCTATCGCCTAGCTTATGCTTGAACGCCTATCGCCTAGCTTATGCTTGAACGCCTATCGCCTGTGTGTACCTAGTAGCCTGTCGCCTAGAGTACACCTAATCGCCGAAACTACACTTAGTGTGTAGCCAAAATGTTGGATCAACCCTGGTACGTCCCAAAAGCCACGCGTATCAAGGTGTGGGTTAAACCTTGGATACGCTGGGCAGGCGAAGCTCTATACTTGAGCATAAGAGAATCATCCTTAACGTTACACGCTTGGGCGCACGAGGACTTGTGCTAATCAACTCTTGGAAGTGTGAAGCTACCGACGTCACCAAGCCTTGTGGAGAGAATACCTTGGATGTAACATAGTGGAATGAAGAACCTCCAGGGGGGAGTGGCGAGTGTCATCGGGCATCGCAGGGCGCGAGGCATGCTGCGGGGTGTGTCTTCGCGCGAGAGGTCATCGGTCGAGAGTCTTCGCGCGAGAGGTCATCAGTCGAGAGTCTTCGCGCGAGAGGTCATCGGTCGAGAGTCTTCGCGCGAGAGGTCATCGGTCGAGAGTCTTCGCGCGAGAGGTCATCGGTCGAGAGTCTTCGCGCGAGAGGTCATCGGTCGAGAGTCTTCGCGCGAGAGGTCATCGGTCGAGAGTCTTCGCGCGAGAGGTCATCGGTCGAGAGTCTTCGCGCGAAAGGTCATCGCGCTACGTTAAGTTATACACAGAGAACGTGGGACCCAGACATCCAGCATGAGACGTTCTGCACGCGCGCCACGTAGACGAAAAGGGTGGTTCAGAATAGTGACATCAGAATGTTGGCATGCGCGGGAGACACTCACGGTCGTACTGTTCAGAGCAGTGGCTGGCATGCACAAGCGACAAACAGTGGCAGTACTGTTCAGAGCAGTGGTTGGCATGCACCAGAGACAACAGTGGTAGTACTGTTCAGGGCAGTGGTTCTCAGACTTCTCTGCAGAGTGGGTGGTGGCAGCTGCTTTTGGAGGGATAAGTTGGTTTAAGTTACAGAAATCCACTGCTGAGAGAAAAGGAAGACATTGTTGTAGTCGAAGAGAGAAAGAGTGAGTTCCCTCCTCTCCATTTCTCTCCTTCACACTGCGATTCTAGTACACCTTCACGCGGGAATACGACGAGCGACAGCCACCATTGGAGCACTTGGGTGGTTCTCTGCAAGCTCTTCAAAACCAGACACAAGAACAGAGTCAAGGCGTTCTTCAAGCTTCGTTGGATTTCGGAACTCCTGGTGTTTGCGCAAGTCCAGGTAAGGGAAGCTAGACCTCTTTTCCATACGAGCCATAGTTTAGCTATCTTCTGAAGTGAGGGCGACGTGGTCGCCATTTTCGTTTTCATCTGCGTAAAATGCTCTGTTTGTGTGCTTGGGCGACGAGGTCGCCGGTTTTATATACAATCTTCGAAACACTCTGTTTTTGAACTAGATCGCCGGTTTTGGCGCTGTTTTACGAACTCCTCTGTTTTTGATACTGTTTTGAAACTACTTGAGATTTACATGAGGTATTCGAAGATCTGAAGCTTTGAAATGGTTGTTGATGTGATTTGAATGATTTATTTAAATGGTATGATGTGTTGGATGTGGTGAGTGTGAGGTCGAGGCATAGTATTTTCAGGAAAGAAAATACCGTGTAAGATCTTGTAGTAGGTGCATTGATCGGTGATTAAGAACGAGATATCCTGACTCTGCTGAGGTAATGGACTCACGTAGAGGAAGTTACTCAGTTGTTGAGAGTCGAAGGAGGTTCACCTGTATGGGTGGGTTGTTTGAAAGAGAACAAACCGACCCGTTTTGCGTGGATTAACCCTGTCATGCTGTATGGTGATGTGTGAGATTCATTATACGCTTGTGAATGTGAGAGATTTCACGGCGACCCTGTGGATGTGTGAGATTCCACAGTGGGCAATATGACAGGTGCAGATCTCTGAGTCTAATCAATGCACGAGTATTCCGGAATTAGTGTCTTGTGTCTATGTATTGTGAGTCAGTGGAAAACCTGACGTGAGAAATGAGGAACACTGTATGTGGATAGACACTTGCTGCACTGTGTGATATGAACTACTCTTGAGGAATTGTGAAATGTGGGTTTTTACTTGATGGTATGTGGGAAGAATGAGAAAGCTGATGTTTTTACGTGGGTGCCTTAAATTAATTTATCTTGATTTTAAAGTTCATATCTAAATTCTCTTTTAAAACTGTCTAGCTTACCCTGCGTTTTCGTTTGTGGATGTTCTTCTTAAAACTTGTGATGATCGTGTATGATTTACACGGGAGCAGATGACGTTGCAGGAAAGTGAGATCGCCGGTCTGATAGGAGATCGCCTGGCTGATAGGAGATCACCTGATTGACTAGGAGATCGCCCTTTTGTTAGCATATCGCCCGATTTGTCTTTTGTTGTATTTTTGGTTAAGTTTTTTTTGGAAAGATTCACAGTTTATGTATTAAACTCCCGATGAGGAGAAACTCCATTATATATATATGATTATGTTTATTTCAAAATACTTGTTTATCTTCATTTATATTATATAAATATGAAATGTATTTGGTGGGATGTTACACAACTCGCCTCGTATGTTCATCTCAATCAAATCTAAATGAGCATTTAGACCATCCTTCGTCTTCCCGTTAATGTTAAGAAGTGTACCAATTAAGCTATCACACACATTCTTCTCAACATGCATTACATCTATACAGTGTCTGACTTCTAACCTCGACCAGTACGGAAGATCAAAGAAGATTGATTTTTTCTTCCAAATATTTGTCACAGATGACTTTTTTTTGACTTACCGAAGGTGTGGTCTATGTTATTTACCTTTTCGTAAACCTCAGTAGCAGTTAGTGGAGTTGGTGGACCACTAGTCTCTTGGTGTCCATTAAAGGATTTTTTCGACCTCCGGTAAGGATGATGACTTCTAAGAAACCTCCGATGGCGAAGATATACTGTCTTCCTTCCATATTTTAATTGTTGAGAAGCAGTGTCTTCTTCGCATATTGGACATTCTTTATGACCCTTAACACTATAACCTGATAAGTTACCATATGCCGGAAAGTCATTGATGGTGCAAAATAACATGGCATGAAGCTTGAAAGTTTCATTAGTGATCCGGTCGGTCATCGGTACCCGATGACGTCAGCAGCAGATGACCACGTGGGCCAGTCACGGAGCAACACGTGGCATGAGATAGCAGACGAACCAGGGTGGAGATCGTTCAAGAATGGCGATCAGTGGTCAGCTACCGAATGACCACCACCAGAAGATCGGTTCCTACATGAGCGCCTGGAAGCGGAGTGCGAGAAGTGATGAAGCACCGATCAGTCATCGGTGTATATAGAGTGATCAGTCATCGGTGCATGCAGAGTGATCAGTCATCGGTGCATGCAGAGTGATCAGTCGTCGGGGGTTCCTTGTCAACACGTGTTAAACTGGGACCCAGGCTCCCAACGAGAACGTTACTCAAAGACCTCGCCTGATTCCATGAACAGAGCACGACAACATGAAGAAGCGCCATCGGACATCGACCAGGATGAGAGATACCTCGGTCATCGGTGTGTGTCGAGGTGACATTGGCCGCGCGATGTGAACAACGCGACCAATGATCAGTAAAGCGCCCAGAGGCAGGGAATGGCCTTAGTCGCGAGACGACCACGCATGAAGATGAGAAGACGCAGTTAGATGCAGAATCCCGCTGGGACAAGAACCCATCAAGGTTAGAGTCTCCCAGTGGGGTTGCATGTCTGCCACGTGGACGGTGAAGATGTTCCCAGAGAATAGGTAGGGCAGATAGGCACAGAAGTCGAGGGGTACAAAGGTACCCACGCAGCCTCCCCTGTCAGACTTGGCACTCAAGTGAAGAAGGCTGGCACGCAAGGTAGCCCTGGGGAGTGGAAACGACAGTGCAGAGTAATTAAGTGGCCCTAGAGGTAGCCAGTAGGGGCTACGCGGGTTTATATGAGGAAGAAGAACACCAAACCAGGTATGCAATCTATACCTCAGAATACACAACACAAAACCAAAAACACTCAGTCTTCGAATCAAAGAGGACTGAAGGCACACACACACGGGTCTCACACAGAGAGATCCGAGAGAGAGTCTTGGTGTTCCCGTTGCCTGACTTGAGCGTCGGAGCTACAACGGCCGCTAGAGGCGCCGTCTGTGTGTTTTGCAGGCATCGTTCGGAGTTCCGGCGAAGGTTCCTGGAGCCTCCTTGCAGAACGCGCAGCAGTTAGAAAGCCAGACGAAGGATTGACGAGGCATTTTCCCCACGCTCGAGTCCGCGGCGAGATCAATTAGCAAATCTGTCAAATACTTGAACACCCTCATCCCACATTAACTTCTGATCCTGCCGCGGACTTGAACGTGGAGGATGTGCCTCATCACTCCTTTGTCTAACCTTCTGCAACTGTGCGTTCTGCAAGAACCCTCCAAGAACCTTCGCCGGAACTCCAAACGATTCCTGCAAAACACACAGACAGCGCCTCTAGTGGCCGTTGTAGCTCCGACGCTCAAGTCAGCAACAGGAACACCAAAAACTCTCACTGAATCTCTCTGTGAGACTCATGTGTGCTCAGATCCACTTTCTCTCTGTGTGTCAACTTGTAATCTGAAAAAGTTGTGGCAGGGTGGCTCCTGATGAGCGATTCACTGAAAAGGCCAGGCAATATGCCTTTCTTGAATGCATGCACCAGCATGCTCTCGTCCTTGTTGGGCAACCTCACCACCTCCGCACCGAAACGATTGAGGAAGTCCTTCAGCGACTCCCCCTGGTACTGGCGCACGTCGAACAGATCATAGGACACCACTGGTGGCGCTCTGTTGACGATGTACTGCTTCGTGAACAGCTTCGAAAACTGATGGAAAGAGGTGATGTGGCCCTCTGGCAGGCTCACGAACCACTCCATAGCTACTCTGCTCAGCGTGCTCATAAACATCTTGTAGTACACAGCATCTGAACCTCCAGACAGCATCATCTGAGTGTGGAAGGCTGTCAGATGTGCCTCTGGATCTTTCGCCCCCGTGAACGACGCCTTCACCCCCACCTGGTTGGGAGGCACCACTGCGTTCATGATTTCGGGGGAGAAAGGCATAGGGAATGCTCTAGGAGGCGATGGCGGCATCGACGTCCTATCTTCGACTGCGCGCTCCCTCTACGCCTGCAACTCCCTACGCAATTCTTCGTTTATGCGGTTCAACTCCTCATTTCTGCCAAGCAATGCAGTCAGCTCTGCATGCATCTTCTCTTGCTCAGCTCTTGATGCCGCGACATTATCCTGCAGCGCACGCATTATCTCCATGACCTGCGCCATGGTAACAACTCCTTCTTCCGTAGGTGGCGCAGGTATGGTTTGTCTGGTTCTCCTACTCATCTTCTCAAGAACTTCGACGAACGCTTCAAGAAACTGCAAGAACTTCAAGAAACTTCAAGCACTGCGACGTGGATGGGAACAAGATTCACACGGGCCCCACGGTGGGCGCCAAATGATCCTGTCGCGGACTTGAACGTGGAGGATGTGCCTCGTCACTCCTTCGTCTAACCTTCTGCAACTGCGCGTTCTGCAAGAACGCTCCAAGAACCTTCGCCGGAACTCCAAACGATGCCTGCAAAACACACAGACGGTGCCTCTAGCGACCGTTGTAGCTCCGACGCTCAAGTCAGGCAACAGGAACACCAAAAACTCTCACTGAATCTCTCTGTGAGACTTGTGTGTGCTCAGATCCACTTTCTCTCTGTGTGTCAACTTGTAATCTGAAAAACTTGTGTAAGAATGTGTAAGACTGTGTAAGACTCTCCCCTTACCTTACATGAGGTGGAGTACCTTTATACTGGGCCGCGCCTTTCTCTCAGATGGTGACACGTGGAGGCATGTAGCTGACATCTAACCGTACATGTGTCACATCTGAAGGGTTTCTGCGCTTTTCTCTGTACGGCTAAGTTATCCTCTTGCGGAGTAACTTAGCGCATTTCTTCTCTCTCAGTGAGTCGCATGCTCCCAGGAGAGCGCCAGGTGTGGCTGGTCTGAGCACACTCACCAGGCGCATCCTGCCTGCATGGTCTCACCGCACGTACTCTGAGTAGGTGCATGCTCCCAGGAGAGCACCAGGTGTGGCTGTTCTAAGCACACTCACCAGGCAAATCCTGCCTGCAAGGTCTCACCGCACGTCCTCTGAGTGGGCATCATGCGAGGTGCATGCGTAACGCTCTCACTGGGAACCTGGGTCCCAGCTTAACACGTGTTGGCAAGAACCCCGATGACCGATCGCGCTCTGCATGCACTAACGACCGAGCGGTGCCCCATTACTATCCACTGATGACCGTGCGGTGCCTCATTACTTTCCACCAATGACCGTGCGGTGCCTCATTACTTTCCACCGATGACCGCGCGGTGCCTCATTACCTTCCCCCGACGACCATGCGGTGCCTCATTACCTTCCAGCGATGACCGTGCGGTGCCTCGTTACATTCCGCGCTCTGCTTCCAGGCGCTTATCTAGGCACCAATCTGGGGGTGGTGGCCACTTGGTAACTGACCACCGATCACCGTTCTAAGTGGTCTCCTCCCTGATTCACCTGCTATCTCATGCCACATGTCACCCTGTGACTGGTCCACATGGTCATCTGCTGCTGACGTCATCGACTACCGATGACCGTCCAGATCAACTTCAAATCTTCGATTAGGGGATTTAGATAAACATCTATGTCATTCCCTGGCTGTTTCTGTAAGGACCTAGAAACTTTAATTGGAATAAAAGTGTTAGACTTAAATAATTTCAGAGGATGTTATTATTTAAAATACAAAGAGTTGGTAATTGAAGTTTCGTGGTAGTCGGACATCGGACGTCGCCCAAGGTCTGGGGTCAGCTGGTAGAGATCGGTCGGCTGACATGTGGATCAACAAGAGTAAAGGAAGAAAAGTGTAGCTTAGAAGTCTACGAGATCGCCGTTGTTGAAGACGGAGGCGATCTCCGACTTCTCTGGGACATAATCGCCTGTCGCCTAGAGGAGACATGACCGCCAATCGCCTATGGTGTACGTGATCGACGGGAGTGCACCTAGTATGTGGTCAAGATGCTGGATTAACCATAGTGGGTTCCAAAAACCACACGTATCAAGGTGTGGGTTAAGCCCTAGATACGCTGTGCATGCGAAGCTCTATGCTTGAGCATAAGAGATCGCCCTTAGTGTTGCATGCATGGGCGCAAGAGGAGTGGTGCTGATCTACTCTTGGAAATGTGAAGCTACCGACGTCACCAAGCCATATGGAGGTGATACCTTGGACGTAACATAGTGGGATGAAGAACCTTCAGCAAGGTGTGACGATATGACATCGGTGAGCAGAGTAAGGCGATGTGTTCTCATCACACACAAGGGCGATAAGAGATCGCCAACAGGATGAGAGGAACATCGGTCATCAACCAGGATGGGAGACACATCGGTGGTCTGCCAGGTTGAGACATCGGTTGTCTGCCAGGGTGAGACATCGGTGGTCCTCCAGGGTGACACATCGGTTGTCTGCCAGGATGAGGAATCAGTCATCACCGGGATGAGGCACGTCAGTCATCGCCGGTATGGGAGACAGACGGTCATCGCCAGGATGAGGGACACATTGGTCATCTCCCAGGGAGAGACATCGGTCGTCCTCCAGGATGAGGCATCGGTGGATAGTCATCGCGCGAGCGGTCATCGGTGGAAGGTTATCGCGCGATGTCGAGTTCACACAGATAAGGTGGGACCCAGGCTCTTAGCATCAGACATACTGCACGCGCGACACGTAGACAAAAAGGGTGGTTTAGAATAGTGACCTCAGAGTGTTGGCCTGCGCAGAGGCACGCGTAGTCGTACTGTTCAGGGCAGCGTGCACGCAAGCTTCCTACAGAGTGGGTGGTGGCAGCGGCTTTTGTGGACAAGTTGGTTTAGATTCAAAAACCCACTTTTGAGAGGCAGAGGACGTTGCAGTGGTTCAAGAGTGAAAGAGTGAGCTCACCTTCATCCTTCTCTTTTCTCTCCTTCGCGCTGTGATTCAGGCATCCTCAAGCACCAGTACGACGAGCGACGTCTACCCTTGGAGCACCTGGGAGGTTCTCTGCAAGTTCTCCAGACCGGCCGCTAAAACAGAGCTAAGGCACCTTTAAGCTCGGTGGGTTTTGGAACTCTTGGTGTTTTGCGCAAGTCCAGGTAAGGGAAGCTAGCCTTATTTCTAACGAAAACCTTATATTCGATGATTGAGATGATGGGGCGACGTGGTCGCCGGTTTTCAACTGTTATTGTATAATGCCCTGTTTTTGGATGAGATCGCCGGTTTTGGCGTTGTTTTTCGAACTTCCCTGTTTTTGTGTTGTTTTGAAACTGTTGAGATTTAAATGTGATATTCGAAAATCTGAACCTTGGAATGAGTTTTACTGTGACTGGAATCGTTCATTAAGTGTTGTATGATGTGTTGAATGTTGTGAATGTGGGATCAAGGCATAGTATTTTCAGGAAAGAAAATACCGTGTAAGATCGTGTAGGATGTGCATTGATCGGTGATTTCTATAATGAGATATCCTGACTCTCCTGAGATAATGAATTCATATAGATGAAGTTATTCAGGCGTTGAGAGTCGATGGAGGTTCATACGTATGGGTAAGTGTTTGAAAGATAACTACTTGACCTGTTGTGTGGATTCACCCTGTCATACTGTGAGAGTGATGAAATTGAGATCGAGATTGTGTTGATGCGCATAGCTGTGGAAACTTTACAGCAGTTTAGTATGACAGGTGCAGATCTCTGAGTCTAGTCAATGCACGAGTCTTCCGGAAGTAGTGTCAAGTGTCTTGTGTGATGAGTTAGTGGAAGTCTGACGTGAGAAATGAGGAACATTGAAATTGATAGACACTTGATGCATTATGTGAATTGAAAGACTTTTGAGGAATTGTGAAATATGTGTTTACTTGATGGTCATGTGAAGGGAATGAGAAAGCTGATGGTTTTACGTGGGTATCTTGAATTTGTTTTATCTTGATTTTAAAGTTCATATCTAAACTCTCTTTCAAATACCTAGCTTACCCTGTGTTTTTGGTGTTGTGTTTGGCTTTTTCTTAAACCTGTGATGATCGTGTATAATTTACACGGGAGCAGATGATGTTGCAGGAAGTATAGCTCCTCTGTGAGTGGTCGCCGGAAGGAGATCGCCTGTTTCTGTTTCTGTCGGGCGATCACCCCTTTTTCTGTTTTCTGATAGGAGATCGCCGTTTTATGATAGGAGATCGCCTTGTTCTGTTAGGAGATCGCTTGTCTTTCTATTTTACTGTATTTTGTTTAAGTTTTTGGAAAACTGACCGATTATGTATTAAACTCCCTGTGAGGAGAAACTTCATTGCATATATATAATTATGTTCACTTCGATATATTTGTTTCACCTTTATTTTATTACATAAATATGAAAAGAAATTTGGCGGGATGTTACAGTTTCGGACCAGATATCATCATAGACAACATCATGTACTTTGGCTTCATGCACAATCCAGGAGGTAAGTTGTAAATAACTAGTAAAACAGGCCATGAACTGTGATTTGTACTCATATTACCGAACGGATTCATTCCATCTGTAGCTAGACCAAGTCAGATATTTCTTGATTCTTTACCAAACTCTGGAAACTCATCATCAAATTTCTTCCACTGAACAGAATCAGCTGGATGTTGATACATGCCATCACATTTCCTCTCATCTGCATGCCATCTAAGATTCTAAGCATCGTCTGGGTTTGCAAACAAATGCTTCATCCTTGGAATGATGGGAAGATACCACATAACCTTCATTGGGGGTCCATGCTTTTCCATCTCTTCAATAGTATCATCATCTGTTTGTTTCAATTTATAACATGATAACCCACACCTCGGACAACTTTTCAACAATTCAAAATCTTTCCGGTATAATATATAATCATTAGGACATGCATGTATCTTTTTATACTCCATACCCATTGGACAAAGAATCTTTTTGGCCTCGTAATTACGATTAGGTAGAGTATTTCCCTCTGGAAGCATATCCTTCAACAGCTGGAGCAATTCCGTGAAACTTTTATCAGTCCATCCATTTAGTGCCTTCAAATTCATCAATCTTAACAACGCCGACAACCGTGTGAAGTTAGTTGATCTAGGATACAATGGAGTCTCTGCATCGCTTGACATACTTCCATATCCATGCGCTTTTGCAAAAGACTCAGCTCCCACATCACGAATCATGTCCTCCAATAGATCATCAACTGCATCATCGTGTTCTGCTTCATCCGTGGTTGATCCCACATATTCTTCAGTTACGGAAACACGTGGTAAATTTAATAATTCACCATGCCATGTCCAAGTTGTATAAGATCGAAGAAACCCATCACATAGCAGGTGTTCCCTCATGATATTCACATCCAGTATCCTTCCATTCAAACAGTTAACGCACGGACACCTAATCTTTCCTCCATCACGACCACTATTAATCACGTTACGCTGCGCAAATTGTATAAATTCTTCTACTCCTCTTTCGTACTCATCACTTATACGAGCACAATGAATCCAACTTCGATCCATTATATATTCTGCAATATAGTTACCTAGGATTTTCTAATAAGTGTTCTATCTCATGCATTTGCCGAGGGTCGAACACCCCCGGACTCAATACCAGATCGTATTATTGTCGGAGGTCCAAATACAAACACGATATTCTATTCTAATGTAACAACTAACATAACATAAATTCTACTATAAACTAACAAATAATTACTAAATAATATAAATTTTAGAAAATAGAAATTATATAATACAAATTATATAAATTAATACAAATTTATATTAAATAATATACAAATTATAATACATGAAAAAAAATATTCAAAGTACAGCAAAAAAAAAATTCACAAAATCTAAAACAAAACTAACATAAAAACTACCAACTAAATAATATAAATTTTAAAAATTAAAAATTATATAATACAAATTTATATTAAATAATATACAAATTATAATACATAAATTCAAAAATTCAAAATAAACAAAGTAAAATTCAAAAAATCTAAAAATGAACCAACCTTGTGTGTGAAAATGCTGATTCAAGTGGTAGAAAACCAGAGGTGGAAGCGGAAGAGTGGCGCGACAGCGGCGGAGCAGCGTTGGAAATGAGCAATGCAACAGTAACTTCAAGCACTGCAAGGAAAAAACCATATATAAGAACAGCATTCCTAAAGCGAACTGAAGAGAATGAAATGGGATACGAAACTCACAATGGAAGCAATAGCACTGAAGATGCACAGAAGCAAGGAACACAGAGCGCAGCGCAGCAACAACGACAAGCAAGAGCAGAGAAGAAAGAGTGAAAGTGCAGTGGCGCGCTTCAAATTTTAGGTTAAAAACATTTTACAAATGCGATTATTAGTTAAAACCGCATTTGTAAATGAAAGTTTTTCATTTACAGATGCGGTCATACACATGACCGCATTTGTAAATGAAGAGCATTTCATTTACAAATGCGGTCATGTGTATAACCGCATCTATAAATGAAAAGCTTTTTCATTTACAGATGCGATTTTAACTAATAACCACATTTGTAAAACAAACTAATTTAAAAAATGCCACCGCGTTTTTAACAAATGCGTTTTAGCGCGAAGCCGGACTTGGAAAGGAGTATTCCTTTCATCATTTTGCACTAGTGGTTGTTCTATCTTAACACATTGTTGAACTATTTCATTCAAATCTTTAAAGTAATTAAAGGGAAAAAGTTCAACCATATTCCGAATTTCAAGGTTTAGACCACTTTTGAATCTATCAATGGTTTTTCTAGGCTCTTCTCTTATTCTTGCCCTCAACATAAGTAACTCCATTTTTTGTCTGTATTCTTCTACAGTTCTATCTCTTTGTTGAAGTCTGTGGAGCTGATACAAAAACTCTTTCTCATATTGCTCATCAAAGTCAGGATTTCTTCTACGCCTATGCCTTTCTTCCTCACGCCCTTTTCCCATTTCTCTCATCTCATCCATTTTTTTATCTGTATTTTCTCTATGTTTTTCTAATTTTGTTCTCAATAACCTCGCCTCTTCTTTCCACCCATAGTCATCTTTTGCGTTCTGATTAGTACCTTGAACACTAGATGCATGATTATGATCACTCATTTTGAAATTAAAAAGAAATGGTTTTCACAAAACATTTTACTTCAAAAATGAGTGATGAAAGTATTTTCACAAATAGGTTTTAGGTTTGGTGAAATTCTAATCAAGGTCAAAAAGTGAAACTTTCTCCAAGTTCACTCCTAGGGAAGAGTGGTGAGTCACTAGGACTACTTAAATACCAAGTCTTTCCTTAGCCAGAGCTTACCTCGGATAGGCTTAACAAATTTTTCTCAAAAGAAACTTCAAAACAATTTTATTTCCTAAATGTGGTGTGTGCAAGGCGTCTTAGTGATCAAAGGAAGATCAACTACAAACGAAGAGCAATCACCTAGGTATCATGGAGACTTAGAAATTAAACAAGAAGGAAAGGCAAAGAAAAATAAAGAAGGAAAGGCGGAAAAGTAAACTAGACATGTCCTATGTGAAAGTGCAAGTGACACTTGGAGCCCCTTGACACACTTTCACGACTAATGAACGAATTTAGCTATTACAATGTTTTTAATGGGATTGCTTAGAAAGTATTTTCCCCACGAACTAATATAAGAAAAACAATAAGCAAGGAAAATAAACTTGAACACAGGTTCCATGATACAAAGCTACTATTACTATAACTTTTTTTTCTTTGTAATGATTTTCTTTTCTTCAAGTTGTCAAATCTTCCTTCTCTTTATATGAACTTGATTCTTGTCTTCAATTGCTGCCCTCTCCAAATAATCACTGTTTTTAGCCTTTAGCTATGAATCATCAAGTAGAAATTTGCTTCACAACTTCAAAACCAAACTTCCACTCAATATGAATTTCACCTTATGAGGCCAACAAGTAAAAAATCAAGAAAAGCTCAATTAAAATTGCTAAAATCAAATGGAATAAATTTGACAACTACAAGGATTATTTTAAGACACAAATCAACAATTAAAGCTAACAAAAATAGTGAGCACTCAAATAGGAAACCTAAGAATGGAACTAGAATAGATTTCAAAACAAAAATTCTAGAACGAAACATACACTAAAACTTCCAAAATTTGTGAAAATTCATCCAGAAACATTTTGTGTATGAAAGTTTTATGTGAGGATCTCAACACAATATTGGATCAAAGGAAACAAATTTTAGGTCAAAGGTATGTGTATTATGAGAGAAATAAAATCAAACACTACAACACCAGTATTCAGAGATTGAAATTGTTTTTCATCACTTGCAGAGATGATTCAAATATTTACTAAGGAAATTGATCCGGTCGATCATCGGTAGTCGATGACGTCAGCAGCAGATGACCACGTGGACCATTCATAGGGTGACACATGGAATAAGATAGCAGGTGAATCAGGGAGGAGATCACTCAGAACGGAGATCGGTGGTCAGTTACCGAGTGACCACCACCCGCAGATCAATACCTAGATGAGCGCCTGGAAGCAAAGCGCGAGAAGTAATGAAGCACTGATCAGTCATCGGTGCATGGTCATCGGGACCCAGGCTCCCAGCGAGAGCGTTATGCATGCACCTCGCATGATTCCAAACCAGAAGCAGAAGAGCTGATCGCCAGCAGGGTCGTGCATGAGGATGGTATGAGAGAGCTAGTAAGCTGGTCAGTGATCAGTGACTCTCTTAACCCATTACGTGCACGGCACTGTGCGGTGAGGTCATGCATGCAGGATGCAGCGCTTGGTGAGTGTGCTTAGACCAGCCACACCTGGTGCTCTCCTGGGAGCATGCGACTCACTCAGAGGGAAGAAACGCCCTAAGTTACTCCTTAAGGGAATAACTTAGGCACACAGAGAAAGCGCAAAGGCCCTTCAGGTATGACACGTGTACGGTTAGATGCAAGTTGCAGGCCTCCATGTGTCACCATCTAAGAGAGAGGCGCGGCCCAGGTATAAAAGCACTCCACGTCATGTAAGGTACACAGTTTTTACAGTTTTTACAGTTTCACAAATTACACACATTTTCTGAGTCATTGCGAGCACATTTTACACACGTTGCACAGTGATAACAGAATTTAGTTATAGAGAGAGAAAGTGGATCTCAGAGCACACACGAGTCTCACAGAGAGATTCAGAGAGAGTTTTTGGTGGTACTGTTACCTGACTTGAGCGTCGGAGTGCACATGGCCGCTAGAGGCGCCGTCTGTGTTGTTTTGCAGGCATCGTTTGGAGTTCCAGAGAAAGTTCTTGGAGCGTTCTTGTAGAACACGCGGTTGCAGAAGGCTAGACGAAGGAGTGACGAGGCATATCCTCCACATTCGAGTCAGCGGCAGGATCAGAAATATTATAATGAATTTGAATCCCAAACTTTTATCACAACTTCAAAACACATCAAGCAAGGTGTGGTAGTAATTCTTTTTACTGAGAGCAACACCACACTGAAACTGTTTATAACTTTCTTTCTATTTTTTTTCGGACGTTTTGTTTTAATTGGATTTCAACAACATCTCAATAGGGTTCTGTGAACTTTT
Organism: Phaseolus lunatus; assembly: GCA_013389735.1. Lineage (NCBI taxonomy): Eukaryota > Viridiplantae > Streptophyta > Magnoliopsida > Fabales > Fabaceae > Phaseolus > Phaseolus lunatus. The sequence continues at coordinate 25,343,334 of CM023864.1, forward strand.
TTAGATTTTTTTACCAACATAAAAACCCACAATAAATTCTCACAATAGAGACAAAATTTCACAGAAGATGGAAAAGATGAAACCTAAGGGATTTGAAAAAAAGAATTGAAACTCAAGACATAATAGAAACCTAAGTCTAATGAACTTGTTAATGATCTAATAACAATATAAGAGACTCAAAAACATTAAAGAAAAGCACACAAAAGGCACAAAAAAGACTCAAACCACATGGATATTCATTGTAAAAACAAGAAACAAAACAATCAAACAAATGACTACTTGATTTTATGACATATATGGAAACGACATGACTTTAGACAACTAGAAATGGATCATAAAATAAAAATGAAACCAACATAAACTATTTTTACCAAAAGAAAATGAAAGAATACTCAACAAAATTCAAAAGCACATAAGATAAACACAAAAAGAACTCCTAAACACCAATATAGATGGTTTAAGAAAGAACAAGCTATTTGAAACGATCATACCAAACAAACAAAAAATAAAATGAAAACAGAATCAAGACATTAAAAACAACATGTAAACAATATGGAAAAATGAAGAACAAAATTTTTGAGAACTTATCTCATGAAGACCTAAGCTCTTGATACCAAATGATGCAAAACAAGCTTGTTTTTGGCTTTTTTTGTTTTGTTTTAGTTTTGCATAAGATGAGGAGCGTAGTCATGGAAGAAAGAATTATAACCCTCATTATCAAAAAAAGGAAGGGATGTGTTTTGAGCCTAGAAGTTTATATTATTCTATAGAGCCTGAAGTATACATTCCTCACTTTGATGGAAATAAAAATGTTGAAGCATATTTAGAATGGGAGACAAAGGTTGATCAAATCTTTGAAAAACACCAATTGGGTGAGTTTAGTAGATTTTCCATGGCCACCTTGAGTTTTCCAGAATATGCTAGATCTTGGTGGACACAAAGGGAAACTAATGTTAGAATTGGCAGAAAATTAGAAGTACTTAATTGGGATGAATTGAAGATGTGTATGAGAAGAAAATTTATTCTGCCTTCATATGTGAAAAAGAAGAAGCTTAGAGAATAAATGAAAGAGCTTGTAGAAAAAGGAAGAAACTTTATAAATGGAGAAAAAGAATAGGATAGAAGAGGAAAAGAATTTAGAGAAAAATTACAAGCTCTTAGAGAAAGAAAGATATAGGAAAGAAGAAAGAGAGAAAAAAAAAGAATTAAAGGAAAATCCTTTGTTTGGAGTTGAACCAGACATTGACTTAAATTCTTCTTCCATAGAAAACCCTTCTGAGAATATGCTTGAAGAAAAATCTGTGTCTGAAGCTGAACCAGATATAGATATAAACCTTTCCTCGACAGAAAAGCCAAGTGAGGGGTTGTTTGAAAAAGAAGAAGAGGAATCTAGAAAGAATGAAGAGTATCTTACAACACCTCCTACAAGCATAGCGGGAAAAGAATCCTTAAAGGGGGATTGCAATACTTTGAACTCTCCTTTCCTTTAAATCATGATGCTTACTCTTATTCTCAAAAATCACAAAAGCAGCACTTTGTGATGTTGTTGCTTATCTTGGGCAATGAACAACACAAAGGAAGCAAAAATATTTTTGAAAATGGCCCTATTTCTTTCCAAAAAAACTTTTATAAAAAAAGCAAAGGGCCTTATTTCCTTACTATTTTATTTGAATACACTAGTCTTAATTTTCTTATCTCACTTTTCTTTGATGTTTACTGTAGGTTAATATTTGATCATGGAGGACGAGCATAGTTTTCAAAGCAGGATAAGGCTACTGTTCGAGATCAACCCTGTAGATCTGAGGACATATCCTCTCAAGAAGGAAGGGATGATGGCAAAGCCTCCAGCCACACACAACCACATAATAAGGAGGATGACGGCCTAGAGGTTGTTTATGGATTTATTTGCCAATATGGGTCTAATTGGGGTTTTGTTTCTTTTCATAGGCCCAAGCAAGAGAAGAACTCTAGGGTGAAGGAATGTATAATCATATCCAAGAAGACCTCCAAGTCATCAAAACATAAGCTAAAGCTTTAGTCTTCACATTCTCCCTAGCTCAAGTGAGATGGCCTCACCACTCACTCTCCACACCTAACACTTCACCTTCAAGGTTTTCGCAGCTCCTAGGAGTGCCTTGCACGCTTCCATCCATGAATGCTTCCACCAACTACTTCCAATCTCAAAATCAAGCTCACAGATGAAGGCACAACTACATCAAGTGACTAGTTAGGGTAACAATTGGGCTTCTTTGAGCCCAATATAACCCTAAAATGTCTAGGGTATGTTGGAGGATGAAAATCACCTTGGCATGGAGCACATGGACGTCCATATGGCAGCATAGGAGTGGAGAGGATTTAGCATGGAAGGTGTGAGCTAAACATGGAAAGCATGACTCCACATGGCACCTTCTCATTGGAGAGTTTTATTTTGAATTTCCCTCTACTTTCATTTGAATTTTCAGCCTTCTAACACTATAAATAAGAGGGCTTGGCTCATGTATTTCTCAAGATTAATTTTGAGTGAAATTGCTGCCAACTTTGTGCCAATTCTCACTCTTGTCTCCTACCTCTAGGATAGACACCTTTAGTCTTCATTCTTCATCTTTTTCAAGTGAGATGGCCTCACCACTCACTCTCCACACCTAACACTTCACCTTTAAGTAAATCACAACTCCTAGGAGCTCCTTGCACGTCTTCAACCATAGCTTCCGCCACCTTTAAATTTGTTTTCAGCTCATGGAAGAAAGCACTCAAGCTAGGCTCCATCAAGTGGTATCATGAGTCTAGGTTCTTCAAGAGCTGCGTGTGCCTTCTTCTTTTCATCTTTTTGATTTCGTGTTGTTCTTCATAAGATCCTTGGATGTCTTGATGTTTTTGCATATTAATTTTGATTTAGAAGCTGTTTGGATAAATCCAATCGGTACAATGTGTTCAAATTGTTCTTGAGCTTCTAATTTCAATTTTGTGTAGGATTCTTGTGTGTTTTGGTGTGCTGTTTTAATTTTGCTAAGATTTGAGTCCTTATTACCATTTCAATCCGTTCAATTTGTTTAGATTTGAGTCATTTTGATTTTAAAATCTATACATGTTTTGTCAAGTCATGTTTCTCCAAGAAATGTCATCAAATCTTTGTAGTACCTATTGTTGATTCTTTGGTTTCTAGATTTGATTTTTGAGTCCATATATACTTCTATTTTTTTTTATCCTTTGGTGCATTTTAATTTTAGTTTTGAGTTCATAATTGTGTGTTAGATCCACACAATTTCATGTACATCAATTTCCTTTGTGTTTTTGAAGTTTCTTATTACTGTTTTTAATTCCAGATTAGGATTTCTGAAACTGTGCTGGCTGTTTTTCATTGTAAAATTTGATTCCGGTGGAGAAAAATTCTGGAAATCTGGATTTGAGAAGTTTGATGTCTTAGGAAAAAAATAAAAATCAAAGTGAATCAAAAATCAAAGTGAAAAAAAAAATGATAAATCAAACAAAATCAGTGTTCAAAACTGGCATAAAAAAAATGATAATCTGGCACCAAATTTGAAAATTTATTGTAATTAATTGGTGCATGTGTTTTGTGTGATTTAAGCACCAAAAGTTAGCTGAAATCTTGAAGTATCTATGTTTAAAAATTCAAATTCAAATTTGAAAAATACAAATCAGCACAAATTTTATAAGTCATGCTTTTTGACACCTAAATTCTCTGTAGTTTAGTTTTGGTTTTTATAATCCAATTCTAGTACCTTTCCTTAGGTTCATTTTGTGTGCTAGCTTTGTTGATTGCCTTATTTTGCTTGATTGTCATTTTCCTTCAACATTCCTTATATTAAATCTCTTTGTTGTTGTCCAAATTCAAATTGAGCTTTTGTCGCTTTAATTTTTTGTTAACCTCTTATGTGGTGGAAGTTTTCAAAAAGTGCTTGTTAACTTTGGAACTAACCATTGTGGTGAGTGCTATTATCACTTAGTAGGTGCTGAATTGATTACTTCAAGTGACTATCCTAAAAGAGGTATAGCAAGAGTGCAGCAACAAGGTTATACACAAATATACACAAAGAGGGGTAGTGCAAATAGAAAAAGGTGCAAAATAAAAGAAGGAGTGCCAAAAGGAAGAAGTGCATAGATTAAGATTCACAATTTTTGTTAATCCAATTTCCATTGTATTTTCTTGAGATGTAATTTGTTAAACCTTGAACAATTAATGGATTAGTCATGTAATTAGTCGATGAGTGTGTCTTGTGTAAGGACCTATAAATTATTTGGAATAGAAGTGATAGATTTTAAATAATTTATGGGTATGTTATTATTTAAAATAAAAAGGACATAAAAATAGAAAATACCATAGTGGTCAGACCTCGGACGTCGCCCAAGGTCTGGGGTCAGCTGGTAGAGGTCGGTCGGTTGACCAGTGTACTAACCAAGTAGTCAGGTGCGATGACTTCATCGTGAGGTAATCACGTGGGCGTGCTTGAAGGGGGGAGGCACGTGAATCAAGAAGGGCAAGAGAAAGGAAGGTGTAGCTTAGAAGTCAAGGAAATCGCCGTTTTTGAAGAAGGCGGCGGCCTCCGACTTCCCCCGTATGAAATCGCCAATCGCCTATGGTGTACATGACCGCCGAAAAGAGCACATCGCCGTGTATTCGAGAAGACTTGGTAAGCACTTAGTATGTGGTCTAAATACAGAAGATGAGTGATATAGAAGATAGGTGGCATGTCTGCCACCATGAGTAGTGTGAACCGTGATAACACAGACTTAGAGGAATGGGAGGATGAACCTTTAGCAAGGTGTGACGATGTGACATCGGTGACCAGAGTGGGGCGATGTGTCCTCGTCACACACAAGGGCGATAAGAGATCACCAACAGGATGAGAGGAACATCGGTCATCAACCAGGATGGGAGACACATCGGTTGTCTGCCAGGGTGAGACATCGGTGGTCTGCCAGGATGAGACATCGGTTGTCTGCCAGGGTGAGACATCGGTTGTCTGCCAGGGTGAAACATCAGTTGTCTGCCAGGGTGAGACATCGGTTGTCTGCCAGGGTGAGGAATCGGTCGTCCGTCAGGAAGAGGAATCGGTCATCACCGGTATGAGAGGCATAGTCATCGCGCGAGCAGTCATCGGTGGAAGGTTATCGCGCGATGTCGTGTTTCACACAGATAAGGTGGGACCCAGGCTCCCAGCATGAGCGTTCTGCATGCGCGACACGTAGACAGAAAGGGTGTTTCAAAATAGTTAGCATCAGAGAGTTGGTATGCTCAGAAACCCACGTGGTCATACTGTTCAAGGAAGTGTGCACGCAAGCTTTCCTGCAGAGTGGGAGGTAGCAGCGGCATTTCTGGGCAAGTTGGTTTAGATTCAAAACTCACTCCTGAGAGTCAGTGCACGTTGCTGTGGTTCGAGAGTGAGTGAGTGAGTTAGCTTTGGTTCCCTGTTTCTTTCCTCTCCTTCTCTCTGCGTTCAGACGTCCTAGCGAACCAGTTGAAGATCGGCGACTGCCCCTGGATTCCTGACGTTGTACTCTGCAAGTTTTCTGCTCAAAGCCCTAAAACAGAGTAAGTCGTTTTGCTCTATTCTTTGAGTCGAGTTTGATTTTGAGAGGGTCGTCTTTGCATAGGTTGTGCATACAACTCTTTTAACTTCAGAAATCGTCTCTGTTAACGCAGAAAATGAGTAATCTCATTAGATTTGTGATCGGGACTCTATGGTGCAGGTTAAGGCATCCTTGAGTTCTTGGTGGGTTTGGAACTCTTAGTGAGATCGGCTCAAGTCCAGGTAAGGGAAGCTATCTTTATTTTTTTTTCAAGAAAACCTTAAGCTATAAGATTTTGATGTTGGGGCGACGAGGTCGCCGGTTTCAAATGTTATTGCATAATCCCCTGTTTTGGACGTGATCGCCGGTTTTAATGTTGATTTCGAACTCCCCTGTTTTAGTGTCGTTTGAAACTGTTTGACATTGAAATGTGAAATGCATGTGATATTCGAAAATCTGAACCTTGGAATGATTGTTGCTGTGATTGGAATCGTTCATTTAAGTGTTATATGATGTGTTGAATGTTGTGAATGTGGGATCAAGGCATAGTATTTTCAGGAAAGAAAATACCGTGTAAGATTGTGTAGAATGTGCATTGATCGGTGATTTCTATGATGAGATATCCTGACTCTCCTGATATAATGGAATCATATAGATGAAGTTATTCAGGCGTTGAGAGTCGATGGAGGTTCATATGTATGGGTAAGTGGTTTGAAAGATAACTACTTGACCTGTTGTATGGATTAACCCTGTCATACTAAGAGAGTGATGAGATTGAGATTGAGATTTATGTTTATGCGCATAGCTGTGGGAACTTTACAGCAATGTAGTATGACAGGTGCAGATCTCTGAGTCTAGTCAATGCACGAGTCTTCCGGAAGTAGTGTCAAGTGTCTATGTGTGATGAGTCAGTGGAAGTCTGATGTAACATCCTGCCAAATCCTTTTCATATTTATATAATGAAATAAAGGTAAAACCATAATATCGAAGTGAACATATATATATATATATATGTAATGAAATTTCTCCTCACAGGGAGTTTAATACATATCCAGTCAGTTTCCAAAACTTAAACAAAATACAGCAAAATAGAAAAACAGGCGATCTCCTAACAGAAACAGAAAACAGGCGATCTCCTAACAGAAACAGAAAACAGGCGATCTCCTAACAGAAACAGAAAATAGGCGATCTCCTTCCGGCGACCACTCACTAAGGAGCTCTACTTCCTGCAACATCATCTGCTCCCGTGTAAATTATACACGATCATCACAGTTTTAAGAAAACATCCACAAAACAAAAACGCAGGGTAAGCTAGATATTTTAAAGAGAATTTAGATATGAAACTTTAAAATCAAGATAAAACAAATTTAAGACACCCACGTAAAAACCATCAACTTTCTCATTCCCTTCACATGACCATCAAGTAATCACATATTTCACAATTTCCTCAAGAGTCGTTCAATTCACATAATCCATCAAGTGTCTATCAATTTCAATGTTTCTCATTTCTCACGTCAGACTTCCACTGACTCATCACACATAGACACTTGACACTACTTCCGGAAGACACGTGCATTGACTAGACTCAGAGATCTGCACCTGTCATACTACATTGCTGTAAAGTTCCCACAGCTATGCGCATCAACATAATCTCAATCTCAATCTCATCACTCTCCTAGTATGACAGGGTGAATCCACACAACAGGTCAAGTGGTTATTTTTCAAACCACTTACCCATACATATGAACCTCCATCGACTCTGAACGCCTGAATAACTTCATCTATATGATTCCATTATATCAGGATAGTCAGGATATCTCATTATAGAAATCACCGATCAATGCACATCCTACACGATCTTACATGGTATTTTCTTTCCTAAAAATACTATGCCTTGATCCCACATTCACAACATTCAACACATCATACAACACTTAAATGAACGATTCCAATCACAACAACAATCATTCCACGGTTCAGATTTACAAATATCACATGCATTTCACATTTCAATCTCAAACAGTTTCAAACGACACTAAAACAGGGAAGTTCGAAATCAACATTAAAACCGGCGATCACGTCGCCCCACACATAAAAACAGAGCATTGTGAAAAGGAATATGAAAACCGGCGACCACGTCGCCCTCACTTCAGAACCTACTCGCCTAACGTTTTTATAAACGAAAATGCTAGCTTCCCTTACCTGGACTTGCGTAAAATCTCACTACGAGCTCTAATCCACCGAACTTAAGGATACCCGAACTCTGTTTTTGCGTCCTGATCGGAAAACTCGCAGAGAACTTCCCGGGAGTCCAAGGGCAGTCGTCGCTCGTCGTACTGGTGCTTGAGGATGCCTGAATCGCAGCGCGAAGGAGAGAAAAGAGAAGGATGAAGGTAAACTCACTCTGTCACTCTTGAACCACAACAACGTTCTTTGCCTCTCAGAAGTGAGTTTTTGAATCTAAACCAACTTGTCCATAATTGCCGCTGCCACTACCCACTATGCAGGAAAGCTTGCGTGCACACTTCCTTGAACAGTATGACCACGTGGGTTCTGCGCACACCAACTCTCTGACGCTAACTATTCTGAAACACCCTTTCTGTCTACGTGTCGCGCATGCAGAACGTCTCATGCTGGGAGCCTGGGTCCCACCTTATCTGTGTGAAACACGACATCGCGCGATAACCTTCCACCGATGACTTCTCGCGCGATGACTATCCACCGATGTCTCATCCTGGTGGACGACCGATGTCTCTCCCTGGAGGACGACCGATGTCTCTCCCTAGAGGACGACCGATGTCTATCCCTGGCGATGACCGCATGTCTCTCGCCCTGACGATGCCCGCGTGTCTCTTGCCTTGGCGATGACTGATGACACATCGCCACGCCTTGCTGAAGGTTCTTCATCCCACTATGTTACGTCCAAGGTATCACCTCCACATGACTTGGTGACGTCGGTAGCTTCACATTTCCAAGAATAGATCAGCACTACTCCTTGTGCGCCCATGCATGCAACACTAAGGACGATTTCTTATGCTCAAGCATAGAGCTTCGCATGCACAGCGTATCTAAGGCTTAACCCACACCTTGATACGCGTGGTTTCTGGAACCCACTATGGTTGATCCAGTATCTTGACCACATACTAAGTGCACTTTCGGCGATCATGTGCACCATAGGCGATTGGCGATCATGTATACTACAGGCGATTGGTGTTCATGTGTAGTCTAGGCGACAGGCGATTATGTACTAACCAGGCAATCTCATAGTCTTCTAAGCTACACTTTCCTTCCTTTTTATTTTAAATAAAAACATACTTAGAATTCATTTAAAATATATTCCTTTTATTCCAATTTAATTTTACAGGTCCTTACATCTGACGTGAGAAAGAGAAATATTGAAATTTGATAGACACTTGATGGTTGTGAGATATGAATGAGAAAGTGATGGATTTATGTGGATGTTTAGAAGCTGGTTATGTTGATTTTAAAGTTTCATATTTAAAGTTAGTTTTTAAAAATATCTAGCTTACCCCTGTGTTTTGTGTTGTGTTTGCTTTCTTAAAACTGTGATGATCGTGTAATTACACGGGAGCAGATGATGTTACAGGTAGTAGAGCTCCTCAGTGAGCGTGTTGGAGGAAGGGACAGATTTAGTTTAATGTTTTCCTTCATGTATTTTGGAACATTTGATGGAGATGTATTAAAACCCCTATAAGAGGGATGTTTTCTTTTGAGACACAATGTCTGGGATGAATGTATTTTATTATATATACAGATGTTAAATTTGATATCTCTTATTTTAATGTATTTCATATTATATACGTATGAGTGGAAAATGAGGGGCGTTACATCTTGAAGGTTCACAAGTTCCAACAGGCCTCATCATTAGGAATTCGAGTAGTTTAAAGCTTTCTAGTTAGAAATTAATTCATTTGTGTTTAATTGCTTTAGCCTATTTGTTTTCTTTTATAAAATTGTATTTTCATTCTTAATTGTGATCCTGCCTCTTGACCAAAGCATTAGAACTTCTCCTTTTCGAACCTCGTCCTCTCCAGCTTCACGCCAAGTACACCGATGACCTTCACCTGGTAATCCTTAAAGAAACCTGAAAGAACAGTATGGCGCCTCTGCGGCTGGTTGCGCTCTGACGCTCAAGTCAATGATCGAATCAACAAAGAATTACAGAGAAAACTCAGAACCGTGTGCAAGTGAATTCCCAAAAAATGAAAAAACCTCCCTCTGAATTCCGTTAAGAATCCTATATATACCTGAGTCTTTCTCTGATGTGAGTTGATTTTAGGTTCATTATGTTTGTGACACTTTCTTAGAATTAGGATCAAGATTCTTAACAATTTAAAGTGAGTCACCTAAGGAAAATCCCCACTGGACATTAACTTAACAAGTGTTAAGTAGATGTGAAGGTTCATTTCCAAAGGTCCAAGGTTAAAACACAATTAATGGTGATGAATGAATGAAGAACAAGGTGCTGAACTCAAAAAAAGAATAGGTGCAGAATTTAAACACAAAAAAAACAGAATGGAAACACAAATTGAAACTGTTCTTGCCGGTTGACCCGCCTGTCGGTTGACTCACGACACTCACACGCCTCCTTCCTCACGTTGTTATGTGCTTGGTTCTTTCGAAGCAATCTGCACCTGCAAAAGAGAAAGGGGGCGCCCTAGAGGCCGTTTGCACTCCGACGCTCAAGTCAGTATAGGGCAAGCACACCAAGTGTATAAGTTTCTCTGTATGTGTTTAGGTCTAGAAACTGCGTACCTTTGTGAAGTATTTTACTGTCCCTTATATAGTCTAGGGTTTACTGCGCCGCTAGCCCTAATTAGGGTTCGCTGCGCTACTAGCCATATTTAGGGTTTACTGGAATACCCTTGCGCCGCTATCACCCAATCTTAGGGTAATCTAGCACATAAGGTTTCCTTCTCTGGAGTGCAAACTTTAACAGGGTGACCACCTGGATGCCTCCTTGTGCACCTAGCCTCTGGGGCCACCTGTTCTGGGAGTGCCTTCACTGTTCACGTGCCATGCATGTAGCTTTACTGGGAAAACCCTAGCTCTGGTGAGCACTCGTCCCCTCAGGACTCTACACCCAACTGTGCTCTCCCTGCTACCCGCATAGGCACTTCGTGATACAGGCCTCTCCCTAACTCTGGGTGTTTAACTGGTCATTGGCCCATTCTGGGAACCAATCTTAGCTGTTCTGTTTACGCTGTTCAAATCACCCAAGGCCGATGTCACCTCGCCACATTCTGTTGCCGAGGACTCCTCGTCCTGCTGAGTGACGATGACACCTCCGCCCATCCTGGCGCTGATGACTCGTCACCCCTCTTTGTAGGCTGATGACTCGTCACCCCTCTCTGTAGGCTGATGACTCATCACCCCTCTCTGCAGGCTGATGACTCATCACCCCTCTCTGCAGGCTGATGAGTCATCACCCCTCTCTGCAGGCTGATGACTCATCACCCCTCTCTGCAGGCTGATGACTCGTCGCCCTTCTCTGTTCAATACCCCCTGTGGGGTCCATTCCACGTGGCTTCGGCTCATGCTGTGGGACCCAGCTGATGTCTGGGGACTGGTCAGTACACAAGCCCCCCAGTCTCAAGCTGTTAACTTGTTTCAGCGAAGAGACTAAGCGATAGGCGAGGACTGATCGGTACAGAAACAAAAGAACCGATTGAAATTCAAGAACAAGACATAGAATCAAAACTACCGATTGAAATGACAATGGAAGATGAAAGAAGATGAAACTTATGTGGTTGTAGCCATGGATTGGGAATGGACACGCCACTTGGAGGTGATGATCCAAGATAAGTGCAGATTTGCCGCCACTTGAGTGCTCCCAAAGCTTCATAAGATGAGACAAGGAAGAGGAGAACAAGTCTCACAAAATTCACTCACAATTTGAGTATAGTAACTTTTCTTCTAATTTCAATGTTCTTTTACATGAGCATAGCACCTCTATTTATAGTGTGAGAGGGCTGAAATTAAAGTGGGAAAATTCAAATGAGAAGCATTTGAATTTGGAGCCAAAACATATGTCACAAGGGAGGTGTGACTTGATTTCTACTTTGGCACCTCCTAAAACTACACCTACACCTACTCTTTATGTCACATGGAAGGTGTGACTTGTTTTTGTACATTAACACCCCTTATTTTAATTCCTACACCTTCCTTCAAAGTTCTACTAAAAACTATACACAAGTAATTACAAAAATAGACATCCATTGATGCTCTTCTCCCAAAGCTTTAGCCTTGCTCCTAGTCATCCGTTGAGGCATGAAGGATGTTGAGCTAATTTGTTGGGCTTGGGCCCCAACTTGGGCTTGGGCTTCATGGGCTTGGGCCTCAGGCGCCTCCTCTACTTGGTCTTCATCACATGCCCACAGGATTACCTCACATTTACATCATCATACCTGACTACTTGGTCAGTACACAAGCCCCCCAGTCTTAAGTTGTGACTGGTCCAGCGAAAAGACTATGAAGTCGTCTTCTGGCGGTCTACAGGAGCGCACACTCTTACACTAACACTGTTTGTCAATCTAACATTTCACCAACCCCTTTTAATCGCATGACACGTGGACACATCAACGGCCCTCTTTAACTGTCGTTTCCACTCCTTATAACGTTCGAAACCCTTAAAACACTCGCGCCATTCACTCACTGTTCCATTCCTTCTTCTTCGTCTTCAAACATTCAAAGCATTTCTCTGTGAGACCCTTCAACTTCTTCAATCTCCAACCTTCGTGACGCTTTTCTAATCATCCAAATGTAACCTTTTTAACTCTTCTACTGATGATTGCTGCATTTTAACCGATTCACATCATCCTTTATCTGTCTGGTGCATACGCTGTGGGATGCTTTCTTATCTTTCTCGTAACTTAGGGTTTTTCTGACGACCCCTGTTCTTATAAACCCTTCATTTGTTCATTCTTCCTTCTTCTTCGAACCTTTCCTTTGAGTCACCTTTCCCTCATCTCTTCCTTTTTCTTTCTTTGCAGTTTCTTAAATGGTTCGCTGCAAAACAATCGATAACCCTCCTCCATCGTCGCGGAATCCTCTGCCTAAGACTCGTAGAGTCTTGCCCATAACAAATCCTTCATCGTTGCGCGTTTCCCCAAGAACTTCTGGGGCTCTAGCAACTCAAGCTGAGAGACCTGCTTCCTCCCCTCGCCCTAATCCATCACGGGCCACTCCTCTTCAAGCCAGAGGAGTTGCTCCACCTTCCCATGATTACCGAGCGTTATATCCCTGGGCTTCGCCAACGTTGCTGAAGGAGACCTCCTCAGTAACTTCTGCCCTTGAGATTCTGCGTCTTAAGAGAGGGGATAAGCCTAACCTATCATTCCATAAAGAACATGATGACAACCTTACCATCGTCCCATACTTTCCTGGAGAACCCATCTGCGCGGATGACGAAGTCAGTAATGGCGAGCTATTTTTCTTCGTCTACGCGACGATGTTCAAAAAGGTGAAGGTTAGGTTCCCCTTCACCCGATTTGAGAGGGAGCTCTTAACCGAACTTGACGTTGCTCCCGCCCAGCTTCACCCAAATAGCTGGGCGTTCATGAGGGCATTCGAGATCCTCTGTGCACATCTGGGATTACCTGCTTCAGTGGATGTCTTCTTATTCTTGTTCGAAGCCAAAAATCCTGGAGATCGCCTCTGGGTAAGCCTGAACGGGATTGCTGGAAGGTCCTTCTTCTCGATATTCCAACAATCTTATAAGGATTGGAAAGGAAAGTTTGTAAAGGTTTGTAAAAATGACGAGGATCCTTCTTTGCTCGATGGCTTTCCCTTGTACTGGGTGGACAAGGGAAATAAAGGCTCCAAAGATAGCTTCAGGAGAGCAAGGAGTCCTGACAACATGGGAGCACTGGACAGAGACCTCTGCCTTTTCTGGAAAAGCGTAGCCGCCTCCAACATCACTCTTCCCACAGCGTCTATCATTAGCTTTGAGTTTCTCGAAGACCAGCTAGACAAGCATATAGGTTATCTTTCGTTCTCTTCACTTAGCCTTGTTTCTTAATAACTGTATTGTTCTTCTGTTGGGTTTTTTCGCTTCTGTACCCTAAGCTTGCATAACTACTCAGATATACCCTGTGCACGACCGTCTTCACCCATATTTACTTGAATTGTGAACTGCTACTGTTGTCTGATTGCTCATCTCTTTTGCTCTTGCTTTTGCCTTATGTAGACATGATGCTGGGGAAAAATAAAATAGCTCAACTTCGTGCTCTGGCTAGGAAGCACAATCTCGCGGCGGGCTCCCAAACTATTCCTAACTCGGTTGCTGAGGACGCCGCTTTTCATTGGAGAACCCCCCTAGGAGGCTCTTCTCCTGCCACAATTCTACCTCCTCAAGATAGGAAGAAACTGGCTCCAAAAAGGCTTAAAAGAAAAACTCCTCTAGTAGTATCTGAAGATGAGGAGGAAAAGGACACCGAAGATGGCCTCATTACTAAACGCCAAAGGCCAACTGCCTCCAAGCCACCAAATTCCCCGACAACAACAGCATCAGGTCTTCCTCCACTACCTTCAGACCTTCCCACTCCAACACCCCCTGAAAACAACATACCAACCACAAACCTTCCCTCACCAACTTCACCAGACCATACGACGCCACCACCAGCCCTTCCCGCTCCCTCAGAAATAGTCCAAGCTCCTCCACTAGCCGCCGCACCACCTTCAACTGAAGGTGGCAGTCCCAACTTTGCAGAACCCCCCCAAGTGCTTCCACTCCTTTCCATTCTGCCGGGGAGGGGGCTGTAAGGACCTGAGATTTATTGAAATGAATGAGTATGTTTTAAGTAAATTCTATGTATGTTTTATCTAAGTTAAAAAGGAAGGAAAGTGTAGTCTAGGAAAAACGATAAGAGTTTCTTGTTTATACATCATCGCCAGTCGCCTAGACCACACGTCATCGCCTGGGCGCGAGGCATGCAGGCGTCATCAGAGAAGAGAGACATCGGTCGCTCGCGCGAGAGGTCATCAGCGGGTTGTCATCGCGCGATAGCTCATCAGCGGGTTGTCATCGCGCGATAGCTCATCAGCGGGTGTCATCGCGCGATAGCTCATCAGCGGGTGTCATCGCGCGATAGCTCATCAGCGGGTGTCATCGCGCGATAGCTCATCAGCGGGTTGTCATCGCGCGATAGCTCATCAGCGGGTTGTCATCGCGCGATAGCTCATCAGCGGGTGTCATCGCGCGATAGCTCATCAGCGGGTGTCATCGCGCGATAGCTCATCAGCGGGTGTCATCGCGCGATAGCTCATCAGCGGGTTGTCATCGCGCGATAGCTCATCAGCGGGTTGTCATCGCGCGATAGCTCATCGGCGGGTTGTCATCGCGCGATAGCTCATCAGCGGGTTGTCATCGCGCGAGAGGTCCTCAGGGGTTGTCTTCGCGAGAGAGGCATCGGTGGAGGGTCTTCGCGCTGGTAGCCATCGGCGAAAGGTCATCGCGCGGCGCTTGGTTAAACACCGAGAACGTAGGACCCAGACTCCCAGCAAGAGACGTTCTACACGTGCGCCACGTAGACGAAAGGTGGTTCAGAATAGTGACCTCAGAGCGTAGCCTGCGCAGAGGCACGCTTAGTAGGACTGTTCAGGGAGTGGTAGGTCTGCGCAGGAGGCAGCTATAGTAGTACTGATTAGTGCGGCGCAACTTCCCTGCAGAGTGGGCGGTGTCAGCTGCTTTTGGGGGAGGGATAAGTTGGTTTAAGTTACAGAAAACCCACAGCTGAGAGAAGAAAAGAAAACGTTGTTGTATTCGAAGAGAGAAAGAGTGAGTTCCCTCCTCCGCGTGCGATTTCAGCCTCTCCACACAAGAGTACGACGAAGCAACGCCATTGGAACACCTGGGAAAGTCTCTGCAACTCCTTCAAACCAGACTCAAGAACAGAGCCAAGGCGTTCATCAAGCTCTGTTGGATTTAGAAGCTCCTAGTGGATTGCGCAAGTCCAGGTAAGGGAAGCTAGACCTCTTTTCCATACAAGCCTTAGCGTAGTCTTTTCTGAAGTGAGGGCGACGTGGTCGCCATTTTCGTTTTATCTGTGTGAAATGCTCTGTTTGTATGCTTGGGCGACGTGGTCGCCGGTTTTGATAAACAGTCTTCGAAACGCCATGTTTACTAACCAGGTCGCCGGTTTTGGCGCTGTTTTGCAAAATCCTTGTGTTTGATGCTGTTTTGAGAACTGCTTGAGGTTTACATGAGATATTCGAAAATATGAATCCTTTGAAATGGCTATTGCTGTGATTGAAATCATTTCTTTGAGTATGGTATGATGTGTTTGAATGTTGTGAATGTGGGGTCGAGGCATAGTATTTTCAGGAAAGGAAATACCGTGTAAGACCATGTTAGATGTGCATTGATCGGTGATTATGAACGAGATATCCTGACTCTGCTGATAATGGAATCACATAGAGGAAGTTACTCAGTTGGGAGAGTCGAAGGAGGTTCACCTGTATGGGTGGGTTGTTTGAAAGAGAACATACCGACCTGTTTTGCGTGGATTTACCTTGTCATACTGTATGGTGATGTGTTGAGATTCATCATATGCCTGTGAATGTGTGAGATTTCACGGCGACCCTGTGGATGTGCGAGATTCCACAGTGGGCAGTGTGACAGGTGCACATCTCCGAGTCTAATCAATGCATGAGTCAATCCGGAAGTAGTGTCAAGTGTCTTGTGTGGTGAGTCAGTGGAAAGTCTGACATGTGAAATGGTGAAATGAGAAACTGGAATACTGATAGACACTTGATGCTGTGGTGTGAAATGGAATGACTATGGGAAATGTTGTGAATTTGTGAATTTGGGCGATTAGTTGAATGCTATGAGTAGCTCTACGTTTACTTGGATAGTTTGGAAACTTGGTTTACTTGGGTTTTTCATATGCATGATTTAAACTCCTTTCATATTATCTAGCTTACCCTTTTATCTGTCATTTTGGTTGCCTTCTCAAAACTGTGATGATCGTGTAATTGTTACGCGGGAGCAGAAGACCTTCCAGGAAGAAGAGCTCCCTAAAGGGGTGGTCGCCGAGGGCAGAGATCGCCCATTTCCACCTCTCGGTGGAGATCGCCGGTTCTTGTGTCCTGGTAGGAGATCGCCAGTTTGAAGTCTTCTGTGTGGGATCGCCGTTTTAAATGTTGGAGATCGCCGTTCCTTTTAGACCGCCGGTTTTACTGCATTTCCTTTAATTTTGTTAAACATTGCAAACATTTGATTTGGTTATGTATTAAACTCCCTAAGAGGAGTAACTTCACTTCTGGTATATATATATACATATGATTTTGCACTCTTCAATATTATTTGATTACACTTAATTTCAATTATACATGTATGCATGTATTATTTTGGTGGGATGTTACATTAATGGTATCAGAGCAGTTCGCCTTAGGATGACCTGAGGGCTGTGGATCCATTGTGTTTCTTCTGCTCATAAAACTTATTTGAATTTTAAATAACCACTATAGTGGGAGGTTTTCAAACGTTTTTGTGTTGAAATTTTGTATGTGCCTTAGTGAATGTGTGCCTAACTGAAGATCTTAGCATTGAGAATGAGAAGGTCTTGATACAGTGGTGAGGGTGCACACTCATAACTGGATCAAGATAATTCTTAGTCTTAATTCCAAAGGTTTGATGTTTAGCCTACATTGAATCCTGATGTGATTATTGAGTGTTCTTGAATTTGACTGAGGTGGTAGTTTGGATTGATGCGTGCCCACCAGTAGCTGTTCTGGTGTTTTGTTTGAAATTATAAGTGTTGTGATTCTGTTGATGAACTCAAATTCTTAATGACTTTGAGATGCTGACCTGTGTAAGGTCTAGCAGTTACCCCCCTTGAATGAATTGATTCTTATCGGTTTCATTCTTATAGTTGTAGGGATTATAGAAGCCTATAGATTCAGAATTCAGAGCGAAGAAGATGGCACGTAGACCTGCTACCCCACCCCAACCTTCCTCAGAAATGAGTCAAATCGCCAAGGCCATTGAGATGATGGCGACTGCCATTCAGCAGCAGAACGCCGCAATGGCCCAGAACCATCAAGCCACAATGCAGCACTGGGAAACTGCCCGATCTGCTGAGACAAACTCCCACGTTGGTCAGCCCCAGGAACAGATGGGATTAGCTGAGTTCATGAGGCACAACCCACCTAAGTTCAGTGGGAACGCTACCCCTGACCAGGCAGATCAGTGGGTCAGGGAGTTGGAGAAAATCTTTAGGGCGACCTCCTGCCCTGAAGAGAAGAAGCTGCTGTTCGCCACTTATCTGCTATCAGGAGAAGCAGAGTTCTGGTGGATGGGAGCTCAGCAAATGATGGAGGCACGGGAGGATGTTCTGGATTGGGAGAGCTTCAGGGTGAAGTTCTTAGAGAAGTACTTCCCAGACAGCGCCAAGTTTGCAAGAGAGGCTGAGTTCCTGAAGTTGGAGCAGGGGGACATGACTATAAACGCATATGCTGCCCGTTTTGAGTACCTCGCCCGGTTTTATACCCAGGCGACCTCCGAGGCCTGGAGGTGTAGGAAGTTCGAGGAAGGACTGAAGCATGGGCTGAAGAAGACCATAGCCCCGATGTGCATCAGGGAGTTCCACGCCTTAGTGGAGAAGGCAAAGATGGTGGAGACCCTGGAAAAGGGTGAGTCTAGGGTGATCAGGTCACACCCAGGAGGTCCTTCCAGTGGGAGAGCTAAGGCACAGCACCCACAAAGCAAGCCATATGCTAGGCCTTCACCACATCGGGTGGGAACAGCTTCATCCCGGTTCCAACAGCAACAACCTGGGAAACTTAAATGTTTCCATTGCGGTGGACCCCATACAGCCAGCGTGTGCCCCAAGAGGGATCCAGAGAGGAGATGTTTTGTCTGCCAAAAGACGGGGCATTTTGCTAGAGAATGCCCTAACCAGAATAGGGCGACCCAGCCCAGTGGCTCTCAGCAGACGAGGAACGAGGGCAGCAGACCTCAGGCAGCAGGGAGGGTGTTCGCCATGTCTGGAGCAGAGGCAACTCAGTCAGGTAACCTCATCCAAGGTGTTTGTTTTATTGCTGGTAGAGGTGTAAGGGCTTTGTTTGATTCTGGAGCGACACACTCCTTTGTGTCAAGCCTGTGTGTAGCTGAGTTGGGTCTCCTAGTGAAGGAGTTACCTTTTGAGCTGTTGGTCTCTACACCTGCGTCAGGACAGGTGTCGACCTCTACAGTGTGCCCTGAATGTCCAGTGATTGTAGAAGGACGTAGATTCAAGGTGAACTTGATCTGCCTACCTCTTCAGGACCTGGATGTCATCCTAGGAATGGATTGGTTAACTGCCAATCACGTCCTCATAGACTGTGGTAGGCAGAAGGTAGCGTTTCCAGACCCCCATGAAGCGGATGTGTTAACAGTTCAACAAGGGCGATCAGCATTGGAAGAAGGGGCGAGGTGCTTCGTGGTGCTCGCCCGGTTGGAAGTGGAGAATAAAGGGGACGTAAACGAGATCCAAGTGGTGAGAGACTTCACCGATGTGTTCCCAGAGGAGGTGCCTGGATTACCCCCTAAGAGAGAAGTGGAATTCTCTATTGACTTGGTACCTGGAGCTGGACCAGTGTCAATGGCACCTTACAGGATGGCACCAGCCGAGTTGGTGGAGTTAAAGAAGCAATTGGAAGAGTTGCTGGAGAAGCAGTTCATCAGACCCAGCGTATCTCCATGGGGAGCTCCAGTGCTCCTAGTCAAGAAGAAGGATGGAGGGTCTCGGTTGTGCATAGACTACAGGCAATTGAACAAATTGACCATCAAGAACAAGTACCCCCTACCTCGGATTGATGATTTGATGGACCAAATTCATGGGGCCTCGGTGTTCTCCAAGATTGACCTGAGATCGGGGTATCACCAAATCTTGGTAAAAGCTGAAGATGTTCAGAAGACAGCTTTTAGGTCTAGATATGGGCACTACGAGTATGTAGTGATGCCATTTGGAGTCACCAATGCTCCAGCTCTATTCATGGACTATATGAATAGGATCTTTCGCCCTTTCTTGGATAAGTTTGTGGTGGTCTTCATAGATGACATCCTCATTTATTCAAAGACCGAGGAAGAGCATGAGGAACACCTAAGGGCAGTATTGGAAATACTGAGGGAGAAGCAGCTCTATGCCAAGTTCTCCAAGTGTGAGTTCTGGCTAAGGGAAGTCAACTTCTTAGGACACGTGATATCTGCCCAAGGGATCTCGGTAGATCCAGCCAAGGTAGAGGCAGTGCTACAATGGGAACGTCCTAAGACAGTGACTGAGATAAGGAGCTTTGTGGGGTTGGCGGGCTACTATCGGAGGTTTATTGAGGATTTTTCCAAGGTAGTGGCTCCTTTGACACAGCTGACTCGCAAGGACCAACCCTTTGCTTGGACCGACCGATGTGAGCAGAGCTTCAGGGAGCTAAAGGAGAGGTTGACCAGTGCTCCAGTGCTGGTGATCCCCGAGATAGGAAGACCTTTTGACGTCTTCTGTGATGCCTCACATCAAGGCTTGGGATGCGTCTTGATGCAAGAGAAGAGGGTGGTTGCATATGCTTCAAGGCAACTCAAGGTGCATGAGAGAAACTACCCTACTCATGATTTGGAGTTGGCAGCGGTAGTGTTTGCCTTGAAGATCTGGAGGCATTATCTATATGGAGCTCGGTTCCAGGTGTTCAGTGACCACAAGAGCTTGAAGTACCTGTTCGATCAGAGGGAGCTAAACATGAGACAAAGAAGGTGGATGGAATTCCTAAAGGACTACGACTTTCAACTCATGTATCACCCAGGGAAGGCCAATGTAGTGGCAGATGCCTTGAGTAGGAAGTCTATACAAGTCGCCACCATGATGATGGAAGAGCAGAAGCTGATCGAGCAGTTCAGGGACTTAAACCTGGGAGTAGAGTTCCACGTGAATCACATTAGTTGTAGTAAGCTGACTATAACTAATGACTTCCTTGTGATGTTGAAGGACAAACAATTGGAGGACCCTAGCCTGAAGCGCACTATGGAGTCACTAGGGACAGATCAGGCGAGAGGCTTTGAGATGGGCGAGGATGGGATCTTGAGGTTTGATGGCAGGATCTGCATACCTACAAATGACGAGTTGAAGGAGATGATCCTAGAGGAAGGCCATAAGAGTCGCCTTAACCTCCACCCAGGCATGAACAAGATGTACCATGACTTGAAGGAGTCATTTTGGTGGTCAGGCATGAAGAGGGACGTCGCCCAGTACGTGGCAACCTGCTTAACGTGTCAAAAGGCGAAGGTGGAACACCAAAGACCTGGCGGGCTGTTGCAGCAATTGGATATCCCTGAGTGGAAATGGGACAGCATCGCCATGGATTTTGTCACCCATTTACCCAGATCAGTAAAGGGTCATGATGCAATCTGGGTCATCATTGATAGACTGACGAAGAGTGCCCACTTCCTCCCAGTAAATATGAAGATGCCCATGGCCAAGTTGGCACAGCTGTACATCAAGGAGGTTGTGAGGTTGCATGGAGTGCCTTCCAGCATCATTTCAGATAGGGATCCCAGGTTCACTTCACGGTTTTGGCAGACCTTGCAAGAGTGTTTGGGAACCAAGTTGAGGATGAGCTCTGCATATCATCCCCAAACAGATGGTCAGTCAGAGAGGACAATCCAATCTTTGGAAGATCTGCTGAGGGCATGCGTTTTAGATCAATTGGGAGGTTGGGAGGAGGTGTTGCCACTAGTGGAGTTCACCTATAACAATAGCTACCACGCCAGCATTGGGATGGCGCCATATGAAGCCCTGTATGGGAGGAAATGCAGAACTCCATTATGTTGGTACCAGGAGGGCGAGGCAGTCTTGGTTGGACCAGAGTTGATTCAGCAGACGACCGAGAAGGTGAAGCTGATACAAAGCAGGATGAAAGCCTCTCAGAGTAGGCAGAAGTCCTATGCAGATCAGAGGAGGAAGCCTTTGGAGTTTGCTGCTGGAGATCACGTGTTCATGAAAGTGACACCAACCAAGGGTGTAGGGCGGGCGATCA
Source organism: Phaseolus lunatus (assembly GCA_013389735.1). Lineage (NCBI taxonomy): Eukaryota > Viridiplantae > Streptophyta > Magnoliopsida > Fabales > Fabaceae > Phaseolus > Phaseolus lunatus. The sequence goes on from CM023864.1 coordinate 25,364,886, forward strand.
GGTCAAAGAAGTTGTCCCCTAAATTCGTGGGACCATATCAGATCTTGAGAAGGATTGGCCCGGTGGCGTATGAAATCGCCCTACCTCCCCATCTGGCAAATCTGCACAATGTGTTTCACGTGTCACAGCTGAGGAAGTACATGGCAGACCCTAGTCATGTGCTGGATATAGACGACGTGCAGATTAGGGATGACTTGTCCCTTGAAGCCAAACCAGTTAGGATTGACGATCGGCAGTGTAAACAGCTCAGGGGCAAGACCATCAACATGGTGAAAGTGGTGTGGGATGAGAAATCGGGGGATTCTACTTGGGAATTAGAAGAACCCATGAGGGAGGCTTATCCATACCTCTTTTCCTTGTAATCCAATTTTCGAGGACGAAAATTTTTGTTGTTGGGGAGAATGTAAGGACCTGAGATTTATTGAAATGAATGAGTATGTTTTAAGTAAATTCTATGTATGTTTTATCTAAGTTAAAAAGGAAGGAAAGTGTAGTCTAGGAAAAACGATAAGAGTTTCTTGTTTATACATCATCGCCAGTCGCCTAGACCACACGTCATCGCCTGGGCGCGAGGCATGCAGGCGTCATCAGAGAAGAGAGACATCGGTCGCTCGCGCGAGAGGTCATCAGCGGGTTGTCATCGCGCGATAGCTCATCAGCGGGTTGTCATCGCGCGATAGCTCATCAGCGGGTGTCATCGCGCGATAGCTCATCAGCGGGTGTCATCGCGCGATAGCTCATCAGCGGGTGTCATCGCGCGATAGCTCATCAGCGGGTTGTCATCGCGCGATAGCTCATCAGCGGGTTGTCATCGCGCGATAGCTCATCAGCGGGTGTCATCGCGCGATAGCTCATCAGCGGGTGTCATCGCGCGATAGCTCATCAGCGGGTGTCATCGCGCGATAGCTCATCAGCGGGTTGTCATCGCGCGATAGCTCATCAGCGGGTTGTCATCGCGCGATAGCTCATCGGCGGGTTGTCATCGCGCGATAGCTCATCAGCGGGTTGTCATCGCGCGAGAGGTCCTCAGGGGTTGTCTTCGCGAGAGAGGCATCGGTGGAGGGTCTTCGCGCTGGTAGCCATCGGCGAAAGGTCATCGCGCGGCGCTTGGTTAAACACCGAGAACGTAGGACCCAGACTCCCAGCAAGAGACGTTCTACACGTGCGCCACGTAGACGAAAGGTGGTTCAGAATAGTGACCTCAGAGCGTAGCCTGCGCAGAGGCACGCTTAGTAGGACTGTTCAGGGAGTGGTAGGTCTGCGCAGGAGGCAGCTATAGTAGTACTGATTAGTGCGGCGCAACTTCCCTGCAGAGTGGGCGGTGTCAGCTGCTTTTGGGGGAGGGATAAGTTGGTTTAAGTTACAGAAAACCCACAGCTGAGAGAAGAAAAGAAAACGTTGTTGTATTCGAAGAGAGAAAGAGTGAGTTCCCTCCTCCGCGTGCGATTTCAGCCTCTCCACACAAGAGTACGACGAAGCAACGCCATTGGAACACCTGGGAAAGTCTCTGCAACTCCTTCAAACCAGACTCAAGAACAGAGCCAAGGCGTTCATCAAGCTCTGTTGGATTTAGAAGCTCCTAGTGGATTGCGCAAGTCCAGGTAAGGGAAGCTAGACCTCTTTTCCATACAAGCCTTAGCGTAGTCTTTTCTGAAGTGAGGGCGACGTGGTCGCCATTTTCGTTTTATCTGTGTGAAATGCTCTGTTTGTATGCTTGGGCGACGTGGTCGCCGGTTTTGATAAACAGTCTTCGAAACGCCATGTTTACTAACCAGGTCGCCGGTTTTGGCGCTGTTTTGCAAAATCCTTGTGTTTGATGCTGTTTTGAGAACTGCTTGAGGTTTACATGAGATATTCGAAAATATGAATCCTTTGAAATGGCTATTGCTGTGATTGAAATCATTTCTTTGAGTATGGTATGATGTGTTTGAATGTTGTGAATGTGGGGTCGAGGCATAGTATTTTCAGGAAAGGAAATACCGTGTAAGACCATGTTAGATGTGCATTGATCGGTGATTATGAACGAGATATCCTGACTCTGCTGATAATGGAATCACATAGAGGAAGTTACTCAGTTGGGAGAGTCGAAGGAGGTTCACCTGTATGGGTGGGTTGTTTGAAAGAGAACATACCGACCTGTTTTGCGTGGATTTACCTTGTCATACTGTATGGTGATGTGTTGAGATTCATCATATGCCTGTGAATGTGTGAGATTTCACGGCGACCCTGTGGATGTGCGAGATTCCACAGTGGGCAGTGTGACAGGTGCACATCTCCGAGTCTAATCAATGCATGAGTCAATCCGGAAGTAGTGTCAAGTGTCTTGTGTGGTGAGTCAGTGGAAAGTCTGACATGTGAAATGGTGAAATGAGAAACTGGAATACTGATAGACACTTGATGCTGTGGTGTGAAATGGAATGACTATGGGAAATGTTGTGAATTTGTGAATTTGGGCGATTAGTTGAATGCTATGAGTAGCTCTACGTTTACTTGGATAGTTTGGAAACTTGGTTTACTTGGGTTTTTCATATGCATGATTTAAACTCCTTTCATATTATCTAGCTTACCCTTTTATCTGTCATTTTGGTTGCCTTCTCAAAACTGTGATGATCGTGTAATTGTTACGCGGGAGCAGAAGACCTTCCAGGAAGAAGAGCTCCCTAAAGGGGTGGTCGCCGAGGGCAGAGATCGCCCATTTCCACCTCTCGGTGGAGATCGCCGGTTCTTGTGTCCTGGTAGGAGATCGCCAGTTTGAAGTCTTCTGTGTGGGATCGCCGTTTTAAATGTTGGAGATCGCCGTTCCTTTTAGACCGCCGGTTTTACTGCATTTCCTTTAATTTTGTTAAACATTGCAAACATTTGATTTGGTTATGTATTAAACTCCCTAAGAGGAGTAACTTCACTTCTGGTATATATATATACATATGATTTTGCACTCTTCAATATTATTTGATTACACTTAATTTCAATTATACATGTATGCATGTATTATTTTGGTGGGATGTTACAGGGGCTCAATCTCAAGCCTCTACTGCTAGGCCCATCCTGATTGAAATTGAGGATACTGAGGCCTCTCCCCTTCCTGCCGCTGGAAAATCTGCCTCACCGCCACCCCTAGAAGCCTCCCTCGCCATCCAAGCAACAGAGGGTGGTGGTGAGAGTCAGCCTCAGGTGCTTCCAGAAGGCCTAACTCCTATCTTGCCCATTCCCAGTTTCCTCACCGAGTCGTTGGGGTCTTTATCCTCACAAGTGGGCAAGCTAATAGAAGGGAAAGCCAGTTTTGTAAGGACCTGAAAAATTAAATTGGAATAAAAGAGTTATATTTTAAATGAATTCTATGCATGTTTTATTTAAAATAAAAAGGGAAAGAAAGTGTAGTTTAGAAGATTATAAGATTTCCTTGTTAGTACATAATCGCCGGTCGCCTAGACTACACGTCATCGCCAGGGCGCGAGGCATGCAGACGTCGCCAGGGCGCGATGCATGCGGGCATCATCAAGGCGCGAGGCATGCGGGCATCTTCCAGGGGGAGACATCGGTCGTCCACCAGGAAGAGGTCATCGGTGGATAGTCTTCGCGCGAGAGGTCATCGGTGGATTGTCTTCGCGCGAGAGGTCATCGGTGGATAGCCTTCGCGCGAGAGGTCATCGACGAAAGGTTATCGCGCGATGTCGAGTTGCACACAGAGAAGGTAAGACCCAGACTCCCAGCATGAAGCGTAGTGCACGCGCGCCACGTAGACAAAAAGGGTGGTTCAGAATAGTGACATCAGAATGTTGGCATGCGCAGGAGACACTCGCGGTCGTACTGTTCAGAGCAGTGGTTTGGCATGCACAAGCGACAACAGTGGTCGTACTGTTCAGAACAGTGGTTGGCATGCACAAGCGACAACAGTGGTCGTACTGTGCAGGGCAGTGGTTCTCAGGCTTTCCTGCAGAAGGGGTGGCAGCAGCAGCATACGTGGACAGGTAAGCTGGGATTCAAAAGCCACTGCGGGAATGGCAAAGAGCGTTACAGACTCAAGAGTGTTAGAGTGAGTGCAAACTTCCTCCCTCCCTTCTCCTCTCCTTTGCGTTGTGACTAAGGCCAACCTCAAGCATCAGTGCGACAAGCGACGTTTGCCCTTAGAGCACCTAAGAGGTTCTCTGCAAGTCCTTCAAACCAGACGCAAAAACAGAGCCAAGGCATTCTTTAAGCTTCGTTGGGTTTCGGAGCTCCTGGTGTTTTGCGCAAGTCCAGGTAAGGGAAGCTAGCTTTATTTTCAATACAAGCCATAGATTAGCTGTTTCTGAAGTGAGGGCGACGTGGTCGCCGGTTTTCGTTTTCATCTTCGTGAATGCTCTGTTTCTATGTGTCTGGGCGACGTGGTCGCCGGTTTTATATACAGACTTCGAAATACCTTGTTTTTGAACCAGATCGCCGGTTTTGGCGTTGTTTGCGAACTCTCTGTTTTTGGTGTTGCTTTGAAACTGTTTGAGATTTAAATGAGATATTCGAAAATAAGAACCTTGGATTGAGTTTTGCTGTGATTGAAAACATTCCTTTAAGTGTTATGTGATGTGTTGAATGTGGTGAATGTGGGATCGAGGCATAGTATTTTCAGGAAAGAAAATACCGTGTAAGATCGTGTAGGATGTGCATTGATCGGTGATTCCTAATGAGATATCCTGACTCTGCTGAGATAATGGAATCCCATAGAGGAAGTTACTCAGTTGGTGAGAGTCGAAGGAGGTTCATAGGAATGGGTGAGTCGTGTGAAACAGAACGAGCTCGGCCTGTTCCATGGATTAACCCTGTCATACTGTGAGAATGATGAACTTGAGATCGAGATTGTGTTGATGCGCATAGCTGGGGAAACATTACAGCTGTTTAGTATGATAGGTGCAGATCTTTGAGTCTAATCAATGCACGAGTCTTCCGGAAGTAGTGTCAAGTGTCTTGTGTGCTGAGTCAGTGGAAGTCTGATGTGGGAAATGAGAAACATTGAATTGATAGACACTTGGTACATTATGTGAAATAGAACGACTCTTGAAAATATTGTGAAATGTATGACTTCTTGGCGATCAGGTGAAGGGAATGAGAAAATGTATAGTTTTACGTGGTTACCTTGAAATTGTTTTACCTTGATTTTAATGTTTATATATAAACTCTCTTTAAAATATCTAGCTTACCCTGCGTATTTTGGTTCTGTGGTTGTTTTCTTAAAACTGTGATGATCGTGTATAATTTACACGGGAGCAGATGATCTTCCAGGAAGTAGAACTCCTTAGTGAGTGATCGCCGGGGAGGAGATCGCCTGTTTCTATCTCTTGGTGGTGATCGCCGGATTTATGTCCTGATAGCAGATCGCCTGTTTAGGGGTCTTCTGTTAGGAGATCGTCGGTTTATGTATGGAGACCGCCGTTTTCGTGTATTTGATTGATTTTGTTAAGTTTTTGAGAGAATTTGACCAGTTATGTATTAAACTCCCTGTGAGGAGCAACTTCATTACTTATATATAATTATGTTCACTTCAATATTATTTGTTTACCTTTATTTTTATTATATACATATGCATAGTATTTTGGCGGGATGTTACAAGTTTGATCTTCGAAGGCATGCAAGAGTTCATCCCCAAGCTCCAAAGAGAAAATCTTCGCCTACAGGAGGAATATCACTCCTTGAAAGTTGAAGCAAACAGGCTTTCTTGTGATATGATGGTGCGAGAACTCGTGCACACAAGACTGGAAGACGCCTTGAATGCTGAAATTCGAGTAGCTCGCCATGAGACAGCTGACTTTCCCCAAAGACTCCAAGCCAAAAATATTGAAAACATCGAACTTGAGAGCAAACTCGCTCCCATGCGAGCCCAAGTGGCGGACCTGAGGGCTAAACAAAAGGAGGATGCCACGAGGGTAGAAAAGATGGAGAAGAGGTCAGCTGAACGAGAAATCCACTTAGGGGCGGTCGAGAGCAATAGGGATGAGGCCCTCGCCGAGCTTGCCAAGGCTCATGAAGAAAATAACAGGATGACCTCAGAACTTGGCAAAGCTCAAGAGGAAAACAAAAGAATAACCGCTGTGCTGGACAAGGCCCAAGAAGAAGCTCAAAGACTTAAGGCAAAGCTTGCCCATACTCAGGAGGATCAACAGAAAACCGCTGACGATCTCGCTCAAGCTCTCAAGGAGAGAAAGGAGCTGACCCAACACATCGACGAGCTTGACCAGAGTTCTGCACAAATCCTCAACTCAGGGTTCGATGCAGCTTTGGAGCAAATGGCGTGCCAATACCCCGAGCTGGACCTCTCCATGATCTCTATATGCAAGGAGGTGGTAGACGGGAAGATTGTACCTTCTATTGATTAAAAACCTTTACCGCCTTGTCTCCACGCCCATATCTATCTTTTAATTTGCATAACTGTAATTTGAACCTCTTTATCAATTTCAACGTTCACCTTTATTACCTTGTCTTCGGCCTCATATTTGTTCCTTTGTGCGTTTAACTAATGTAACAGGTGAAACACACTTAACCGAATGTAACTCAAAGTAACTGAAACTTTGACCTTTCATACCCTGCTTGAAACTAAACAAACTACTAATTTAAAATTATCAATTTGTTCAGATATTAATTCTGGGCGATGACATCCAATAGAACTTGTGAACTTAAGGTGAAAAACCTCAACACACAAACCAACTTCACACTAGGCAACAAGCTTTAACCTTATCTGGTATTAAAAAATACAACTTACCTAACCTGCCAAGTGTTCTGCATCATCGCCAGAAATTCTTCTGATCTGGTACTCGCCGAATTAATTTTGGGCGATGTTGCCTTCTTTATCCAAATAAGGCGTCCTTTGTGGGATCACCTTTTGCAACCTTCTATTCGCTTTTTCACCTGTCGTTCCTTTATATGAACTCTTCTTGCCTGCACCTGCTCGAAGGCAAGGAGGACTTCCTTTGTCGCCTACACTTGCTCAAAGGCAAGGAGGACTTCTTCTGTTGCCTACACTTGCTCAAAGGCAAGGAGGACTTCTTCTTTCTTGCCTGCACTTGCTCAAAGGCAAGGAGGACTTCCTCTGTTGCCTACACTTGCTCAAAGGCAAAGAGGACTTCCTCTGTTGACTACACTTGCTTAAAGGCAAGGAGGTCTTCCTCTGTTGCCTCAAGATGCGCGAGAACATCGAGGACTTTGAACTTCGCTGGATGCCTCCGATCGCCTAAGGACGATGAGGACTTTAAAAACTTTTCACTTGTGCCTCTAATCGCCTAAGGGCGATGAGGTCTTAAAAAATTTTACTTAAAACGTGCGCAATCATTTTACTTCTACCTCGAATCACTTTAGGTGATAAGGTTTTTCAAAAAACTTCTTTAAAACGATATGCACACAAACTTTAGTATACTTCAAAATTTCAATTTTGAATATCTTATTTCTTGGGTGGCCTCGTTAAAAACCCTCCTTAGGGAAAAAAGAGTGCCCCCTTGTAACTGTTTTTACAAAACTGTTTATGACTCCCCTGAGTTTGTACTACTTACAAAGCTTTAACTGAAATAAAATTTGAGATGTGTGGCGTTCCAAGTACGAGGAATCGCCCCTCCTTCTAGTGTCTCCAAGCGGTAGGCGCCGTTCCCGAGTGCTTCGATTATTCTAAATGGTCCTGTCCACTTGGGTGACAACTTATTCTCCATCTCGTACTGGTGGGCCTTCCTCATCACCAGATCACCGCTCCTGAACTGCCTCGGTATTACTCTAGAATTGTATCTTCACTCTATTCTTCTTTTCACCGCTTTAGCTTTCACTCTTGCTTCCTCTCTGACCTCATCCAGTAAATCCAGGTTCATTCTTCTTTCTTCATTTGATTCTTCTGCTACAAAGTGTTGAAATCTCGGCGAGCTCTCCTGGATTTCAACTGGAATCATCGCGTCACAGCCATACACTAAACTAAAAGGGGTTTCGTGGGTGCCTGACTGCTCAGTTGTGTGGTACGCCCAAATTATGCGAGGTACCTCATCAGCCCACGATCCTTTAGCTTTCTCTAATCTCCTCTTCAAACCTCTCAACAGAACCCGATTAGCGAATTCTACCTGGGCATTCGTCTGTGGGTGCTCAATGGATGCAAACACTTGTTGAATTCCCACATCATCACACAGCTTCTTCAACAGGGGGCTTGCAAACTGAGTCCCATTATCCGATACTAGACGCTTAGGCACCCCAAATCGGCACACAATGTTCTTCCATACAAAGTTTTCAATCTTGGGTGCCGTGATTTGGGCAACTGGCTCTGCTTCAATCCACTTAGTGAAGTACTCGATCGCCACCACCAAGTATTTCCTCTGCCTGATCGCCATCGGAAAGGGCCCCAGAATATCAATTCCCCATGTATGAAATGGCCAAGGGCTATAAATCGACTTAAGCTCTTCTGGGGGCGCCTTGTGCCAGTCGGCGTGCTGCTGGCACTGCTTGCAGCACTGGGCGTACCTCTTGCAATCCTCTCTCATTGTCGGCTAGTAATATCCTGCACGAAGAGTTCTAGCGGCTAGAGCTCGACCCCTGATGTGACTTCCGCATATGCCTTCATGGAGCTCAGCCATAATCCTCGTGCATTTCTCCCCGTGTATACACACCAAGAGTGGGTGTGTGAACCCAAACCTGTACAGCTCGCCATCTATCATGGTAAACCTGGTAGAGTTCTTCTTGATCTTCCTGGACTTTGCCGGATCTATTGGGAGCATGCCATCGGCTAAGTAACGCTGGTACTGTGTAATCCACGTATCTGGCTTATGTGTGGCACAGACCTGCGCGACGTTCACTTCATCCACAGGGAGTGCCCTTATCCTTGGCGTTCTCAAGGTCTCCTGAGTCAAATACCTGTGACTCCTTGTCGTTCCCTCTGTCGACTTGCTCACTTGAAGCACCTGGTGATCTGCCACAAACGCCCTAGGTGTCTTCAATGTTTCTTGAATAACAGTCCTCTGTCTACCCCCCTTGCCCGAACTGGCGAGCTTGGCCAGCAAGTCAGCTCGGGCATTTTGCTCCCTTGGTACATGCACTACCTCAAATGAGGTAAAAGAACTCTTTAACTCCTGCACATATTCCAAGTAAGCCGCCATCTGCGGGTCCTTGGCTTGGAACTCGCCCACTACTTGCCCTGTGACCTGCAACGAGTCACTTTTGGCCACCAACACTTTAGCCCCCATCTCCTTTGTAAGGACCTGAAAAATTAAATTGGAATAAAAGAGTTATATTTTAAATGAATTCTAAGTATGTTTTTATTTAGAATAGAAAGGGAGGAAAAAGTTAAGTTTAGAAGGCTACGAGGTCGCCGGTCGCCTGCTACACATGAGCGCCAGGTAGGCATCGCGCGGGCGCGAGAGGCATGCAGGCATCGCGCGGGCGTGAGAGGCATGCAGGCATCGCGCGGGCGCGAGAGGCATGCAGGCATCGCGCGGGCGCGAGAGGCATGCAGGCATCACGCGGGCGCGAGGGGCATGCGGGCATCGCGCGGGCGCGAGGCACGCGGGCATTGCCAGGGCGCGATGCATGTGAACGTGGCCAAGGCGCGAGAGTTATGAGGGCGTCGCCAGGGAAGACATCGGTTGTCTCCCAGAGGAAGACATCGGTCGTTCGCCAGGAAGATGTCATCGGTGGTTTGTCTTCGTGCGAGGTCATCGGTGGTTCGTCTTCGCGCTGGTAGCCATCGGCGAAAGGTCATCGTGCGGCGCTTAGTTACACACCGAGAACGTAGGACCTAGACTCCCAGCAAGAGACGTTCTGCACGCGCGCCACGTAGACGAAAAGGTGGTTCAGAATAGTGACCTCATAGCGTAGCCTGCGCAGAGGCATGCTTAGTAGTACTGTGCAGGGAAGCGTACACGCAAACTTCCCTGCAGAGTGGGTGGTGGCAGCTGCTTTTGGAGGGATAAGTTGGTTTAAGTTACTGAAATACACTACTGAAGAGGAAGAAAACGTTGTTGTAGTCGAAGAGAGAAAGAGTGAGTTCCCTCCTCCGCGTTGCGATTTCAGCCTCTCCACACAAGAGTACGACGAGAAGCAACACCATTGGAGCACTTGGGTAGTCCTCTGCAAGTTCTTCAGACCAGACGCGAAAAACAGAGCCAAGGTATTCTGCAAGCTTCGTTGGATTTCGAAGCTCCTGGTGGTTGCGCAAGTCCAGGTAAGGGAAGCTAGCCTTCATCTTTACTACGAGCCATAGTTGAACCATTTCTGAAGTGTGGGCGACGTGGTCGCCATTTTCGCTTTCGTCTTCGTGAAATGCTCTGTGTTGTGTGCTTGGGCGACGTGGTCGTCTGTTTTAATATACAGCCTTCGAAATACCATATTTTGAACTAGATCGCCGGTTTTGGCGCTGGTTTGCGAACTCCTTGTGTTTGATGTTGTTTTGAGAACTGCTTGAGATTTACATGAGATATTCGAAAATATGAATCCTTTGAAATGGCTATTGCTGTGATTGAAATCATCCTTTTAAGTGTGGCATGATGTCTTTGAATGCTGTGAATGTGGGATCGAGGCATAGTATTTTCAGGAAAGAAAATACCGTGTAAGATCTTGTGGTAGGTGCATTGATCGGTGATTCCTAAGGGGATATCCTGACTCTGCTGAGGTAATGGAATCACGTAGAGGAAGTTACTCAGTTGTTGAGAGTCGAAGGAGGTCTATATGATGGGCGTCTCGTGTGAAAAAGAACGAGCTCCGTCTGTCCTATGGATTAACCCTGTCATACCAGGAGAACTATGGTAACATTGAGATGATATATGCGCATGCTGTGTGGATTCACAGCGACCCTGTGTGGATTTCACAGTGGTGTGGTATGACAGGTGCAGATCTCTGAGTCTAATCAACGCACGAGTCAATCCGGAAGTAGTGTCAAGTGTCTTGTGTGGTGAGTCAGTGGAAAGTCTGACATGTGAAATGAGAAACTTGAATATTGATAGACACTTGATGCTGTATTGTGAAATGGAATGACTATGGGTGAATGTTGTGAAGTTTGTGATTTTGGGCGATCAGCTGAATGCTATGAGCAGCTCTACGTTTTACATGGATATTTTGGAACTTGGTTTACTTGGATTTTCATGTTCTTGATTTAAACTTCTTTTAAATTATCTAGCTTACCCTTTTATCTGTTATTGTGGTTGTTTTCTCAAAACTGTGATGATCGTGTAATTGTTACACGGGAGCAGATGATCTTCCAGGAAGAAGAGCTCTCTAGTGAGTGGTCGCCGGGGAAAGAGATCGCCTATCTCCACCTCTCGGTGGTGATCGCCGGTTTTCGTGTCCTGATAGAAGATCGCCCGTTTTGAGGTCTTCTGTTTGGGATCGCCGTTTTATGTTGGAGATCGCCGTTTTTGAGACCGCCGGTCTTACTGTATTTCATTTATTTTCGTTAAACCTTGAAAACATTTGATTTGGTTATGTATTAAACTCCCTAAGAAGAGTAACTTCATTTCTGATATATATATACATATTATCTTGTACTCTTCAATATTATTTGGTTACACTTAATTTCATTATACATGTATGTATGTATTATTTTGGCGGGATGTTACATCCTTTGCCAGCAAGATACCTGCAATCAATGCCTCATATTCTACTTGATTGTTGCTGGCTTTAAAAGCGAACCTTAGGGACTGTTCTATCAGCACGCCGTTGGGCCCCTCCGGAATGACTCCAGCACTGCTACCCTGCTGGTTCAACGATCCATCTACCGAAAGGACCCAACGAAAGCCATCTCCTTCGACATGAATTGCCTCTGACGAGAGCTCGACGACGAAATCAGCGAAAATCTGCCCCTTGATTGGCCCTCGGGATTCATATTTAATGTCGAACTCTGACAGTTCTACCGCCCACTTCACCATTCTTCCAACTACGTCAGGTTTCTTCAGAACCTTCTGAATGGGCAAATCGGTCATTATTAGGACGGTGAAGCTCTGAAAGTAATGATGCAACCCCCTCGCCGAAAACACAACTGCTAAAGCAGCTTTCTCCAAGGCCTGATACCTCACTTCAGGACCTTGTAGCACCTTACTCACAAAATAAATGGGCTTCTGGACCTAATTTTGGTCTTGGACAAGCACCGCACTCACCGCTCTCTCAGTCACAGCAAAATACAACCTAAGAGGCACTCCTACTGACGGTTTGCACAGCACCGGCAGGCTAGCTAAATATACTTTAAGCTTCACGAAAGCTTCTTCACACTCCTTGGTCCAGACAAACCTGTTGTTTCTCTTTAAGCATTGAAAATACGGGTGGCCCTTCTCGCCGCTAGCTGACACAAAGCGCGAGAGAGCAGCCATCCGACCTGTCAGCTGCTGCACCTCCTTCACCGTAACTGGGCTTCTCATCGCCATAATAGCAGCACACTTATCAGGGTTTGCCTCTATTCCTCTTTCAGTCAAAAGAAAACCTAAAAATTTTCCCGCCTCCACACCAAAAATGCACTTCTCTGGATTCAGTTTCAGCTTATATTTGGCTATCGTGACAAACAACTCTTCCAAGTCCGAGATGTGCCTGCTCCTCTCCAGGGAAGTCACCACCATATCATCAACATAGGCCTGCACATTTCTCCCCAGCATTGGTGCAAGTACCTTATCCATTAACCTCTGGTACGTGGCCCCAACGTTCTTCAGCCCGAATGGCATTACTTTGTAGCAGTAGCATGATCTCTCCGTCATGAAGGCAGTCTTCTCTTCATCCATAGGATGCATCTTGATCTGATTATACCCTAAGAAGGCATCCAGAAAGCTCAACAATTTGCACCCTGCTGCACTGTCAACCAGGGCGTCTATACTTGGCAAAGGATATGAGTCCTTTGGACAAGCCTTGTTCAAATCCGTGAAATCGACGCACATGCGCCATTTCCCGTTGCTCTTCTTAACCAGTACGACATTAGCGAGCCACTCGGGGTATTGGATCTCCCAAATGTGACCTGCTGCGAGGAGCTTCTGCGTTTCATCTTTGATCGCCTGCCTCTTCTCCTCGTTGAACTTTTTCCTTCTTTTTCGCACCGGTCTAACCTGGGGGTCCATCGCTAGGTGATGACACAAGAAGTCAGGGTCGATACCAGGCATATCCGAAGCAGACCACACAAACACGTCCAGATGCCTCTCTATTACCCCTGCGATCTGGTCTTGTGCTTCACGATCCAGAGATTTCCCCATCTTGAACACCTTGCCTTTTATCTTCCTTTCAATCCACTCTTCCACTGGCTGAGGTCTCCTTTCACTGGCAATCACCGCTCTGGCGATCCCTGTCTCCCTAGCCTCTTCTGGGCGATTTCTCAGCTCTCCTGCTCGATCGGTATTTCCAACTCCTTCCTCAACATCTACCATATGTGCATCCCCCTTGGCGATCACCTCCATCGCAACATCGACAGCTTGCCCCCCTTCTCGCCTAGATTTCACGCCAGGAGGCGGTGTGGTTGTGATGTAGCTTACTGATCGCTTGTTCTTGAGCCTGTTTTCGTAACACTTCTTTGCCTCCTTTTGATCAGATCGCAGGTTATTACCACACCTTCCATTGAAGGGAGCTTAACCTTCATGTGCCTTGTTGAAGGCACCGCCCCTATCCGGTTGAGAGTTGGCCTCCCTAACAGGATGTTGTATGCCGAGGGGGCATTCACGACAAGGTACTTGATTTTCTCCGTTCTTGAAGCCGCCTCATCAGTGAATGTGGTTCTCAACTCGATGTACCCCCTAACCTCCACCTGATCGCCAGCGAAACCATACAAACATCCTCCATAAGGTCTCAGCTGGTCAAGGGGTAGCTGCAATTTGTTGAAAGTTGGCCAGAACATAACATCGGCCGAACTTCCTTGGTCGACCAGCACCTAGTGGATCTTCCTTCCTGCCGTGACAAGCGAGATCACTATAGGATCGTTGTCATGTGGTATACATCCTTAAGGTCTTCTTTGGTAAACGTGATGTCCACATCGGGCGAGTGGTCCTCGAATACTTCCACTGCCATCACAGATCGAGCGTATTTCTTGCGCTGTGACGCGGTGCACCCACCTCCCGAGAAACCCCTAGCTATAGTATGGATTTCCCCGTGGATGGGCACTTCATGTTGTTGGGCCTCGCTGCTCGCCGGCTGGGAGCTTAACGCATTTGCTGCCTTCTTCTCCTGCAAATAGTCCTTCAGAAATCCACTTCTAACCAACTCGTCGAGTTGTTATCCCAGCGACAGGTAGGAGTCAAGGGTGTGGCCAAAACTTTTGTGGAATTCACACCACGCGTCTGGCTTCAGCCCCAACACCTTATCGGACACCTTTTCAGGCACCTTCAGCTTGGCAGCTATATTGGGAATGGCGATCAGGTCCACCAATCCCATCACGAACTCATGCCTCGGAGGGCGCTTGAATTCCCTCGGGCGACCTGGCCCTCTTCCTCTACTACTACCATCACCTTTATTTTTCTTCGGATCGTAAGGACGGTATGTACTTTGATCCTTCTTCACCGTCGCCGTCTCCAACACCCTCTGAGGCTGAGTCTTGGCTTGGGTGCGTGGTTTCGCAGGAGCCATATTCCCTCTCTTCTCTATCACTTCATTCTCAGTGGCGATGTGAGCCACAGCACGTCGCCGAATCTCTGCAAACGTTGCAGGGTGGCTCCTGATTAATGATTCGCTGAAGGGTCCAAACCTATTCAGATAGTCCTTCAAAGATTCCCCCTAGAACTGCCTTACGTCGAACAGATCGTACGACACCATAGGCGACGCCTTATTCATAATGTACTGATCGACGAAAAGCTTGGAGAATTGCTGGAAACTGGAAATGTGTCCAGTAGGTAGGCTTACAAACCAATCCAACGCTGTGCTGTGGAGAGTGCTCATGAACATCTTGCAATAGACCGCATCCAATCCTCCCGACAGCATCATCTACGTATGGAACGCAGTAAGGTGAGCCTCTGGATCTTCCACTCCAGTGAAGGAGGCCTTCACCGCCGTGATGTTTGTACGAATCGCAGCATCCATGATCGCCTGCGAAAATGGCATTGGAAAAACTCGTGGCAGAGACGGTGGCGCACCTCCACTGGTGGCATCACTCTCCCTGTGCTCGCGAAGAGCCTGATGTAACTCTTCATTAACCTTACTCAGCTCTTCGTTCCTGGCCTGAGAAGCGACCAGGTCGTCGTGCATCTTTGTCTGCTCGACGCGCGACGCTGCCACATTTTCTTGCAAAGCACGCATCATCTCCAGCATTTGTGACATCGTCACGTTATTCTCTCTGGATTGTGGTGCAATTGAACTAGACCTGGTTGTCCTCATTTTCCTCATGAAACTTCTACTAATTTCACACAGTTACCTTTCAACACGCAAAAGTTATCTCGCAACAACGCTCAAGAAACGTTTCAACTTCCTTCGCACAACGATTGATCCAGGAATCAATCGGTAGAAACCTCCAGAAAACCACTCTTCACTGATTGAACTTCAATTCAAATGGTCAAAACCTCCAAGAAACCACTCTAACTTCAATTCAAACGGTCAAAACCTCCGAAAAATGATTGCGGCAGCAAGCAATCAAACAGAAACTACCGAAAACCTCACAAACTCAACTGTGGATGGGAATCACAGTTTACACGGCCCCACTGTGGGCGCCTGATGATCCTGCCTCTTGACCAAAGCGTTAGAACTTCTCCTTTTCGAACCTCGTCCTCTCCAGGTTCACGCCAAGTACACTGATAACCTTCACCTAGTAATCCTCAAAGAAAGCTGAAAGAACAGTATGGCGCCTCTGCGGCCGGTTGCGCTCCGATGCTCAAGTCAGTGATCGAATCAACAAAGAATTACAGAGAAAACTAAGAATCGTGTGCAAGTGAATTCCCAAAAAATGAAAAAAACTCCCTCTGAATTCCGTTAAGAATCCTATATATACCTGAGTCTTTCTCTCTCCTGACGGTTATTCCTCTTGACACATGGATGATATCTGGTCGTACACGTGTCACCATCTGGAGTACCTGCAGCTGAAACATTACTTTCACTTTGCTCCTGCAACTAAGTTATCCACACAGGGAGTAGCTTAGTGCACAGGCTACTCTGGGCACAACCTTAACATGGTGAGTTGGTTAACACTGGGTATCACGGCTCACACTACACATGATGACAGATATGCCACTTATCTTCTCTACTTTGGCGGCAGACATGCCACTTATCTTCTGTATTTAGACCATATAATAAGTGCTTACCAAGTCTTCTCTTGTACTCGGCGATGTGCTCCTTTCGACGACTTGTTGACCACCTGATCTCCTAATCTTCACATACGGCGATCATGTGCAGTCTAGGCGATTACTGATTACCTGCGAGAGAAATCGGAGACCACTGCCTTCTTCAACAAACGCCAATCTCATCGACTTCTAAGCTACACTTTCCTTTCTCTTACTCTTCTTGATCCACGTGTCCTCTTCAAGCACGCCCACAGGATTACCTCACAATTACGTCATCATACCTGACTACTTGGTCAATACATTAATCCAATTTCCATTGTATTTTCTTGAGTTATAATTTGTTAAATTTTGAACAATTAATGGATTAATCATGTAATTAGTTGATGAGTGTGTCTTGAAGGTTCACAAGTGCCAACAGGCCTCATCATTAGGAATTCGAGTAGTTTAAAGCTTTCTAGTTAGAAATTAATTCATTTGTGTTTAATTGCTTTAGCCTATTTGTTTTCTTTTATAAAATTGTGTTTTCATTCTTAATTGTGATCTACGTGAATTACTTAGAGAAAGGTTTGTGAAAGCCTTGAAGGATAGAATCTAGCTAGGAAAGGCTTGGTACTTAAGTGATCCAAGTGATACACCTCCCTTTCTTGGGAATCTACCTACATTACTCCACCTATCTTTCTTGTGGTAAATTGCTTTTAACACATAGCTTTAATCATGTCTACTCATTCTCTTAACTCTAGTGAAGATGATAGAAAGTCAATCAAATCTCTTTCAAAACAATTAGCACAAGACCTTCAATCACTTTCATATAGACAACTCCAACATGAGACCCAACTCAAAGAGAGGGATGCTCATGTTGCTTTGTTGGAGAACGAGTTGAGGATGGTTAAAGAAAAAGATGAATACAACCATAAAAAAAAAAAAAAGTTCACATGCATCTAGCTCTAGGGGTAGTGATTCTCTTTGTGAACAAAGCCTTAGGATTAATGAGTAATATCAAGCACCCCCTAGGAGAGCTAGAAAAGAAAGAAAAGAAATTATCAAGGAGGTTAGGGTAGACTTACCTTATTTCCATGGGAAAGAAAATGTAGAAGCTTACCTAGATTGGGAAATGAAGGTAGAACAATTACTTGCTTGCCATAGAGTAAGTGACGAACGAAAGGTACCCCTAGCTACCCTTAGCTTTCAGGGAAATGCTATGTATTGGTGGACTGCCTTAGAGAGAGACAGATGCCTTCATAAGGACCCTCCCATAGAATACTAGAATGATCTTAGGGGAGCCTTAAGACGCCTTCATATCCCTGCCTACTATAATAGGGAGTTAATGGACAAGCTCCAGAGACTCTGATGTAGTTGTGCCTTCATCCGTGACCTTGATTTTGAGATTGGAAGTGGTTGGCGGAAGCATTCATGGATTGAAACATGCAAGGCACTCCTAGGAGCTGCAAAAACCTTGAAGGTGAAGTGTTAGGTGTGGAGAGTGAGTGGTGAGGCCATATCACTTGAGCTAGGGAGAATTTTGAAGACTAAAAGTCTATCTTAGAGGTAGGAGACAAGAGTGAACAATTGGCACAAAGTTGGCAGCAATTTCACTCAACATTAATCTTCAATTTACATGAGCCAAGCACCTCATTATATAGGAGAGAGGGCTGGACATTTTGGAGCCAAAATTTGAAAATTCAAAATAAAACTCTCCAATGAGAAGGTGCCCTGTGGAGTCATGCTTTCCATGTTTTAGCTCACACCTTCCATGCTAAATGCTCTCCACTCCTAGGCTGCCATGTGGACGTCCATGTGCTCCATGCCAAGGTGATTTTCGTCCTCCAAAACACCCTAGACGTTTTAGGGTTACATTGGACTCAAAGAAGCCTAATTGTTACTTTAACTAGTCACTTTTAACCCTAACTAGTCATATTTTACTCTTGGCCCAAATACAAGCCCAAAAACCTATGTTATTTGGCCTAAATATTTGGTCCAATTATTTTATGCTACTATGCCCAATACATGGCCCATGAAATCCTAAACAACTTTATACAATTATTTTAAGCTAAAGCTTGACCCAAAAATATTGTTGACTAATTAGCAGGAACTCAGTCTTCTTGTGTTCTTCTGACCAAAGCTTTAGTTTATGTTTTGATGACTTGGAGGTCTTCTTCGATATGATTGTACATTCCTTCACCCTAGAGTTCTCCTCTTGATTGGGCCTACAAAAAGAAATAAAAACCCAATTAGACACTTATTTACAAGTAAATCCCGAAATAAACCTCTAGGTCTTTATCCTCCTTATTATGTGGTTGTGTATGGCTGGAGAATCTGCCATCAGACTCCAACAGAAATCTATGAGTGTGGAAGAATATAGGCAGAAAATGGAGCTTTATATGATGAGAGCCTCCATTAGGGAGGAAGAATCCACCACAATAGCAAGTTTTTTGACTGGACTCAATCTTGAGATTAGAGATAGAGTTGAACTTTTACCCTACAGAGACTTGAATGATTTAATTCAACTTTGCATCAAAATTGAACAACAAAATTTGAGAAAAATATCAAGTTGTAGGGAAGGTTCATATTCTAACTCCTATCCCAAGAGAGAGTATAAAAGGGAGGAACCCATAAAAGAAAAACCAAAAGAAACTCCTCCCATGAAAACAGAAATAGATGCCTCTAGCTCACAACCCCATAGCAGAGACACTAAATGTTTTAAGTGCTTTGGTAGAGGTGATATAGCTGCCGAATTCCCAAATAAGAGAACCATACTCTTAAAAGGGAGGGATTAATATAGTAGCCAAAGTGAAGAAGTTAGCAGGGGAGAAGAGAAAGTAAATAGTGAGGGAGTGTATCCATGTGAGGGAGAGTTAATGATGATCCCTAGAACCCCCAACAACCAACCTAGTGTGAACCAAGAGTCACAAAGAGAGAATATCTTCCACACAAGATGTAAAGTTTTTGAAAATGTATGTTCTCATTATGGACAGTGGTTCCTGCTGCAATTGCTGTAGCTTTAGGATAGTTGAGAAGCTAAATCTACAGGTAATACCTCATCCTAAACCTTATAAACTTCAGTGGATAAATGAAGATGGGGAATTAATTATAGATAAGCAAGTGAAAGTCAAGTTTTCTGTGGGAAACTATAAGGACAAAGTTTTATGTGATGTAGTTCCCATGGAAGCTTGTCATATTTTATTAGGTAGACCATGGCAATTTGATAAGAAAACTATTCACAATGGTCTTACGAATGGGATTACTTTCATTCATAGGGATAAAAAGTCTGTATTCTATCCCTTATCACACTCACAAGTGATAAAGGATCAAGTACAAATGAAAATCAAAAGAGAGGAAGAGAAAAAAAAAATAGCAAACCAAGAAAAAGCCCTTAGGGAAAAAGAGGCATGGGAGAAGAGTGTTCCTTCCCACAAGGTCATTTAGAAGGAAGAAAAAGTTGAAAACAAAGTTAAAAAAATACTTCTTTCTGAACAACCTACAGGCCTCCTGCTGTGTAAAGGAACACTTACATGCACTGCCACATCTTCTGAAGCTAGTATTCTACCTCCTCAGGCAAAAGAACTTTTAAAAGAGTTTGACGAATTATTCCCTAAGGAAGAACCATTGGGACTTCCCCGTTTTACAGGAATAGAACATCAAATAGATTTAGTTCTAGGATCCAGTCTTCCTAATTGTTCCGGTCGGTCATCGGTAGTCGATGACATCAGCAGCAGTTGACCACGTGGACCATTCACAGGGTAACACGTGGTAGAGGATAGCAGGCGAATCAGGGAGGCGATCACTCAGAATGGTAATCGCCTCTCGCCTGTGATGATGAGTAATCGCCTATCGCCTTGAGGTGAGTAATCGCCTATCGCCTTGAGGATGAGTAGTCGGTCATCGCCGGTAAGGATCAGTAATCGCCCAGATTGCACATGATCGCCGTGTGTTAAGGTTGGGAGATCAGGTGGTCAGCAAGTCGCCGAAAGAGCACATCGCCGGGTGTTTGAGAAGACTTGGCATGCACTTGTTGTATGGTCTAAGTACAGAGGATAAGTGGCATATCTGCCACCATATGTAATGTGAGCTGCAATGCCCAGGGTTAACCAGCTCGCCATGTTAAGGTTGCGCCCAGAGTAACCTGTGTACTAAGCTACTCCCTGTATGGATAACTTAGTCGCAGGGGCACAGTGGAAGTAACGTTTCAGCTGTAGACACTCCAGATGATGACACATGTACGACCAGACGTTATCCACGTGTCAAGAGGAATAACCGTCAGGAGAGAGAAAAACTCAGGTATATAAGCGAAACTCTTAACGAATTAAGGGGAGGTTTTTACAGATTCTCATAGCTCACACATCTGAGAGTTTCAGTCACACACGGGTCTCACAGAGAGATTCAGATATAGTTTTGGTGTTCCTATTGCCTGACCTGAGCGTCGGAGCTACAACGGCCGCTAGAGGCGCCGTCTGTGTGTTTTGCAGGCAGCGTTTGGAGCTCCGGCGGTGGTTCTTGGAGCGTTCCTGCAGAACAGAGGGCTAGACGAAGGAGTGACGAGGCAGTCCTCCACGTTCGAGTCAAGCGGCTGGATCATTTGGCGCCCACCGTGGGGCCCATGTAAATCTGGTTCCCATCCACGTCGCAGTTCTTGAAGTTTCTTGAGGTTTCTTGAAGTTTCTTGGAGCTTCTTAATCATTTCGTCGAGGTTTCTTGAAGTTACGTCGAAGTGCAGAGGAGATGAGTAGAAGAACCAGGCGAACCTCACCTGCGTCATCTGCTGAAGAAGGAGCTGTTACCATGGCGCAGGTAGTGGAGATGATGCGCGCGCTGCAAGATAGCGTCGCGGAATCGAGAGTTGAGCAAGAGAGGATGCGTGCAGAGCTGACTGCATTGCAAAGAAGAAACGAAGAGTTGAACCGTATGAATGAAGAGCTGCGTAGGGAATTGCAGGCGCAGAAGGAGCGCGCAGCTGAAGAGAGGACATCGACGCCACCGTCGCCTCCGCGAGCATTCCCTATGCCTTTCTCCCCCGAAATCATGAACACGGTGGTGCCTCCCAATCTGGTGGGACTGAAAGCGTCGTTCACGGGGGCGAAAGATCCAGAAGCACACCTGACAGCCTTCCACACTCAGATGATGCTGACTGGAGGTTCAGATGCTGTGTACTGCAAGATGTTCATGAGCACGCTGAGCGGAGTGGCTATGGAGTGGTTCGTGAGCCTGCCAGAGGGCCACGTCACTTCCTTCCATCAGTTCGCGAAGCTGTTCACGGAGCAATACATCATTAACCGACCTGCGCCAGTAGTGTCCTACGACCTGTTTGACGTGCGCCAGTATCAGGGGGAGCCGTTGAGGGACTACCTCAATCGCTTTGGGGCGCAGGTGGTGAGATTGCCCAGCAAGGACGAGGACATGCTGGTGCATGCGTTCAAGAGAGGTGTCCCCCCTGGTCCTTTCAGTGAATCGCTCATCAGGAGCCACCCTGCCACCTTCACCGAGATACGGCGACGTGCGGTGGCACACATAGTAGTAGAGACCGAGGTCTCTGAGAAGAGAGGAAGTGCTGCACCGTCGAAGCCACGTGGAGGTCTGGGGAATCAACAGCAACAGGCGCGGGTGCATGAGGTCAAGGAAGGAAGGAAGGAGCAGAGAAGGTCTCGCCCTTATGCACCAAGGAAGGACCAGAACAGGGGGCGTGCAAGCAACGCACCCCCCAGGTATGATTTCATGATAAGTTTGGCGGAGCTGATCGCCATCCCTGCTGTGGCAGCAAGAATCCATGTGCCAGAGAAAACTGATAGGGTACTTGGAGGGAGGAAGGATGAGTGGTGTGAATTCCATCAAGCTTATGGACATACACTCCGTAACTGCCTGGCGCTGGGGCGTCAGCTTGCTGAGTTGGTGGAGACAGGGTTCCTGACCGATTACCTGCAGAAGACACAAGGTGATCGCGCTTCAGGGTCCCAGGAAGGCGACCAACAACATGAACTCCCTGTGTTTGGGGAGGTGAGGTGATGGAAGAGGCTACACTGGGGGGGCTCCCAGAGCTGAAGCGGAAGGCATGATCGCCCCACGTGTGTGCATCGCCAGGGCGGTCATCGCCGGTTAAAGGAGACCCCATCCAAAGTGGTTGAGATGTTGGAGAACGGAGCTTGTCGGCTGGCGACTCTGGACGTAACGACTATTCCCAGAACCCAGGACGCTACACGTTTCTTTCTTGCTTTCGTTAAGTTGTAAAGTAGATGCTCTATCACGCTGTACACATGCTTAGTGTATTAAAACTGTTGAGCAGATCAGGGGCACTCTTTTTAACGATGCCACCCAATAAAAGATTTTCAGTACATAAAGTGTGCGAGTGTTCCCAGTTTAAAGTTCCCCTTGCCCCAGGTGCAAGACCAGGTGATCGCTGGTGAGTTACCAAGTGGCCACCACCCGCAGATCAGCCCCCAGATAAGCGCTGGGATGTAGAGCGCGATCAGCCATCAGTGCATGCAGACCGCGATCAGCTGTCGGTGTATGTAGAGAGTGAGTACTCGGTCGGTGCACGGTCATCGGTGTCTTGCTAACACGTGTTAAGCTGGGACCTAAGTTCCCAGCTAGAGCGTTAAGCATGCACCTCGTATGATTCCAGAAGAAGAGGTCCTCGCCGATCGGGAGGTCGGTGAACGCGCGATGAGGCAATGCAGGTAGGGCGCGCCCAGTGTGTGCGCTTAGACAGCCACGCCTGGCGCCCCCCTGGGAGCGTGCACCCACGAGAAAGTCCTCACCTCTGCTTTATACAGCAAGGTTGAGGCGAGAGAAAGTCCTCTTCCTTTGCTTTTTACAGCAAGGTTGAGGCAACAGAGAAAGTCCTCACCTCTGCTTTATACAGCAAGGTTGAGGCGAGAGAAAGTCCTCTTCCTTTGCTTTTTACAGCAAGGTTGAGGCAACAGAGAAAGTCCTCACCTCTGCTTTATACAGCAAGGTTGAGGCGAGAGAAAGACCTCTTCCTCTGCTTTATACAGCAAGGTTGAGGCAAGAGAAAGTCCTCTTCCTTTGCTTTATACAGCAAGGTTGAGGCAAGAGAAAGTCCTCTTCCTCTGCTTTATACAGCAAGGTTGAGGCCAGAGGAAGACCTCCTTGCCTTTGAGCAAGTGCAGGCAGCAGAGGAAGTCCTCCTTGCCTTTGAGCAAGTGCAGGCACCAGAGGAAGTCCTCCTTGCC
Source organism: Phaseolus lunatus (assembly GCA_013389735.1). Classification (NCBI taxonomy): domain Eukaryota; kingdom Viridiplantae; phylum Streptophyta; class Magnoliopsida; order Fabales; family Fabaceae; genus Phaseolus; species Phaseolus lunatus. The sequence continues at coordinate 25,388,218 of CM023864.1, forward strand.
TTTGAGCAAGTGCAGGCACCAGAGGAAGTCCTCCTTGCCTTTGAGCAAGTGCAGGCACCAGAGGAAGTCCTCCTTGCCCTTGAGCAAGTGCAGGCGAGAACAGAGGAAGTCCTCCTTGCCCTTGAGCAAGTGCAGGCGAGAACAGAGGAAGTCCTCCTTGCCTTTGAGCAAGTGCAGGCACCAGAGGAAGTCCTCCTTGCCCTTGAGCAAGTGCAGGCGAGAACAGAGGAAGTCCTCCTTGCCCTTGAGCAAGTGCAGGCGAGAACAGAGGAAGTCCTCCTTGCCATTGAGCAAGTGCAGGCACTAGAGGAAGTCCTCCTTGCCTTTGAGCAAGTGCAGGCACCAGAGGAAGTCCTCCTTGCCCTTGAGCAAGTGCAGGCGAGAACAGAGGAAGTCCTCCTTGCCCTTGAGCAAGTGCAGGCGAGAACAGAGGAAGTCCTCCTTGCCTTTGAGCAAGTGTAGGCAACAGAGGAAGACCTCCTTGCCTTTGAGCGAGTGCAGGCGAGAAAGAAGAAAGTCCTCCCTCGACTTTGTACAGCGAGGTGCAGGCGAGTGAAAGTCCTCACCTCGACTTTGTACAGCAAGGCTGAGGCAAGAGAGAAAGTCCTCTCCCTTTGCTTCTTACAGCAAGGTTGAGGCGAGAGAACCAAGTCCTCACCTCGACTTTGTACAGCGAGGCTGAGGCATGAGGAAAAGTCCTCTTCCCTTTGCTTTTTACAGCAAGGTTGAGGCGAGAGAACCAAGTCCTCACCTCGACTTTGTACAGCGAGGCTGAGGCATGAGGAAAAATCCTCTTCCCTTTGCTTTTTACAGCAAGGTTGAGGCGAGAGAACCAAGTCCTCACCTCGACTTTGTACAGCGAGGCTGAGGCATGAGGAAAAGTCCTCTTCCCTTTGCTTTTTACAGCAAGGTTGAGGCAAGAGAGCCAAGTCCCTTCCCTCTGCTTTTTACAGCGACGCTGAGGTGAGAGAAGCAAGACCTCACCCACGACTTCTTACAGCAAGGTTGGGACAAGAGGGGTCATCGAGAAGCACTTTTCTTCCCCAAAACACAGGCGTCATAGTTGGTGTTCAGACCCTCTACGCACTCAGCGCTGGTGTGGCAGAGAAGTGCAGCGAAGCCAGAAGCGCGATGACTGATCGGTGGTGCGCTAACATGCTAGTCGGTGGTCGGTGGTAGAAGCAAGTTCTGCTGCGTGAAGCCGAAGCGTTTAGGCCCGTTAAGTCAGTCATCCAGCACAAAGTTATGTTGAAGGCAATGCTAAGGCAACAGTTAGCCGCGATTTCTTAGTCTCTTCGCTGAGAACAAGTTCACAGCTCGAGACTGGGGGGCTTGTGTTCCGGTCGGTCATCGGTAGTCGATGACATCAGCAGCAGTTGACCACGTGGACCATTCACAGGGTAACACGTGGTAGAGGATAGCAGGCGAATCAGGGAGGCGATCACTCAGAATGGTAATCGCCTCTCGCCTGTGATGATGAGTAATCGCCTATCGCCTTGAGGTGAGTAATCGCCTATCGCCTTGAGGATGAGTAGTCGGTCATCGCCGGTAAGGATCAGTAATCGCCCAGATTGCACATGATCGCCGTGTGTTAAGGTTGGGAGATCAGGTGGTCAGCAAGTCGCCGAAAGAGCACATCGCCAGGTGTTTGAGAAGACTTGGCATGCACTTGTTGTATGGTCTAAGTACAGAGGATAAGTGGCATATCTGCCACCATGTGTAGTGTGAGCTGCAATGCCCAGGGTTAACCAGCTCGCCATGTTAAGGTTGCGCCCAGAGTAACCTGTGTACTAAGCTACTCCCTGTGTGGATAACTTAGTCGCAAGGGCACAGTGGAAGTAACGTTTCAGCTGCAGACACTCCAGATGATGACACGTGTACGACCAGACGTTATCCACGTGTCAAGAGGAATAACCGTCAGGAGAGAGAAAAACTCAGGTATATAAGCGAAACTCTTAACGAATTAAGGGGAGGTTTTTACAGATTCTCATAGCTCACACATCTGAGAGTTTCAGTCACACACGGGTCTCACAGAGAGATTCAGATATAGTTTTGGTGTTCCTGTTGCCTGACTTGAGCGTCGGAGCTACAACAGCCGCTAGAGGCGCCGTCTGTGTGTTTTGCAGGCAGTGTTTGGAGCTCCGGCGGTGGTTCTTGGAGCGTTCCTGCAGAACAGAGGGCTAGACGAAGGAGTGACGAGGCAATCCTCCACGTTCGAGTCAAGCGGCTGGATCACTAATTGTAGTGGTCAGACCTCGGATGTCGGCACATGGGTGAGAGGTCGGCACAGGAGAGGTCGGCATGGGAGGGCCCACAGAGGGCCCCACAAAATTACACGTGTCAAGGTGCAAAACTAGATTCACAGATACGCCATGTATGCAGGATGTGTTCAAGACGTAAGGTTTTGACACAATAGAATTATCCTTAGAAACGCATGAAGGGCACGTGAAGGTTTGGAGACATGTGAGTTATTATGATGGCCTTCACATGTTGAGCTCTCCTTGGATGTTGAAGATGGTGCGGAAGCAATGGTTGAAATGAGCAAGATCCTCCTAGGAGTGATGGTGATCTTGAAGGTGCATGATGTGTATGGGAGTAGGGAGGTTTGACCAACCCTTGGAAGGTGAAGGAAATGAAGATCAATTCCTAGAAACTAGGAGAAAGCAAAGCTTGGAACAAATTTGGCAGCATAACTTTACTCATATTAATCTTAAAAAAATATGAGCCAAAGCACCCTATTTATAGGAGATGGTGCCTTGGAGAGTAAGGAGCAAGGCTGGGATGGGGAATACATAAAAGAGGGGCTGCTAGGGTGTTGACTAAAGGTCAATGCACCCCCTTAACATGCTTCTAGAAGGTAGGGCTACATTCCTACCCTAAAAGGCCTAGGTACAAGCTAAATTGTTAAATACACCCCCCTATTGTGCTAAATGAACCCTACTCTACTAAATTGTTAAATACACCCCCGATTGTGCTAAATGAACCCTACACTACTGAAATTATAAATTGAAATTAATTGATGCTCAGCTCTCATGGCTTGGGCTTTACTCCTTGTGGTCCTCTGAGGGGTCTTTGAATATGTAGAGAAAAGTTTCTCTGCCATCAGTAGCAGAGTCCCACTCTTCTTGAATCCTCTTTGCCATGGACCTAGTTGTTTAGCCTGAGCTTGGGCCTCTTCCATCATCCCCTCCTTCTTGAGAGGATCTGTTCTCAGATCTACAGGGTTGATCTCAAACAGCAACCTTATTCCTGCTTTGAAAACTATGCTCATCCTCCAGGATCAAATATTAACCTACAGTAAACATTAAAGAAAAGTGAGATAAGAAAACTAAAACTAGTGTATTCAAATAAAATAGTAAGGAAATAAGGCCCTTTGCTATTTTAATAAAAGTTTTGTTTGAAAGAAATAGGGCCCTTTTCAAAAATATTTTTGCTTCCTTTGTGTTGTTCATTGCCCAAGATAAGCAACAACATCACAAAGTGTTGTTTTTGTGATTTTTGAGAATAAGAGTAAGCATCATGATTCAAAGGAAAAGAAGAGTTCAAAGTATTGCAATCCCCCTTTAAGGGTTCTTTTGCCACTATGCTTGTTGGAGGTGTTGTAAGATACTCTTCATTCTTTCTTGATTCCACTTCTTCTTTTTCAAACAACCCCTCACTTGGCTTTTCTGTGGAGGAAAGGTTTATATCTATATCTGGTTCAGCTTCAGAAACAGATTTTTCTTCAAGCATATTCTCACAAGGGTTTTCTATGGAAGAAGAATTTAAGTCAATGTCTGGTTCAACTCCAAACAAAGGATTTTTTGTACTTTCCTTTTCTATCATCACTTTTTCTCTCTTTTCTTTCTCTTCTCTATCTTTCCTTTCATTCTCTTCTCTTTCTCTTTTGTCTTTCTCTTCTTTCTTTTTGATAAGAGCTTGTAATTTTTCTTTAAACTCTTTATCTCTTCTAGTTCTTCTAGGTGGAGGTTGATATTAATCATTAACTCTCAAACTCCCCTCAGCATGTGAGTCATTTGACCTAGAATTAGATGCATATGATGCTTGGGGTTTTTTTAATTTTCTAATGTATTCATCTTTTTCCTTGCCAATCTTCAACACTTCTTTCAAAATTGCAAGATAGGCATCTTTCTTTTTTATCTTCCAAAATTTGAGCCTCATGTTGCAATTGTCTTAGTGATAGTGATTGAAAATCTCTAGCCAATTGTTTCAAAAGAGATTTTGTGGATTTTCTATCATTTTCACTATGACTTGAAGAATGAGTAGACATGTTTAAGGTTTGTGATAAAAGTAATTTTCAAAAAGAAAGATAAGTGGAGTGAAGTAGGTAATTTCCCAGGAAAGGGAAGTGGATCACTAGGATCTCTTAAGTACCAAGCCTTTCCTTAGCCAGATACTATCCCACAGCACTTTCACAAACCTTTCTCTAAGAAATTTACTTAGAGCACAATCAAAGATAAAAACAAAATTTTTATACAAGAAAAAACTATATAAAGCAATAAAACACAAATGAAAATTGCTATCTAGAAAGCTTTTAAAACTAGTCGAATCCTAAGGTGAGGCTTCTTGGCACTTTGGAACCTTGAAGATACACTCACCGTCTAAGACGTATTAATCCACTAATTAATCAATGTCCTTGCAAATTACAACTCAAAGAAATACAAAGAAATTAGGTCAACAAATTTTGATGCGCAAAAATTTAAAGTCCTATTCTATGCACTCCTTTACTTTAGCTCCTTTGTGTATATTTGTGTATTTTTCAATGAGGTTGCTGCTGTCCCTTGCTTTGTCTCCTTAGGTTATTCAACCTTAAATCTTTAATCCAGCTCCTCTTTAGTGATATGGCTTTCACCAAAACAAAATTTTAGCTCCACACTCACCAAAGCACTTTTTAGGTCAAATCCACCAAAGAGAGGTCAAGCAAGTTTTAAAGCAACAAAACTCAAATTTAAAATCAAGGACTATTGCAAATGGAGTTGATATTTGACAAGACTTGAAAGAGTATTCAACAAAATTTGACAAGCAAAAAATTAAGGCACACAAGAAAAGGTAGCACACAAAGTGGAATCCTAGTGAATGGAACTAGAATAGATGAATAAAACCAAAAACAGCACTACAGAATTTTTTTTGTGTAAATTTTTCACAACTTTCCAATTTTATGCTCGACAGAATACTTCAAATTTGAGCTTGAAATTTTAACCACAGAAACTTCAATGTTTTAGCTCAAAATAGGCGTTGGAATTTCACCAAAAAAGTGAGCCAAATAATTGTAATAATTTTTCCGAAATCACTGCCGCGTCAGTGTTTTTTCAGAGTCAGGATTTTTGCACTCTGTTCGTATTTCATTTATCATTTTTTTTGTATTTTGAATTTTGATGTGCTTCTTTTTTTCAATTTTTCTTAACACATCATAATAATCAAATCCAAAATTTCAGAATTTTTCACCAACAAATGTAATTTCTGGGAACGATTCCAGCCAGCACAGTAGTAGTTGAAAACAGAGAAATCCTAACTTGGAATTAGAAAACGGTAAAGAAACTTCATAAGCACAATGGAAATGATTGGAAACGAACTTGTATGGAACTAACACACAAGTATGAACTCAAATATGAAAATATAAAAGGCACCAAAGCTTCAAAAACAGAAATATAAACTGCAATCAAAACAAAATCAAGCAACCAAATCAACAATAAAAGGCACCACTTGGAATTTATGACATTGTAGGAAGAACATGACTTTGACAAAACTAGTATGGATTCAAAAATCAAAATGACTCAACTACAAACACTTTGCACCGATTAAAAACATCAATAAGACTCAAATAAAATAAAAACAAACAGCCAGCACAAAAGAAACCTAAAACAATTTGAAAATGGAAGTTCAAGATCAAGTTGAACAAAAATACCAAATAGAAATTTAAAAACAGCAACACCAACTTAAAATGAAATTAAAAACAGAAAGACATTTAAGGATATGATGAACAACATGGAATAAAGAAGAAGACTCAAAAAATAAAATGAAGAGAACACTTATCTCTTGAAGAACCAAAGCTCTAGATACCAAATGATGGCCTTCACATGTTGAGCTCTCCTTGGATGTTGAAGATGGTGCGGAAGCAATGGTTGAAATGAGCAAGATCCTCCTAGGAGTGATGGTGATCTTGAAGGTGCATGATGTGTATGGGAGTAGGGAGGTTCGGCCAACCCTTGTGATCCGGTCGGTCATCGGTAGTCAAGCAGCTGATGACGACGTGGGTCAGTCGCAGAGTGACGCGTGGCACGAGAAAGCAGATGAACCAGGGTGGAGATCGTTCAAAAACGGCGATCAGTGGTCAGCTACCGAGTGACCACCACCAGAAGATCGGTTCCTACTTGAGCGCCTGGAAGCAGAGCGCGAGAAGTGACGAAGCACCGATCAGTCACCGGTGCATGCAGAGTGATCAGTCATCGGTGCATGCATTGTGATCAGTCATCGGTGCATGCAGAGTGATCAGTCGTCGGGGGTTCCTTGTCAACACGTGTTAAACTGGGACCCAGGCTCCCAACGAGAACGTTACTCAAGGACCTCACCTGATTCCATAAGCAGAGCACGAGGACGTGAAGAAGCACATTGTAACATCCCGCAAAATAAAACCATACATACATGTATAATGAAAATAAAGGTAAACAAATAATATTGAAGAGTACATGATATTATATATATAAGAAATGAAGTTGCTCCTCTTAGGGAGTTAAATACATGACCAGGTCCAATGTTTTCAAAATTTAAAACGAAATTCAACCAAATACAACAAGACCGGCGATCTCCATTCATGAACCGGCGATCTGTAACAGAAGGCCCAAAACAGCCGATCTGCTATCAGGACAGAAAAACAGGCGATCACCCGATGGAGGCATAAACCGGCGATCACCCGATAGAGACGGAAATAGGCGATCTCCTTCCGGCGACCACTCACTGAGGAGCTCTACTCCCTGGAAGATCATCTGCTCCCGTGTAAAATACACGATCATCACAGTTTTTAAGAGAAAACAGCCACAGAGCAATACAAAATAAAGGGTAAGCTAGATATTTTTAAAGAGAACTTAGATATGAAACTTTAAAATCAAGATAAAACAAATTAAAGACACCCACGTAAACCATCAATTAAAACACATATTGCACAATTCCTCAAAGGTCGTTAAAATCACAAAATTCCATCAAGTGTCTATCAATTTTCAATGTTTCTCATTTCTCACGTCAGACTTCCACTGACTCACCATGCAAGACACTTGACACTACTTCCGGAAGACTTGTGCGTTGAACTTAGCATCCAGAGACATGCACCTGTCATACTTCATTGGCTGTAATGTTCCCACAGCCATGCGCATCAACACAAACTCGTTCTTATTTCATCACTCTCACAGTATGACAGGGTTAATCCATACAATAGGCCGAGCTCGTTCTTTTTCACACGACTCACCCATTCATATGAACCTCCTTCGACTCTCACCAACTGGATAACTTCTTCGATGTGATTCCATTATCTCAGCAGAGTCAGGATCGCCTCATTCACAGGATACTCACAGATCAATACACTTCACAACCAAATCTCAACACGGTATTTCCTTTCCTGAAAATACTATGTCTTGATCCACATTCACGACATTCAAAACATCATACCACTCAAATGAATGATTCAAATAACAGCAACAATCATTTCAAAGGTTCAAACTTTCGCATATCACATTTATCTCACATTTAAATCCAAAGCAGCTTCAAACAACATCAAAAACAGGGAGTTCGCAAAACAACCCCAAAACCGGCGATCTGGTTCAAAAACAGGGTATTTCGAAGTCTGTATTCAAAACCGGCGACCACGTCGCCCAAACACATAGAACAGAGCATTCACGAAGATGAAAACGAAACCGGCGACCACGTCGCCCTCACTTCAGAAACAGCTAATCTATGGCTTGTATTGAAAATGAAGGCTAGCTTCCCTTACCTGGACTTGCGCAAACACCTAGAGTTCCGAAACCCAACAAAGCTTGAAGAACGCCTTGGCTCTGTTTTTGCGTCTGGTTGAAGGACTTGCAGAGGACTGCCCAGGTGCTCTAATGGTGGCTGTCGCTCGTCGTACTCTCGTGTGAAGGTGCTAGAATCGCAGCGCGAAGGAGGCAACTGGAGGAGAAGGGAGGTAACTCACTCTTTCTCTCTTTGAAGGCTGCAACGTTTCTTCCTCTCAGTAGTGGGTTTTCTGCATCTTAAACCAACTTATCCACCAAAAGCAGCTGCCACCACCCACTCTGCAGAGAAGTCTGAGAACCACTGCCCTGAACAGTACGACCACTGTTGCCTCTGGTGCATGCCAACCACTACTCTGAACAGTACTGCCACTGTTGTCGCTTGTGCATCCCAGCCACTGCTCTGAACAGTACGACCGCGAGTGTCTCCCGCGCATGCCAACATTCTGATGTCACTATTCTGAACCACCCTTTTTGTCTACGTGGCGTGCGTGCATTACGCTTCATGCTGGGAGTCTGGGTCTTACCTTCTCGGTGTGAAACTCGACGTCGCTCGATAACTTTCCACTGCTGACTCATCCTGGCGAACGACCGATGTCCCCTTCGCCCTGGAAGACGACCGATGTCTTCCTCTGGGAGACAACCGATGTCTTCCCTGGCGACGCCCTCATAACTCTCGCGCCTTGGCCACGTCCACATGCCTCGCGCCCCGGGCAATGCCCGCGTGCCTCGCACCCGCGCGATGCCCGCATGCCTCTCGCGCCCGCGCGATGCCTGCATGCCTCTCGCGCCCGCGCGATGTGTAAGGACCTGAAAAATTAAATTGGAATAAAAGAGTTATATTTTAAATGAATTCTAAGTATGTTTTTATTTAGAATAGAAAGGGAGGAAAAAGTTAAGTTTAGAAGGCTACGAGGTCGCCGGTCGCCTGCTACACATGAGCGCCAGGTAGGCATCGCGCGGGCGTGAGAGGCATGCAGGCATCGCGCGGGCGTGAGAGGCATGCAGGCATCGCGCGGGCGCGAGAGGCATGCAGGCATCGCGCGGGCGCGAGGGGCATGCGGGCATCGCGCGGGCGCGAGGCACGCGGGCATTGCCAGGGCGCGATGCATGTGAACGTGGCCAAGGCGCGAGAGTTATGAGGGCGTCGCCAGGGAAGACATCGGTTGTCTCCCAGAGGAAGACATCGGTCGTTCGCCAGGAAGATGTCATCGGTGGTTTGTCTTCGTGCGAGGTCATCGGTGGTTCGTCTTCGCGCTGGTAGCCATCGGCGAAAGGTCATCGTGCGGCGCTTAGTTACACACCGAGAACGTAGGACCTAGACTCCCAGCAAGAGACGTTCTGCACGCGCGCCACGTAGACGAAAAGGTGGTTCAGAATAGTGACCTCATAGCGTAGCCTGCGCAGAGGCATGCTTAGTAGTACTGTGCAGGGAAGCGTACACGCAAACTTCCCTGCAGAGTGGGTGGTGGCAGCTGCTTTTGGAGGGATAAGTTGGTTTAAGTTACTGAAATCCACTACTGAAGAGGAAGAAAACGTTGTTGTAGTCGAAGAGAGAAAGAGTGAGTTCCCTCCTCCGCGTTGCGATTTCAGCCTCTCCACACAAGAGTACGACGAGAAGCAACACCATTGGAGCACTTGGGTAGTCCTCTGCAAGTTCTTCAGACCAGACGCGAAAAACAGAGCCAAGGTATTCTGCAAGCTTCGTTGGATTTCGAAGCTCCTGGTGGTTGCGCAAGTCCAGGTAAGGGAAGCTAGCCTTCATCTTTACTACGAGCCATAGTTGAACCATTTCTGAAGTGTGGGCGACGTGGTCGCCGTTTTCGCTTTCGTCTTCGTGAAATGCTCTGTGTTGTGTGCTTGGGCGACGTGGTCGCCTGTTTTAATATACAGCCTTCGAAATACCATATTTTGAACTAGATCGCCGGTTTTGGCGCTGTTTTGCGAACTCCTTATGTTTGATGTTGTTTTGAGAACTGCTTGAGATTTACATGAGATATTCGAAAATATGAATCCTTTGAAATGGCTATTGCTGTGATTGAAATCATTCTTTTAAGTGTGGCATGATGTCTTTGAATGCTGTGAATGTGGGATCGAGGCATAGTATTTTCAGGAAAGAAAATACCGTGTAAGATCTTGTGGTAGGTGCATTGATCGGTGATTCCTAAGGGGATATCCTGACTCTGCTGAGGTAATGGAATCACGTAGAGGAAGTTACTCAGTTGTTGAGAGTCGAAGGAGGTCTATATGATGGGCGTCTCGTGTGAAAAAGAACGAGCTCCGTCTGTCCTATGGATTAACCCTGTCATACCAGGAGAACTATGGTAACATTGAGATGATATATGCGCATGCTGTGTGGATTCACAGCGACCCTGTGTGGATTTCACAGTGGTGTGGTATGACAGGTGCAGATCTCTGAGTCTAATCAACGCACGAGTCAATCCGGAAGTAGTGTCAAGTGTCTTGTGTGGTGAGTCAGTGGAAAGTCTGACATGTGAAATGAGAAACTTGAATATTGATAGACACTTGATGCTGTATTGTGAAATGGAATGACTATGGGTGAATGTTGTGAAGTTTGTGGTTTTGGGCGATCAGCTGAATGCTATGAGCAGCTCTACGTTTTACATGGATATTTTGGAACTTGGTTTACTTGGATTTTCATGTTCTTGATTTAAACTTCTTTTAAATTATCTAGCTTACCCTTTTATCTGTTATTGTGGTTTTTTTCTCAAAACTATGATGATCGTGTAATTGTTACACGGGAGCAGATGATCTTCCAGGAAGAAGAGCTCTCTAGTGAGTGGTCGCCGGGGAAAGAGATCGCCTATCTCCACCTCTCGGTGGTGATCGCCGGTTTTCGTGTCCTGATAGAAGATCGCCCGTTTTGAGGTCTTCTGTTTGGGATCGCCGTTTTATGTTGGAGATCGTCGTTTTTTTGAGACCGCCGGTCTTACTGTATTTCATTTATTTTCGTTAAACCTTGAAAACATTTGATTTGGTTATGTATTAAACTCCCTAAGAGGAGTAACTTCATTTCTGATATATATATACATATTATCTTGTACTCTTCAATATTATTTGGTTACACTTAATTTCATTATACATGTATGTATGTATTATTTTGGCGGGATGTTACACGATGCCTGCATGCCTCTCGCGCCCGCGCGATGCCTGCATGCCTCTCGCGCCCGCGCGATGCCTGCATGCCTCTCACGCCCGCGCGATGCCTGCATGCCTCTCGCGCCCGCGCGATGCCTGCATGCCTCTCACGCCCGCGCGATGTCCACCTGGCGCTCATGTATAGCAGGCGACCGGCGACCTCGTAACCTTCTAAACTTAACTTTTTCCTCCCTTTCTATTCTAAATAAAAACATACTTAGAATTCATTTAAAATATAACTCTTTTATTCCAATTTAATTTTTCAGGTCCTTACACACATCGGTCATCGGTGTGTGTTGAGGTGACATCGGCTGCGCGATGTGAACAACGCAATCGATGATCAGTAAAGCGCCCAGAGGCAGTGAATGGCCTTAGTCGCGAGACGACCACGCATGAAGATGAGAAGACGCAGTTAAGTGCAGAATCCTGCTGGGACGAGAACCCATCAAGGTTAGAGTCTCCCAGTGGGGTTGCATGTCTGCCACGTGGATGGTGAAGATGTTCCCAGAGAATAGGTAGGGCAGATAGGCACAGAAGTCGAGGGGTGCAGAGGTACCCACGCGGCCTCCCCTGTCAAACTTGGCACTCAAGTGAAGAAGGCTGGCACGCAAGGTAGCCCTGGGGAGTGGAAACGACAGTGCAGAGTAATTGAGTGGCCCTAGAGGTAGCCTGTAGGGGCTACGCGGGTTTATATGAGGAAGAAGAACACCAAACCAGGTATGCAATCTTGACCTCAGAATACACAACACTAAACCAAGAGCACTCAGTTTTCGAATCAAAGAGGACTGAGGGCACACACACACGGTCTCACACAGAGAAACCTGAGAGAGACTTTTTGGTGTTCCCGTTGCCTGACTTGAGCGTCGGAGCTGCAACAGCCGCTAGAGGCGCCGTCTGTGTGTTTTGCAGGCACCGTTTGGAGTCCCGTCGAAGGTTCCTGGAGCCTCCTCGCAGAACGCGCAGCAGTTAGAAAGCCAAACGAAGGAGTGACGAGGCATTCTCCCCACACTCGAGTCCGCGGCGAGATCATTTGGCGCCCACCGTGGGGCACGAAGTAAAACGAAGCCCCCATACACAAGGACGAGGATAGAAATCGCACAGATAGTAGAAGGACCAGACAAACGACACCTCCACCACCTGCTGGTGAAGGAACTGTGACCATGGCGCAGGTCATGGAGATGATGCGCGCGTTGCAGGACAACGTCGTGGCGTCGAGAGTTGAGCAAGAGAAGATGCATGCAGAGTTGACTGCATCGCATAGCAGGAATGAAGAATTGAACCGCGTCAACGAGGAGTTGCGTAGGGAGTTGCAGGTGCAGAATGAGCGCGTATCCGAAGATAGGACGTCGATGCCGCCGTCGCCCCCTAGAGCATTTCCTATGCCCTTCTCCCCCGAGATCATGAACACGGTGGTGCCCCCCAACCTGGTGGGAGTGAAGGCATCGTTCATGGGGGTGGAAGACCCAGAGGCACATTTGACAGCCTTCCACACTCAGATGATGCTGTCTGGAGGTTCAGACGCTGTGTACTGCAAAATGCTTATGAGCACGCTGAGCGGAGTAGCTATGGAGTGGTTCGTGAGCTTGCCAGAGGGCCACATCACCTCCTTTCATCAGTTCTCAAAGCTATTCACGGAGCAGTATATAGTCAACAGAGCGCCGCCAGTGGTGACTTACGACTTGTTCGACGTGCGCCAGAACCAGGGGGAGTTGCTGAAGGACTTCCTCAACCGCTTTGGTGCGCAGGTGGTGAGATTGCCTAGCAAGGACGAGAGCATGCTGGTGCATGCATTCAAGAAAGGCGTGCTACCTGGCCCTTTCAGTGAATCGCTCATCAGGAGCCACCCTGCCACCTTCGCTGAGATCCAGCGACGAGCGGTGGTGCACATAGTAGCGGAGATAGAGTTCTCTGAGAAGAGAAGCAGTGTTGCACCATCTAAGCCACGCGGGGGTCATGGGAAGCAACAACAACAGGCGCGGGTGTATGAGACCAGGGAGGAGAGGAAGGCGCAGGGAAGGCCTTGTCCTTATACACCCAGGAAAGACCAGGGCAGGGGGCGTGCAAGGGAGAACAACACGCCCCGTAGGTATGATTTCCTGATAGAGTTGGCAGAGCTGATCGCCATCCCTGCCGTGGCTGCGAGACTCCGAGTCCAGAGAAAACTGACATGGTACTTGGAAGGAGGAAGGACGAGTGGTGTGAGTTCCATCAAGCTTATGGACACACACTCCACACATGCCTGGCGTTGGGGCGTCAACTTGCTGAGTTGGTGAAGACAGGTTTCCTGACCAATTACCTGAGGGAGGCGCAAGGTGATCGCGCTTCGGGGTCCCAGGCAGGTGATTAGCAACACGAGGTCCCTGTGCATGGGGACGTGAGGTGATGGAGGATGCAACGCTGGGGGGGCTCCCAGGTAGCTCAGGTGGGAGCTGAGGCAAAGTCTTTAAGCTCGGCGATAGAAAGTTGCAAAGAGTAAGGCGAGGAGTCCAGTTCTCTAGCTGTTGACTTAGTATATCCGCCAGTCGATCCCAAGGCCTGGATGAACGAGGGTTACACTTCTGTGAACCTCGCCAGACCCCAGATAGTGTGGGATTTCTGCACGTTTGCAGGAGAAAGAGGGATTGGAGAAGCACTTGAAGTCATGAGCTTCCCGCACAAGTTCAAGGAAGTCCAGTCAGTTCGCTTTAACACACCTCGCAATGGTGTAACGAAGGGGAAGCAACGAGCTTATGGAGAACTTGGGAGGCGCGAGCAAGTTTGAAGTTAAGGACAGCTTTTCGTCGTTGCTGGAAGAATGGTGTGCTCGCCAGGTCGGTCATCGCCAGGGCCCATACAGAGTGGTTGAGGCACTGGAGAATGGAGCTTATCGGCTGGAGACCCTGGATGGAGCACCTATCCCATAGACATGGAACGCTACACACTTAAGTTTCTACTTCAGTTAAGTTGTAAGGTAGATGCGTTCTTGCACTGTACACACACTCAATGTATATACTGTAAATAGTTGAGCAAATCAGGGGGCACTCTTTTCCCTAAGGAGGGTTTTTAACGAGGCCACCCAATAAAAAAGATTTCAGTATGTCAAGTGTGCACATGTTTCCCAGTTTCAAGTTCCGCTTGCCCCAGATGCAAGTCCAAGGGATCGGTTGGAGCCTGCTCGCCCCAGGCGGGAGTACGGACCACTGACCTATGTTCTCCTCACCCCAGGAGTGAGTGCAGGTGGCCAAAGTTTCGGAACTCGGGAGATCTAGTAAAACCAAGAGAGGGAAAGGGAAGATTTCGAGAAACGTCCAATAGGAACCAGACCTAAAGGTCGATGACCTCGGGGCAAGCAAGAGGGGTCAGCAAGAAAAAATCTTCTTCCCCGTAGCAAGACATCATTTTCGCATTTAAGCACCAAGAAACAGAGCGCGATCAGTCATCGGTGGTCCCAAAGCAAGATCAACCGTCGGTGCATGTCGGGAGTAAGTACTCGGTCGATGCATTGGTCATCGGGGTCTTGCTAACACGTGTTAAGCTGGGACCCAGGCTCCCAGCGAGAGCGTTACGCATGCACCTCGCATGATTCCAGAAGAAGGTTGGTCATCGGGGTCTTGCTAACACGTGTTAAGCTGGGACCCAGGCTCCCAGCGAGAGCGTTACGCATGCACCTCGCATGATTCCAGAAGAAGGTTGGTCATCGGGGTCTTGCTAACACGTGTTAAGCTGGGACCCAGGTTCCCAGCGAGAGCGTTACGCATGCACCTCGCATGATTCCAGAAGAAGGTTGGTCATCGGGGTCTTGTTAACACGTGTTAAGCTGGGACCCAGGCTCCAAGCGAGAGCGTTACGCATGCACCCCGCATGATTCCAAACCAGAAGAAGAGGAGTTGCCCACTCAAAGGGCGTGCGGTGATACCATGCAGGCAGGGATGCGCCTGGCGAGTGCGCTTAGACAGCCACCCCTGGTGCTCCCTTGGGAGCATGCACCCACTCAGTGAAGAAAGTCCTCACCCTCGACTTTGTACAGCGGGGTGCAGGCAGAGAAAAGTCCTCTACCTCTGCTTTTTACAGCAAGGTTGAGGCGAGAGAAAGTCCTCACCCTCGACTTTGTACAGCGGGGTGCAGGCGAAAGGAAGTCCTTACCCTCGACTTTGTACAGCGGGGTGCAGGCGAGAGAAAGTCCTCACCCTCGACTTTATACAGCGGGGTGCAGGCAGAGAAAGTCCTCTTCCTCTGCTTCTTACGGCAAGGTTGAGGCAAAGGAACCAAGTCCTTATCCTCTGCTTCATACAGCAAGGTTAAGACTACAGAGAAAGTCCTCACCTCGACTTTCTACAGCGAGGCTGAGGCGAGATAAAAGGTCCTCACCTCGACTTGTTACAGCGAGGCCGGGGCGAGAGGAGAAAGACCTCACCTCAACTTCCTACAGCGAGGCTGAGGCAAGAGGGTTCAATCAAGAAGCAGTCCTCTTCCCCAAAACACAAGCACCATCTTCAGAGGTCGGGTCCTCTATGCACTTAGCGCTGGAGTGACACGGAAGTAATGCGAAGCCTGAAGCGCGATGACTGATCGGTGGTGCGCTAACATGCTAGTCGGTGGACGGTAGCAAAGCTCTTAGTATGAAAGCTTGCCCAAACAAGCTCTTGGACGATCAGCCGAAGCATTTAGACGCCATCAGGTCAGTCATCCAACATGAACTTATGCATAAAAGATTTATATACAAGTTTGTAGCAGCAAGAGAAATTACACACAAGGAGAAGTGGCAAGGGAAAAAGCTCAAGGAGGAGGAATGAGCCTGCCATCGGCCACTGAATGGTGGAGGCTAGGTTGGGTAGAGTTCGAGTCTGGCAGGACGCAGTGAACCTGCTGCAAGCCCATGGAACCCATCTATCAGAACCTCGGCACCAACAGCCATGGTCTCAGGTACATCAGCTTCGAGCTCCTTCTTCTCTTTGGCAACGAAGACCACTTAGTCTCTTCGCTGAGAACAAGTTCACAGCTCGAGACTGGGGGGCTTGTGATCCGGTCGGTCATCGGTAGTCAAGCAGCTGATGACGACGTGGGTCAGTCGCAGAGTGACGCGTGGCACGAGAAAGCAGATGAACCAGGGTGGAGATCGTTCAAAAACGGCGATCAGTGGTCAGCTACCGAGTGACCACCACCAGAAGATCGGTTCCTACTTGAGCGCCTGGAAGCAGAGCGCGAGAAGTGACGAAGCACCGATCAGTCACCGGTGCGTGCAGAGTGATCAGTCATCGGTGCATGCATTGTGATCAGTCATCGGTGCATGCAGAGTGATCAGTCGTCGGGGGTTCCTTGTCAACACGTGTTAAACTGGGACCCAGGCTCCCAGCGAGAACGTTACTCAAGGACCTCGCCTGATTCCATAAGCAGAGCACGAGGACGTGAAGAAGCACATCGGTCATCGGTGTGTGTTGAGGTGACATCGGCTGCGCGATGTGAACAACGCAATCGATGATCAGTAAAGCGCCCAGAGGCAGTGAATGGCCTTAGTCGCGAGACGACCACGCATGAAGATGAGAAGACGCAGTTAAGTGCAGAATCCTGCTGGGACGAGAACCCATCAAGGTTAGAGTCTCCCAGTGGGGTTGCATGTCTGCCACGTGGATGGTGAAGATGTTCCCAGAGAATAGGTAGAGCAGATAGGCACAGAAGTCGAGGGGTGCAGAGGTACCCACGCGGCCTCCCCTGTCAAACTTGGCACTCAAGTGAAGAAGGCTGGCACGCAAGGTAGCCCTGGGGAGTGGAAACGACAGTGCAGAGTAATTGAGTGGCCCTAGAGGTAGCCTGTAGGGGCTACGCGGGTTTATATGAGGAAGAAGAACACCAAACCAGGTATGCACTCTTGACCTCAGAATACACAACACTAAACCAAGAGCACTCAGTTTTCGAATCAAAGAGGACTGAGGGCACACACACACGGTCTCACACAGAGAAACCTGAGAGAGACTTTTTGGTGTTCCCGTTGCCTGACTTGAGCATCGGAGCTACAACGGCCGCTAGAGGTGCCGTCTGTGTGTTTTGCAGGCACCGTTCAGAGTCCCGTCGAAGGTTCCTGGAGCCTCCTCGCAGAACGCACAGCAGTTAGAAAGCCAAACGAAGGAGTGACGAGGCATTCTCCCCACGCTCGAGTCCGCGGCGAGATCACCTTGGAAGGTGAAGGAAATGAAGATCAATTCCTAGAAACTAGGAGAAAGCAAAGCTTGGAACAAATTTGGCAGCATAACTTTACTCATATTAATCTTAAAAACATATGAGCCAAAGCACCCTATTTATAAGAGATGGTGCTTTGGAGAGTAAGGAGCAAGGCTGGGATGGGGAATACATAAAAGAGGGGCTGCTAGGGTGTTGACTAAAGGTCAATGCACCCCCTTAACATGCTTCTAGAAGGTAGGGCTACATTCCTACCCTAAAAGGCCTAGGTACAAGCTAAATTGTTAAATACACCCCCCTATTGTGCTAAATGAACCCTACTCTACTAAATTGTTAAATACACCCCTGATTGTGCTAAATGAACCCTACACTACTGAAATTATAAATTGAAATTAATTGATGCTTAGCTCTCATGGCTTGGGCTTTACTCCTTGTGGTCCTCTGAGGGGTCTTTGAATATGTAGAGAAAAGTTTCTCTGCCATCAGTAGCAGAGTCCCACTCTTCTTGAATCCTCTTTGCCATGGACCTAGTTGTTTAGCCTGAGCTTGGGCTTAGGCTTGGGCTTGGGCCTCTTTCATCATATTAAGTTATTGGCCAAATTTAGGTTGGCGGCGCTGGGATAAGCATTGAAACCCTAGCAGCCACACCTTAAGCTGTGCACTCTAGGAAAGGAATGTCGCCACGAGAGTTGCACTCTATGAAAGGAATGTTATCACGGGATTGCATAGAGATTGTGTGTTACGATCCCAAAAGGGTAACCCTAAATTCGCTAGAGGCAACGCTTGGACAGGAGCATATATGCGGCAGGTAACCTAAAACAGCTATATAATGGGGTAACGCCCAAGGTAAACACAGGTCCACACACAGACACAGATCTTTGCAAGCTTAGAGTTTCTTACACACTCTTGGCTTGAGATATCTTAGTTGTTTGATGTTTCTTGCCCTGTACTGACTTGAGCGTCGGAGTGCAATTACAGGTAGGGCCCCCTCTGTTTCAATGGAGCCACAGATTCACCGCGAGATAGAAGGAGCCACCGTCTACCTCAGAGTCAATGACGACCGAGTCAACCAGCGAGAACATTTGGCGCCCACCGTGGTGCCCGATAAAACTGGGTCCCATCCACAATCATGATCAGTAGAATCGAGCGACATGAGGAGTACAAGGCAAGGCGGCGCTGGAAGGGATTAGGATGATCAAGCCGCAACCATCCAAGAGCTCATGGAGACCATCCGCAACCTTCAGCAGGCATTTGCGGTGTCTACTGCTAATCAAGATCAGTTTAGGATAGACCTAAGTGCATCGTTGGTAACAAATGAAGAATTACGCAGGGCTAACAAGGAGTTGAGGAGAGGGATAGGAGAACACACAGCGGCAGATCCGGGGGTCCCACCCCCGGCCAGGGTTCGCCCTATGCCTTTCTCCTAAGAGATGAAAGAGACAGTCATACCAACATCTTTCGTGATCCCAAAGATCACCTTCACAGGGGTCGAGGACCCAGAGGCCCACATAACGGCCTTCCACACTCAGATGATGATCTCTGGAGGTACGGACGCTATGCACTGTAAGTTTTTTATGGGTACCTTTGTAGGGACGACATTGAACTGGTTCATCGGACTCCCAGATGGACACATCACATCCTTTGGCCAGTTCACAGAGTTGTTCAAGAAACAGTTCATTGTCAATCGCTCGTGCCCACCTGTCGCGTTCGATCTCTTTGACGTAGGCAGTTCCAGGAAAAACCACTGAAAGACTTCCTGAACTGGTTTGGGGCACTTGTGGTCAGAGTGTAGACCAAAGATGAGGCCATGATCGTGCATGCGTTTGAAAGGGAAATCTTTTTAGAACCCTCAGCGCTGATACAGTTTCCAACAAGGATGTTTGATGAGATCCAGTGTCGCGCTGTGGCATACATTACTGCAGAGGAGCACGTGGCGGAGAAGCATGCCAGGGTAGAATCGCCTAAACCCTGTGAACCAGGGCGCACTCAGCCCTTGAGGGTACATGAGGCCACCATAGGGAAGAAGGCCAAAGCAGCACCATACGTGATGGAGGAGGGCCAAGCACATCTAGCCAAGGAAGCCAAGGCCCAAACCAAGAAAACCGTCTAGACCAAGAGGAGCGTCTAGCTCCAAGAAGTGAGCGTCTAGAACGTGAAGGAGGGAGGCTATCCATGGAGCTAGACCGTCTAGGACCTCTCACAAGATCCATGGCTAAACATATCCAAGCACACATAGAAGAAGCCACAGATGGAAGAGAGAGATCCTTGTACATGTTTCATAAAGGCCCAAAGGGGGAGGGGGTGCTTAGTAGATTAGTGTAGTGTAGAAAGCAAAACTTGCTCACTTAGGGGTGTGCTATCAAAAAGGTGCCCTTAGCAATAGAAGGAGGGGTGTGCTAGCAAATAGGTGCCTTTAGCAAAAGAAGGAGGGGTGTACTATCAAATGTTGCATTTTTGACCTATCTTCTAGAATATTAGGATGATGGTGTGGTTTGACTAAAGTCAATACCCTAGGCAGCCCCCACTTTTTGTATTTCCATCCCTACCCTTTAAGCTTGCTCACCAAGGCTCCTAAATCTATAAATAAGGAGGCCTACCTCATCTATTTTCAAGTTTATTTTGAGTAATGTTATGCTGCCATTTTTTGTGCACAAGCTTTACTCCTCCTAGAAATCTAGGCTATAAACTTCAATCCTTTCACCTTCTCCCTTGAGCTGGCCGAACCACTCAACCCATACTCACCATGCACCTTCAAGACCAACACAACTCCTAGGAGGGTCTTGTTTCACTCATCCATTGCTTCCGCTCCATCTATTTCTACTTGGATTCAAGAAGAACACATGAAAATTCCATCATTTGGTATCATGAGCTTTTGGTTCTTCAAGATGAGTAGCTTGTCTTTTTAAATTTTCAGTTCTTCTTTATTTTCATCTTGTCATTTCAATTCCATAATTGTCTTGCTGTTTTTTACATTTTAAATTGTTCTTGGTGTGCTTATGGAAGATCCAACCGAAGCACATGTGTTCAATTGATCTTGAACATTTTCTTGTGCAATTGTGATAGGATTCCTTACACATTGAGTGGCTGTTTTCTTTTAGGAATTTGAGTCTTTATTGCTTTCTTATAATTGCTTCATATTATGCTTTGAGTCTTTATTTTCTGAATCTATAAATGTTGTGTCAAGTCATGTGAATCCATAATTGTCATCAATTCTTAGTAGTCCTATTTTTTTGGCTTGATTGTTTCTTGTTTTTGGGTCTCTTTAAGTTGCCTTAATTTGCTGTTTTTTTTTTTTTGATCCTTTGCTGCCTTTTTAATTTTAGTTTGAGTTCATAATTGTGTCTTAGTTCTTACACAATTTCCTTCTTACCTTTCCTTTGTGTTAAATTTTGGTATCTTGCTGTTTTTTTTTTTCCAGTTTTCCAGATTTCCCCTGTTTCTCTCTCTGTCTGGCTGTTTTTTGTTTCAAAAATTATTTCCACTCATAGGAAATTTGTGATTCTCTGGAAAATGCAAGTTTGAAGTGTTACAAAAAGGACAAAAAAAGAATCAGATCAAAAAAGGCAACAGAAAAGATATGATAAATCTTACAAAATCAGAGTGCAAACCTTGAGCGCTCCAGCTGGCCTAACTGCACACCAAATTTGCAAAAATTATTAAAAAAAAATGGTGCATGCGTTTTAGGTGATTCCAAAGCCATTGTTTAGATAAGATCCTGAATTTTTCTTGCATATAAATTTCAGAGACAAATTTTAAAAATACAGCTCAGCATAAATCGGGGAAAAAACACGTTTTCTGGCCCACAACAATTTTCAGTGGTGCTGTTTTTTTTATTTGGTCATCTAATCTAGTGCTTTTCTTTAGGTATTCCTTTTGTGTGCCAACTTTTATTGAGTACCTTTAATTGTTTGCTTTAATTCCTTGACTCTCTTTCTAAGTTGTCATATTATAAATCCTTTTGGTGGTACTGTTTTTATTCAATTAAATTTGTTTCTTGACCTCTCTTTTGGGTGCTGGAATTTAATTCTCCTTGGTGCATATGTGCATGGAACTTGACTTGGTTTAGGTTTAGCTCTTGTGAATAGGTTCTGAAAATTGGAGAATTAAAGCCATCATTTTAAGGAGGAGACAAAGCTAAAGCCGAAACAAGGTTGCTTGAAACAAACAATACAAACACCTAGAAGATCAAAAATTCAAGACAACAAGGAAGTGCACTAACCCAAAAGAGGATCAACAAAGGGAGTCTTCTTTTCCTTTGCAACTTGGTTTATTGTTAATTACCTTTTTAATTACGTTTAGACGGTGAGTGTGTCTTCAAGGGCTCAAAGTGTCCAAGAAGCCTCACCTAGGGCCGAATAGCATAGTAAATTTTTTTACTTAGTAATTTGTTGCTTGTTTGAACTTGTTTTCTATTGTTTTGGTAGAAACGTTTTGCATGATTAGTTTAGTTTAATTTTGTGCTAAAACCGACTAGTTTGTTGCATATTTTTTTTTTTTTAGCTTACATAGTTTTATTGCTTTTTGATTTCTCAACTTCTTGTGTTTTAAGTGTTTCACTAAGAGAAATTTTTGTGTGAAGGCATTGGAGACTAGTTTTTGGCAAGGAAAAGGCTTGGTACTTAAGTAGTCCTTTGAGACTCACCTCCCTTACCTGGAAAACTACCTTCTTTATCTTCCCTAATCTTTCTCAAAGTAAAAACACCTAAATACACAAAGGTATAGCCATGTCTTCTTCTTCTAATTCTCCAAAGTCTATAGAATGTGAAGTAAAATCTTTGAAAACCCTTTTGAAAGAGGTATCCCAAGCGGTACAATTAATCTCTTTTAGGCAAGTGGAGAATGAAAACAAGATTAATGAGTTGGCTAGAGCTCAAGAAGAGAAATCCCAAAAATCTCAAAAATCAAAAAAAACAAATACTCATGCATCGCAAAGCATTGCAACTCTAGGGGAGGGAAGCCTTAGAATTAATGACTACTACCAACCACCCCCTAGAAGAACTAGGCAAAGGGAACAAGAGGTGCCAAGGGAAACTAGAGTAGACCTACCTCATTTTCATGGAAAGGAAAATGTAGAAATATATCTAGATTGGGAGATGAAGGTAGAGCAACTCTTTGCTTGCCATAGGGTAAGTGAGGAACGAAAAGTACCCTTAGCCACCCTTAGTTTCCAAGGAAATGCCATGTATTGGTGGACCTCTTTAGAAAGAGACCGACGTCTTCATAGGCACCCTCCCATAGAATATTGGAATGACCTTAGGGGAGCCCTAAGACGTCGACATATACCTTCTTACTACCATAGAGAGTTGATGGACAAGCTCCAAAGACTCCAACAGAAGAATATGAGTGTAGAAGAGTATAGGCAAAAGATGGAGCTCTATATGATGAGAGCCTCTATTAGAGAGGAAGAGGAAACCACCATATCTAGGTTCCTTAGTGGCCTATCACTTGAGATAAGAGATAGAGTAGAGCTCTTACCTTATCAAGACTTGAATGATTTGGTTCAACTTTGCATTAAAGTTGAGCAACAAAATTTGCACAAAACATCAAGTCAAAAGGTGAGCCCCTATTCTAACTTTTATCCCAAGAGAGAGTTTAAAACGGAGGGTAGTACATCTAAGGAAAAACCAAAAGAACCTACCAAACCCTTCACCAAAGAAACCTCAACCCCACCCATCCGAGCTAGAGATGTTAAATGTTTTATGTAACATCCCGCCAAAATACTATTCATATTTATATAATGAAAATTAAAGTAACAAATAGATTGAAGTGAATAAAATTATATATATGTAAATAAAGTTTCTCCTCCCAGGGAGTTTAATACAAATATGATCACTTTTCCATTAAAACATAAACAAATTACAATACAATAGAAAGATAGGCGATCTCCTGACAGAAGGGCGATCTCCTATTAGAAGGGCGATCTCCTATTACAAGGGCGATCTCCTATCATATAGGCGATCTCCTATCAGAAAGCAGCAAAAGGGGTGATCGCCCAACGGAAATTGAAAACAGGCGATCTCCTTCCAGCGACAATTCACTAAGGAGCTCTACATCCTGCAACATCATCTGCTCCCGTGTAAAGTATACACGATCATTACAGGTTTAAGAAAAGGCCGAACACAACACCAAGAAAAACACAGGGTAAGCTAGACATTTAAAAAGGGTTAGATATGAACTTTAAAATCAAGGTAAGACAATTTCAAGATATCTACGTAAACCATCAACTAAACACATATTTCACGATTCCTCGAAGGTCATTAAAATCACAACATATATCAAGTGTCTATCAATTCAAAGTTTCTCATTCATACGTCAGACTTCCACTGACTCATCACACAAGACACTCGACACCGCTTCCGGAAGACTCGTGCGTTGAACCTAGCATCCAGAGACATGCACCTGTCATACTTCATTGGCTATAATGATTCCACAGCCATGCGCATCAACACAATCTCGGTCTCAATTCATCATTCTCACAGTATGACAGGGTAAATCCATAAGACAGGCCGAGCTCGTTCTGTTTCACACGACTCACCCATTCATATGGACCTCCTTCGACTCTCACCAACTGAGTAACTTCCTCTATGTGATTCCATTATCTCAGCAGAGTCAGGATCGCCCCATTCACAGGATACTTACAGATCAATACACTTCACAACCAAAACTCAACACGGTATTTCCTTTCCTGAAAATACTATGTCTTGACCCACATTCACGACATTCCACACACCATACCACTCAAAGAATGATTTCAATTATAGCAATAGTCATTTCAAAGGTTCATATTTTCGAATATCACATGTATATCACATTTAAATCCAAAGCAGCTTCAAACGACATCAAAAACAGGGAGTTCGCAAACAACGCCAAAACCGGCGATCTGGTTCAAAAATAGGGTATTTCGAAGTCTGTATACAAAACCGGCGACCACGTCGCCCAAACACATAGAACAGAGCATTCACGAAGATGAAAACGAAACCGGCGACCACGTCGCCCTTACTCCAGAAACAGCTAATCTATGGGTTGTATTGAAAATGAAGGCTAGCTTCCCTTACCTGGACTTGCGCAAAACACCGAGAGCTCAAACCCACCGAGCTAGAAGGATGCCTTAGCTCTGTTTTCAGTGCCTGGTTGGTAGAACTTGCAGAGAAACTCCCAGTTGCTCCAAGGGCTGTCGTCGCACAGGTGCTGGAGTTTGCCTGAGTTGCAGCGCAAAGGAGAGAAGAAGGGGGGAGGGAGTTTGCACTCACTATCACACTCTTGAGTCTGTAATGCTCTTTGCCTTCACGCAGTGGCTTTTGAATCCCAACTTACCTGTCCACGCATGCTGCTGCTGCCACCACCCACTCTGCAGAGAAGTCTGAGAACCACTGCCCGGAACAGTACGACCACTGTTGTCGCTTGTGCATGCCAACCACTGCTCTGAACAGTACGACTTCTGTTGTCGCTTGTGCATGCCAGTCACTACTCTGAACAGTACGACCGCGAGTGTCTCCTGCGCATGCCAACATTCTGATGTCACCACTCTGAACCACCCTTTTTGTCTACGTGGCGTGCGTGCACTACGCTTCATGCTGGGAGTCTGGGTCTTACCTTCTCTGTGTGCAACTCGACATCGCGCGATAACCTTTCGTCGATGACCCCTCGTGCGAAAACAATCCACTGAAAGACATCTCTGCGCGAAGGCTATCCACCGATGACCTCTCGCGCGAAGACAATCCATCGATGACATCTCGCGCGAAGATAATCCACCGATGACATCTCGCGCGAAGACTATCCACCGATGACCTCTCGCGCGAAGATAATCCACCGATGACCTCTCGCGCGAAGATAATCCACCGATGACATCTCGCGCGAAGACTATCCACCGATGACCTCTCGCGCGAAGATAATCCACCGATGACCTCTCGCGCCTTGATGATGCCCGCATGCATCGCGCCCTGGCGATCATGTGTAGTAGATGACCGGCGATCTCATACCCTTCTAAACTTAACTTTTCTTCCTTTACTCTTCTTTATCCACACGTCATCCGACCGACCTCTACCAGCTGACCCCAGATCTTGGGCGACGTCCGAGGTCCGACTACTACGAAACTTCATTTACCAGCTCTTTGTATTTTAAATAATAACATCTTCTGGAATTATTTAAATATACCACTTTCATTCCAATACAATTTTCTGGGTCCTTACATTTTAAGTGCTATGGTAGGGGGCATGTGCAAGCACAATGTCCAAACCAAAGGACTTTGTTTCTTAAAGGTGTAGACGAATACACTAGTGGCGAGGATGAGCTTAGTGAGAAAGAGGAAGGGGGAGAGGATGAGAGGGTAGCTCCATTAGAGGGAGAATTGCTTATGATTAGGAGAACCCTCAACAATCACCCTAGCACATCCATTGAAACACAAAGGGAGAACATATTTCATACAAGATGCAATGTTTTAGAAAATATATGTTCCCTCATTGTGGATAGTGGATCTAGTTGTAATTGTTGTAGTGCTAGGATGGTTGAAAAGCTTAAGCTACAAGTGGTTCCTCACCTAAAACCTTACAAACTTCAATAGCTTAATGAAAATGGGGAACTACATGTAGATAAGCAAGTGGAAATCAAGTTTTCCATAGGGAACTACAAAGATAAAGTTTTATGTGATGTAGTGCCTATGGAAGCTTGCCATATCTTATTAGGGAGGCCATGGCAATTTGACAAGAAAACCTTGCATGATGGTCTCACTAACGAGATTTCCTTCACCCATAAATATAAGAAGTTTGTACTTAGTCCTTTACCACATTCTCAAGTGGTGAAAGACCAAATACAAATGAAACAAAAGAGGGATGAGGAAAACAAAAAAAAAGAGTGCTAGAAAAAGAGAAAATCCTTAGGGATAGGAAGGCGTGGGAGAAGAGTGTTCCTTCCCACAAGGTTGGTCTACAAGAAAAGCCTTTTGAAAATGTTTTAGAAAACTTGCTTCTTGTTGAACAACCAAGCCTTATCTTTTGTAAAGGAGCACTTACATGCACTGCCACAAGTAATGAACTCATGGTTTTACCTCCTCAAATAGAAAACCTTTTGAGTGAATTTGACGATCTATTCTCACAAGAAGGACCCAATGGGCTTCCTCCTCTTAGGGGGATAGAACATCAAATTGACTTCATTCCGGGGGCAAGCCTACCAAATAGGCCTGCTTATAGAACCAACCCCGAGGAAACAAAGGAGATAGAATCACAAGTTCAAGACTTGTTGGAGAAGGGTTGGGTTCAAAAGAGTCTAAGCCCTTGTGCTGTACCTGTCTTGTTGGTGCCCAAAAAGATGGAAAATGGCGCATGTGTTGTGATTGTAGAGCAATCAACAACATCACCATCAAGTATAGGCATCCAATCCCAAGGCTTGATGATATGCTTGATGAATTGCATGGGTCAACTCTATTCTCCAAAATTGACCTTAAAAGTGGATATCACCAAATTCGAATCAAGGAGGGTGATGAGTGGAAAACCGCTTTTAAGACCAAATTTGGATTATATGAGTGGTTGGTGATGCCCTTTGGACTCACTAACGCTCCAAGCACATTCATGAGGCTTATGAATCACACCTTGAGGGATTGTATAGGTAAATATGTAGTAGTTTACTTTGATGATATCTTAGTATATAGTAAAACCCTAGAAGACCATCTAAGTCACCTTAGGGAAGTCTTTCTAGTTCTTAGGAAAAATAGTCTTTTTGCAAATAGGGATAAGTGTACCTTTGGTGTAGATAGTGTAGTCTTTTTAGGCTTTATAGTAAACAAAAAGGGGGTGCATGTAGATCCCGAGAAAATCAAAGCCATCCAAGAGTGGCCAACTCCACAAAATGTAAGTGATGTAAGAAGTTTTCATGGGTTAGCTAGCTTCTATAGAAGGTTTGTGCCTAATTTTTCTAGCCTAGCTTCGCCTTTGAATGAACTTGTTAAAAAAGATGTTGCCTTTTGTTGGAATGAAAAGCATGAGCAAGCCTTTCAAAGGCTAAAAGATCAACTCACCAATGCACCCATCCTATCTCTCCCAAATTTTTCCAAAACTTTTGAGATAGAGTGTGATGCATCGGGAGTAGGCATAGGCGCGGTATTGTTGCAAGGTGGACACCCCATTGCTTATTTTAGTGAAAAACTCCATGGTGCCACCCTCAACTACCCCACTTATGACAAAGAGCTTTATGCTCTTGTGAGAGCCCTAAAGACTTGGGAACACTATCTTGTGTCCAAAGAATTTGTTATCCATAGTGATCACGAGTCTTTAAAATATTTAAAGGGCCAACACAAGCTCAATAAGAGACATGCAAAATGGATGGAATTTCTTGAACAATTTCCTTATGTAATCAAATACAAGAAAGGAAGCACCAATATAGTGGCCGATGCTCTTTCAAGACGCCACACACTCTTTTCAAAATTGGGTGCCCAAATTCTTGGATTTGACCACATAAGAGAGCTTTACCAAGAAGATCAAGAACTTTCATCCATCTATGCCCAATGTCTACATAGAGCGCAAGGAGGTTACTATGTGTCCGAGGGATATCTTTTTAAAGAAGGAAAACTTTGCATTCCTCAAGGAACACATAGAAAACTCCTTGTCAAAGAATCACATGAAGGGGGACTCATGGGCCATTTTGGAGTTGACAAGACTCTAGATCTTTTGAAAGCAAAATTTTGTTGGCCACACATGAGGAAAGATGTCCAACGCCATTGCTCTAGATGTATCTCATGTTTAAAAGCAAAGTCTAGAACAATGCCGCATGGACTTTACACCCCTTTGCCGATTGCAAATGCTCCTTGGGAAGACATTAGCATGGATTTCATTTTAGGACTTCCTAGGACTGCAAGAGGCCATGACTCTATCTTTGTGGTAGTGGACCGTTTTAGCAAAATGTCTCACTTTATTCCATGCCACAAAGTAGATGATGCTCAAAATATTTCTAAACTCTTCTTTAGAGAAGTGGTGAGACTCCATGGTCTCCCTAGAAGTATAGTGTCCGATAGAGATCCCAAGTTTATAAGTCACTTTTGGAAAAATCTTTGGGGTAAACTTGGAACAAGACTACAATTTTCAACTTCTTGTCATCCTCAAACGGATGGGCAAACCGAAGTAGTCAATAGATCTCTTGGAACTATGCTTAGGGCTATCATGAAGGGCAGCCACAAATCTTGGGATGAGTACCTTCCCCACATTGAATTTGCTTACAATAGAGTAGTTCACAAGACTACTAATGCTTCTCCTTTTGAGGTAGTATATGGTTTTAATCCTCTCACGCCCATGGATTTACTTCCCCTTCCTAATCCACAAGATTTTGTGCATAAGGAAGGAGTAATCAAGGCTGATTTTGTCAAGAAAATGCATGAGAAGATTAAAATTCAAATACAACAACAAAATGAGAAGTACACAAAACACAACAACAAAGGGAAGAGAGAAATAATTTTTGAGAAAGGAGACTTAGTTTGGCTTCATCTTCGAAAAGATAGATTTCCAAATCAAAGGAAGTCCAAACTAAGTCCCCGAGGTGATGGACCCTTCCAAGTCCTTAAGCGAGTCAACAACAATGCGTATAAATTGGACCTACCTCTTGAATATGGAGTACATGACACATTTAATGTAATTGATCTTTCTCCATTTGTAGGTACCAATGACGATGACGAACTGGATTTGAGGACAAATCCTTTCCAAGGGGGAGGGGATGATGGAGGAGGGCCAAGCACATCTAGCCAAGGAAGCCAAGGCCCAAACCAAGAAAACCGTCTAGACCAAGAGGAGCGTCTAGCTCCAAGAAGTGAGCGTCTAGAACGTGAAGGAGGGAGGCTATCCATGGAGCTAGACCGTCTAGGACCTCTCACAAGATCCATGGCTAAACATATCCAAGCACACATAGAAGAAGCCACGGATGGAAGAGAGAGATCCTTGTACATGTTTCATAAAGGCCCAAAGGGGGAGGGGGTGCTTAGTAGATTAGTGTAGTGTAGAAAGCAAAACTTGCTCACTTAGGGGTGTGCTATCAAAAAGGTGCCCTTAGCAATAGAAGGAGGGGTGTGCTAGCAAATAGGTGCCTTTAGCAAAAGAAGGAGGGGTGTACTATCAAATGTTGCATTTTTGACCTATCTTCTAGAATATTAGGATGATGGTGTGGTTTGACTAAAGTCAATACCCTAGGCAGCCCCCACTTTTTGTATTTCCATCCCTACCCTTTAAGCTTGCTCACCAAGGCTCCTAAATCTATAAATAAGGAGGCCTACCTCATGTATTTTCAAGTTTATTTTGAGTAATGTTATGCTGCCATTTTTTGTGCACAAGCTTTACTCCTCCTAGAAATCTAGGCTATAAACTTCAATCCTTTCACCTTCTCCCTTGAGCTGGCCGAACCACTCAACCCATACTCACCATGCACCTTCAAGACCAACACAACTCCTAGGAGGGTCTTGTTTCACTCATCCATTGCTTCCGCTCCATCTATTTCTACTTTGATTCAAGAAGAACACATGAAAATGCCATCAATACGAGCCAAGGAAGCCTAAGCCCGTGAGGCACATTTTCATAATAGAGCTCAAGGAGTTGATAGCCATCCCTCAGGTGGCAAACAGATTGAAGTTTCCCCCGAAATCTGACAAGAAGCTGGGACCACACAAGAACAAATGGTGTGACTTCCACCAAGCACATGATCACACCCTGAGCAATTGCTTCTCTTTGGGGTATCAGATAGACGACCTGGTAAGAAGTGGGTTTCTAACAGCTTATTTGTAGGAACCTCAGGGAAACTTTGCGTTGACGGCCCCAACGGGGGACCAGGGGCATGAGGTACCCATCCATGGACAAATTAACACCATCTCTGGGGGTTTCTTAGGCGGAGGGTGCACCACTTCCCAGCAGAAGAGGTACACCAGAGAGGTAATGGCTGTTGGGGAGACAGAGCTCGACTAATTCTCAAGGCCTGACCTCACCTTTACAAAGGTGGATCGGGCAGATGTGGTCCTGCATGACAATGACCCCATAGTAATTTCAGTTGTGACCATGGGGAAGAAGGTGCATCGTGTCAAGATTGACCAGGGAAGCTCGGTAGATGTGATGTTCTAGCCAACCTTCAACAAACTACAATTATCCCTTGACCAGTTGAGACCCTGTGATGGATGTTTGTATGGGTTTGCAGGAGATCAGGTGGAAGTTAGGGGTTACATTGAATTGAGGACCACGTTCACGGATGACAAAGCGTCTCGCATAATTAACATCAGGTACCTTGTGGTTAATGCGCCTTCCGCCTATAACATTCTTTAAGGTAGACCTGCTTTGAACAGGTTAGGAGCGGTGCCTTCATCAAGGCACATGAAGTTAAAGCTCCCCTCTCTTGATGGTGCAGTAATAACCATGAAGTCAGACCAGAAGACGACTTGAAAGTGCTACGAAGATAGCCTTAAAACCAAGAGAGGTGTATGTACAGTGACTATCGAGCCGTCTACGGACGAGGAGGACGTCCGCGTAGAGGTCACCCCAGAAAGACGTGTCGAGTCCATAGAGGAGGTCGTGGAACGAGAGGTAGGGGTTAAGCACTTCAAGCTTGGTAAGACTTTGAGCCAGGAAGCACAGGCCCAGGTTGCCGAGGTTTTGGCCCGACATCTGGATGCCTTTGCATGGACTACCTTAGATATGCCAGGGATAGACCCTGATTTCTTATGCCACCGTCTCACCATGAACCCCCAGGTCAGACCTGTTTGTCAGAGACGGAGGAAGTTTAATGAAGAGAGGCGGTGGGTCATCAGGCAGGAGACCCAGAAGCTGTTGGAAGTCGGTCACATAAGGGAGATCCAGTACCTTGAGTGGTTAGCCAATGTGGTGCTAGTAAAGAAGGCTAATGGAAAATGGAGAATGTGCGTCGACTTAACTAATTTGAACAAGACCTGCCCAAGGACTCATACTCGCTTCCCAGCATCAACGCCTTGGTGGACAACGCCTCACAATGCAAACTCCTTAGCTTTTTGGATGCATTTTCTGGGTATAACCAGATACGAATGCACCCCACGGATGAATGCAAGACAACATTCATGACATAGCACTCCAGTTACTGCTACAAGGTGATGCCCTTTGGTCTGAAAAATGCAGGAGCCACGTACCAGAGGCTGATGGAACGAATACTCGCCCCTATAGCTGGGCGAAACGTGCAGGCATATGTAGATGATATGGTTGTCACCTCTTAGGAGAAAGACTAGCAAGTGGCTAACCTCGAGGAACTCTTCCGCACCATCTCCAAGTATAATCTCAAGTTAAACCCTCAAAAGTGTGTGTTTGGGGTAGAAGCAGGAAAATACTTAGGGTTCTTGCTGACTGAACGCGGAAATATGGGTCTAATTGGGCTTTTGTTTCTTTTTGTAGGCCCAATCAAGAGGAGAACTCTAGGGTGAAGGAATGTACATTCATATCCAAGAAGACCTCCAAGTCATCAAAACCTAAACTAAAGCTTTGGTCAGAATAATATAAGAAAACTGAGTTCTTGCTGACTAGTCAACATTATTTTTGGGCCAAGCTTTAGCTTAAATAAATTGTATAAGGTTGTTTAGGATTTCATGGGCCATGTGTTGGGCCTAGTAGCATAAAATAATTGGACCAAATATTTGGGCCAAGAAGCATAGGTTTTTGGACTTGTATTTGGGCCAATAGTAAAATATGACTAGTTAGGGTAACGATTGGGCTTCTTTGAGCCCAATATAACCCTAAAACGTCTAGGGTATGTTGGAGGACGAAAGTCACCTTGGCATGGAGCACATGGACGTCCACATGGCAGCATAGGAGTGGAGAGGATTTAACATGGAAGGTGTGAGCTAAACATAGAAAGCATGACTCCACATGGCACCTTCTGATTGGAGAGTTTTATTTTGAATTTCCCTCCCCTTTCATTTGAATTTTCAGCCCTCTAACACTATAAATAAGAGGTCTTGGCTAATGTATTTCTCAAGATTAATTTTGAGTGAAATTGCTGTCAACTTTGTGCCAATGCTCACTCTAGTCTCCTACCTCTAAGATAGACACCTTTAGTCTTCATTCTTCATCTCTTCCATGGCCTCACCACTCACTCTCCACACCTAACACTTCACCTTCAAGGAAACTCCAACTCCTAGGAGCTCCTTGCACGTCTTCAACCATAGCTTCCGCCACCTTCAAATTCGTTTTCAGCCATGGAAGAAAGCACTCAAGCTAGGCTCCATCACAACCTCTAGGTCTATATCCTCCTTATTATGTGGTTGTGTGTAGCGGGACGGTGTCCATCACGCATGGTAAGGCTGTGGTATGAGATATCCCTTTATATACGTGCGTATAGATATGAGAGCCGTTTCTATAATATTTGTGATTATTGTGCATATTCGTTATTATATTTTCGGTTGCATGTTTGTTACATGTAAATACCTATTGATAGTTGTTGTTAACCCTAAAAAGATAGGGAAGTGCATTTGTAGTAGAATGTTAGCCTGTGATTTAGCACCTGAAGATCATTGGTGCATGTGGTAGGCCATTTTTTTGTTAGAGATAAAAGATAAATGTGCTTATTTTCAGTTAAGATTTGCTTCTCTCAAGTGAGAGTTGTTGCCTGTTGCATGTGCAATTATAAAAGGAGCCTGAGACCCTAGGTGAAGGTACGTTGTTTTTGCACACTAAACTGATAATTGTTTACTTTTATGAGCCCTTACTGACTTGAGCGTCGGATTATAATCAACAGGTAGGGCACCCTCTATCACAACGGAGCCATGATTCAGAGCAGTAGGGAGACACGAGTCAATACCCAACTGAGGTAGATCCAAAAAGAGGCATTCAACCTTGTCAACCAGCGAGAGAGTCAACCGGCAAGAACATTTGGCACCCATCGTGGGACTTGATAAAACATGATCCCATCCATAGTTGTGTTTGAGTTTTCTTACATAATGAGGAACATGAGGAAAGGTTCACTGGGATCTGAAGGGAGCCAGGCCCCCACTTTGCAGCAAATCATGGAAACCATGAGAGCCCTCCAAGCAACAAACAAAGAAGCCAAGGCTAACCATTCGAGGCCGTAAGATGGGTGTTTGATCGGCTTCACGAGAGTTCAAGTAGAAGTAGGAGGGTATGTTAAGTTAATGACAACCTTCGTTGATGAAAACGAGACCAAGGCCATCACCATTAGGTATATTGTTGTTAACGTAACTTCTGCTTACAATTTGCTTTCAAGTAGACCCTCTTTGAATAGGTTGGGAGCAGTAGCCTCCACAACTCGTATGAGGATGAATGATGAAGACCAAGTAGAGGAAGTGACTGAGGCCCAAGCCCAAGTGTGGACCCAAGCCCAACCCATGAGCTCAACATCCTTCATGCCTTGTTCTTGCCGGTTGACCCTCCTGTCAGTTGACTCTACGATAATCTCATGCCTCCTTCCCTCTCCTTAGATAATGCTTCACTGTATCGAAACAACCTGCACCTGCAAAGACAGAAAGGGGCGCCCTAGAGGCCGTTTGCACTCCGACGCTCAAGTCAAAACTAGGGCAAGTACACCAAGTGTATTGAGTATCTTAGTTTAGGTCTAGAAATTGCGTACCTTTGTGAAGTGTTTTACTACCCTTTATATAGTCTAGGGTTTCCTCTATGTCGCTACCCATATTTAGGGTTTACAGGAATACCCTTGCGCCACTATCACCCAGACTTAGGGTAATCTTGGGCGTAAGGCTTCCCTTAACTGAAGTGCAAATTCTAACAGGATGGCCACCTAGGTACCCCCTCGTGCACCTAATCTCTAGGGCCACCTGTCTTGGGAGTCCCCTCACTGTTCACGTGCCATGCATGTATTTTCACAGGGAAACCCTAATCCTGATGGGCACTCGACCCTTCAAGACTCTGCACCTAACTGTGCTTTCCCTACCACTCACATGGGTGCTTCGTGACTCAGGCCTCTCCCTTCCGCTGGGCATTTTACTGCTAACTAGTCTTCTCTCGGTCCCCACCTTAGATGTTCTAGCTCTTTCGTTCAAAACACCCAACACCGATGTCACCTCGTCACATCCTGTTGTCGAGGACTCATCACCCCGTTGCGTGATAAGGACACATCATTCCACTCTGGTGATCAACACGCTGATGACTAATCAGCCCACTAGTCCATACTATCTGTTCTCGTCAGTTGACTCGCCTGTCAGTTGACTCTACGACACTCACACGCCTCCTTCCTCACCTTGATATGTGCTTGATTCTTGTGAAACAATCTGCACCTGCAAAAGAGAAAGGGGCGCCCTAGAGGCCGTTTGCACTCCGACGCTCAAGTCAAGATGGGCAAGCAACACCAAGTGTATTGAGTCTCTCTGTGTTTAGGTCTAGAAACTGCGTACCTTTGTGAAGTATTTTACTGTCCCTTATATAGTCTAGGGTTTACTGCGCCGCTAGCCCTAATTAGGGTTCACTGCGCTGCTATCCATATTCAGGGTTTACTGGAATACCCTTGCGCTGCTATCACCCAACCTTAGGGTAATCTAGCACATAAGGTTTCCTTCTCTGGAGTGCAAACTCTAACAGGGTGACCACCTGGGTGCCTCCTTGTGCACCTAGTCTCTGGGGCCACCTGTTCTGGGAGTGCCTTCACTGTTCACGTGCCATGCATGTAGCTTCACTGGGAAATGTAACATCCCGCCAAAATAATACATACATCCATGTATAATTGAAATTAAGTGTAACCAAATAATATTGAAGAGTGCAAAATAATATGTATTTATATATATCAGAAATGAAGTTGCTCCTCTTAGGGAGTTTAATACATAAACGAAATCAAATGTTTTTCGAAATTTGAAGAAAACAATCAAAT
Source organism: Phaseolus lunatus (assembly GCA_013389735.1). NCBI lineage: Eukaryota > Viridiplantae > Streptophyta > Magnoliopsida > Fabales > Fabaceae > Phaseolus > Phaseolus lunatus. Next base: position 25,423,341 of record CM023864.1, read on the forward strand.
ACAGCAAGACCGGCGGTCTCCATACATAAAACCAGCGATCACCAGAAGTCCCCAAAAATAGGCGACTTGCTAGCCAGACATAAAATCGGCGATCTCATAACAGACGACCTCAAAACAGGCGATCTGATAGTAGGGCAAAATCCGGCGATCGCCTCCGAGAGGTGGAAATGGGCGATCTCAGCCCTCGGCGACCACCCATTAGGGAGCTCTTCTTCCTGGAAGATCATCTGCTCCCGTGTAACAATTACACGATCATCACAGTTTTGAGAAAACAACCACAATAACAGATAAAAGGGTAAGCTAGCCATTTTAAAGAGAGTTTAGAATAAGGCATTAAATCATGAACATAATAGAGCAAGATAAAACATTTTTCAAATCTCTATGTAAAACGTAGAGCTACTCATCTCATTCACCTGATCGCCCAAAATCACACTTCGCAACATTCACCCATAGTCATTCCATTTCACAATACAGCATCAAGTTTCTATCAATATTCAAGTTTCTCATTTCACCATTTCACATGTCAGACTTTCCACTGGCTCACAAAGCATAGACACATGACACTACTTCCGGATTGACTCATGCATTGAACTTAGTATCCAGAGACATGCACCTGTCATACTGCCCACTGTGGAATCTCACACATCCACAGGGTCGCCGTGAAATCTCACACATTCACAAGCATACGATGAATCTCAACACATCACCATACAGCATGACAAGGTTAATTCGTATAACAGTCGAGCCCATTCTTTTTCAAACTACTCGCCCATTCATACGAACCTCCTTCGACTCTCACCAACTGAATAACTTCATCTACGTGATTCCATTATCTCAGCAGAGTCAGGATCGTCTCATTAACAGGTTACTCACTGACCAATGCACTTTCCTAACCAATCTCAACACGGTATTTCCTTTCCTGAAAATACTATGCCTCGATCCCACATTCACAGCATTCAACACATCATACCACTCAAGTAAATGATTCAAATCACATCAACAAACATTTCAAAGCTTCAGATCTTCGAATATCTCATGTAAATCTCAAGTAGTTTCAAAACGACATCAAAAACAGAGATTTCGCAAAACAGCGCCAAAACCGGCGATCTAGTTCAAAAACATGGTATTTCAAAGGCTATGTTTAAAACCGGCGACCACGTCGCCCAAACACATAACACAAAGCATTTCATGAAGACGAAAGCGAAAACGGCGACCACGTCGCCCACCCTTCAGAAAAGGCTAAACGATGGTTCGTATTAAAGATGAAGGCTAGCTTCCCTTACCTGGACTTGCGCAAACACTTAGAGTTCCGAAACCCAACAAAGCTTGAAGAACGCCTTGGCTCTGTTTTTGCGTCTGGTTGAAGGACTTGCAGAGGACTGCCCAGGTGCTCTAATGGTGGCCGTCGCTCGTCGTACTCTCGTGTGAAGGTGCTAGAACCGCAGCGCGAAGGATATATCTGGAGGAGAAGGGAGGTAACTCACTCTTTCTCTCTTCGAAGGCTGCAACGTTTCTTCCCCTTCAGTAGTGGATTTCAGTGACTTAAACCAACTTATCCCTCCAAAAGCAGCTGCCACCACCTACTCTGCAGGGAAGTTTGCGTGCACGCTTCTCTGAACAGTACGACCACTGTTGCCTCTGGTGCATGCCAACCACTGCTCTGAACAGTACTGCCACTGTTGTCGCTTGTGCATGCCAGCCACTGCTCTGAACAGTACGACCGCGAGTGTCTCCCGCGCATGCCAACATTCTGATGTCACTATTCTGAACCACCCTTTTCGTCTACGTGGCGCGCGTGCAGAACGTCTCATGCTGGATGTCTGGGTCCCACGTTCTCTGCGTATAACTTAACGTAGCGCGATGACCTTTTCACCGATGACCACAGGCGCGAAGACTATCCACCGATGACCTCTCGCGCGAAGGCTAACAACCGATGACCTCTCGCGCGAAGGCTAACAACCGATGACCTCTCGCGCGAAGGCTAACAACCGATGACCTCTCGCGCGAAGGCTAACAACCGATGACCTTCTCGCGCGAAGGTTAACAACCGATGACCTCTCCCCCTGATGATGCCCGCATGCCCCTCGCGCCCAGGCGATCCTGCATGCCTTGCGCCCTGGCGATGCTCGATGACACATCGCCACGCCTTCCTGGAGGTTCTTCATTCCACTATGTTACATCCAAGGTATTCTCTCCACAAGGCTTGGTGACGTCGGTAGCTTCACACTTCCAAGAGTTGATTAGCACAAGTCCTCGTGCGCCCAAGCGTGTAACGTTAAGGATGATTCTCTTATGCTCAAGTATAGAGCTTCGCCTGCCCAGCGTATCCAAGGTTTAACCCACACCTTGATACGCGTGGCTTTTGGGACGTACTAGGGTTAATCCAACATTTTGGCTACACACTAAGTGTAGTTTCGGCGATTAGGTGTACTCTAGGCGACAGGCTACTAGTTACACACAGGCGATAGGCGTTCAAGCATAAGCTAGGCGATAGGCGTTCAAGCATAAGCTAGGCGATAGGCGTTCAAGCATAAACTAGGCGATAGGCGTTCAAGCATAAGCTAGGCGATAGGCGTTCAAGTGCCAGAGAAGTTGGAGATCGCCTACCCGCTTAATAACGGCGATCTCGTAGGCTTCTCAGCTATACATTCCTTCCTTTATATTTAAATAAACACGTGCTTCGAATTTATTTATAATATAACACTTTTATTCCAATATAAACTTCTAGGTTCTTACAGGAAACCCTAGGTCTGATGAGTACTCGACCCCTCAGGACTCTGCACTTAACTGTGCTTTCCCTGCTACCCGCATAGGCTCTTTGTGATTCAGGCCTCTCCCTACCTCTGAGTATTTAACTGGTCATTGGCCCACTCTGGGAACCAATCTTAGCTGTTCTGGTTACGCTGTTCAAATCACCCAAGACTGATGTCACCTCGTCACACTCTGTTGCCGAGGATTGATCACCCTGCGGAGTGATGAGGACACATCAGTCCCTTCTGGTGATCATCACAGCGATGACTAATCACCCTTCTTTCTGGGGACATGCTGATGACTGATCACTCTTCTCTGAAGGGACACACCGATGAATGATCACCCTTCTCTGCGGGGACACACCGATGACTGATCACCCTTCTCTGATGGGACACACTGATGACTGATCACCCTCTAATCCAAGCTGCCTGCGGGGTCCACTCCACGTGGCTTTGGCCCATGTTGTGGGAACATGCTGATGACTAATCACCCGCTAATCAATACCACTGCGGGGTCCACTCCACGTGGCTTTGGTCCAAGCTGTGGGACCCAGCTGACATGGTTCACCCTTTACTATCTGTCCTCGGTGTCCGAGGACTGGTCGGTACACAATCTGTGGGGCCTAGCCCACGTGGCTCTAGCCTATGCTGTGGGACCCAGCTGACGTGGCTCACCATTACTAGCTGTTCTCGGTGTCCAAGGACTTGTCGGTACACAAGCCCCCCAGTCTCAAGCTGTTAACTTGTTCAGCAAAGAGACTAAGTCATCGGCTCGGGCGACCTACGTGGCGCTGAGTGAAAGGACATGAACAATGCGCTGAAGGGACATCTCACTGTTCTTGCCGGTTGACCCGCCTGTCGGTTGACTCACGACGCTCACACGCCTCCTTCCTCACGTTGATATGTGCTTGGTTCTCTCAAAGCAATCTGCACCTGCAAAAGAGAAAGGGGGCGCCCTAGAGGCCGTTTGCACTCCGACGCTCAAGTCAGTGTAGGGCAAGTAACACCAAGTGTATTGAGTTTCTCTCTATGTGTTTAGGTCTAGAAACTGCCTCCTTTGTGAAGTATTTTACTGTCCCTTATATAGTCTTAGCGCCACTAGCCCTAATTAGGGTTTACTGCGCTGCTAGCCATATTTAGGGTTTACTGGAATACCCTTGCGCCGCTATCACCCAATCTTAGGGTAATCTAGCACATAAGGTTTCCTTCTCTGGAGTGCAAACTTTAACAGGGTGACCACCTGGATGCCTCCTTGTGCACCTAGTCTCTGGGGCCACCTGTTTTGGGAGTGCCTTCACTGTCTACGTGCCATGCATGTAGCTTCACTGGGAAAACCCTAGCTCTGGTGAGTACTCGTCCCCTCAGGACTCTACACCCAGCTGTGCTCTCCCTGCTACCCGCATAGGCACTTCGTGATCCAGGCCTCTCCTTACCTCTGGGCATGTTTACTGATAGCTGGTCTTCTCCCAAGGCCGATGTCACCTCGTCTCCACCCGAGGCCGATGTCACCTCGTCTCCATACTCTGAGTGGCGATGACACCTCAGCCCATCCTGGTGGTCTGATGACTAATCACCCTTCTCTGTGGGAACATGCTGATGACTCACCCTTCTCTCAGGGGACACACCGATGACTGATCACCCTTCTCTCCAAGCTACCTGCGGGGTCCACTCCACGTGGTTTTGGCCCATGCTGTGGGACCCAGCTGACGTGGTTCGCCCTTTACTACCTGTTCTCGGTGTCCGAGGACTGGTCGGTACACTCACCAACCCCCCTTAATTTGTGGACACGTGGCTAGATCAACGGTTGGGGCTCCTTAACATTTGCGCTCCCTTGCCTACGTTAAACCCCTTCAAAAACCCGCGCCTCAGCACTGTTTCATCACTTTTCACTCAAACCTTCGTGATCACTATCTTCTCTTGAACGCTTCCACTCCCACTCCAACTCTCGCAACCCCTCGTCTTCACTAACTCAAAGGTATGATTTTTACTCTTCCTCTTGCCTTTGTTTTATGATTCTGCCACACCTTACATGTTATAACTGCTCTGGGCCTGTTTATGATTTTTGCATTTTAGTGTTTCTGTTCTTCGTCTTTGAGTCTTTGTCTGCCGCTTGAAACACACCATCGCTTTCTTCTAAACCTTTGTTTTCCTTCCTCTTTCCTTTCATTTTGTTTTAGATTCGAGACGGCAAGAACCAAAACCACTTCCAACCCTCCTCTTGCTGTTGACTACAGGGCCCTCTACCCCTGGGCCCCTGAGGAACTCCTTGCTGAGACCTCAAAACTCACTTCCTATGAAGACTTGAGGAAGCACAGGGATGATGAGCACAAGACCAAAGGGCGCGTCTTTGGCAGAGAATGCAATGCGTACGTCTTGGTTCGACCCTACACATAGGGCAAACCCGTGTGCACAGACAATCACTGTAATGAGGGAGAGCCTTTTTTCTTCCTCTACGCAACTATCTTTAAGCGGGTCAAGGTCCACTTGCCCTTCACTGGGTTCGAGAGGGCCGTCCTCATAGAGTTCAATGTTGCGCCTGCCCAGCAGCACCCCAACAGTTGGGCCTTCCTGAGGGCCTTCTCCATTTTGTGCAACAACCTGGGGTTCACTCCCTCCGTGGATGTATTCCTCCAATTTTTTGAGGCGAAGAGCCACGAGAAGAGGCTTTGGGTAAGCCTCAATGGGGTGGCAGGGAGAGTTCTACTAACTCTCTTCCAACAATCCTACAAGGGCTTCAAAGGGAAGTTCTTTAGGGTCTGCTGCAGCTCCTACGACTCCACCATACTCGACGGGTTCCCCTTATATTGGGTAGAGAAGCTGAAATTCAAGAAACCCCGAGGACTCAAGGAGCTGACACCCTTTGATCGTGACCTGTGCCAACTCCTTTCCAGCTGGGGGGTGGTGTTTAACATTGCCCAGCTGATTTGGCACGAGTATGATGCTAAACTCTCAGCATCTATATTGGTACTTGCCTTACTTTTCCTTGTATCTGCTCTGCCTTACTTCTCCTTGTATTTCTTTCTAATAACTGTGTGCCACATCTTACCTCATACTTTTCCTTTGTTGCAGATATGGTCTTAGATGCTGAGAAGAAGAAAAGGCTGGCTGCTTTGCTGGGTCGCAGCACAACAGGTGGCTCATGCCCTGCTAGCCCTTCTTCTCCCGCCGTTGCTGCCCTAGGCCCTACCTGTGAAAGCAAACAAAAGAGGGTAGCCGCGGTGGTGATTTTTGAAGACGAGGATACTTGCTTAGGCCTCGTCTTCAAGAGAAATAGGGTGCAGGTTGCTGCGGCGACCTCTTCTGCCATAGAGGGGAAACCTGATGTGAATTCAAGAACATAATATGAAAAGTTCTTGACATTCTTAGGAGACATCTTGAGTTGGTCATATGAGAGGCACTTTCTCTTAGAATTGGATCAATGTTCTAAGACAAGAACTCACCAAAACTAATGCCAAAACACAATCTCAATCAGACGTTCCATCTATTGTCAAATTGAACCGATTGAAATACAAGAAAAAGGAAAAGAAACAGAACATAGGTGCTGGAAAATGAAAAAATGCTGGACAGATTTGAAAATAGGAACAAAAAAAACACCAAATAGAATTGCAAGATAAGAACAAAATAGGAAATGGAATGGAGAATGGATTAGAAGACTTATGAAGAGGAGACTTGGAGATGATCTCGCCACTTGAAGGTTGGATTGCTTCAAGATAAGAGTGTGATGCTGCCACTTGAGTTCCAAGAGCTCTCAAGATGAAGCAAGGAAGAAGAGACACACAAGTGCTCACAAATGCTCTCAAAAAATGAGTAGAGTTTTCTTACTAATAATTTCCAATCTGCATATACAAGGGGCAGCACCTCTATTTATAGTTTTTAGGTGCTGAAATGCAAGCTAAAAGAAACCAAAATTCCCCCCAAATTCAAATGAAAAAATGGCGCCTAACAAGACATGAGGAAGGTGTGATTTCTTTTCTCACTTGGGCACCTCCTATTTTAACTTCTACACCTATTTACTCACGCACCCCCCTCCTAATGCTCCTAACTAAAAAAACCTAAAGATGCTTTAACACAAGAGGTTTCTCATGTTTTCCTCTAAGCACCTTCACATAATGAAATTACAAAAAGGGAAAATAAACGTCCCCTAGCTCCTAATATTTTGAACATGCTTCTTGTGATCCTTTGAGGTTGACTTTGATCTCGATGAACGTCCTCAACCTCTTCTTCTTCGTGATGTTTGGCCTCCATGTCCTCTTGAGCTTGATCTCCATCATACTCCCCGAGTTGGAGAGAATTCGACCACGAATTCTAGAGACCTACAGAAAAAGGAGTTAGATTGCTGACATTAAAAGTATGACTACCTAAGAATGTATCAGGCATATCTAACTCATAAGCATTGTCATTAATCCTCTTGAGGATTTGGAAAGGTCCATCTCCGCGAGGCATAAGTTTGGACTTCCTTTGAGTAGGAAAACGATCCTTCCTCAAATGAAGCCAAACCCAATCACCTTCATCAAAGACCAATGCTTTTCTCCTTTGGTTGGCATGTTCCGCATACTTGCCAACCTTCTTCTGAATTCTCTTCTTGATGTCTTTATGCAAAGTTTTCACAAAAGAAGCCTTTTCATCACCATCTTTTCACAAAACATCCTCAAGAAGGGGAATAGGAAGAAGATCAAGAGGTGTTAAGGGATTAAACCCATAGACAACCTCAAAAGGAGAATGAGAAGTGGTAGAATTTACTACACGGTTATATGCAAACTCAACATGAGGTAGTAAATTCTCCCATACTCTAGGGTTTCCCGAAATAAAGCATCTCAATAGTTGACCCAATGTTCTATTAACCACTTCGGTTTGACCATCAGTTTGTGGGTGACAAGTGGTAGAAAATAAAAGCTTAGTACCAAGCTTGCCCCACAAGGTCTTCCAAAAATGACTCAAGAACTTGGGGTCTCTATCGGACACAATAGTCCTAGGTATCCCATGCAAGCGAACCACTTCTTGGAAGAAGAGGTTTTGCTATATGACATGCATCATCCACTTTGTGGCAAGGAATAAAGTGAGCCATCTTTGAAAAACGATCCACTACCACAAAAATGGAGTCCTTTCCCTTTGATGTCTTGGGTAATCCTAAGATGAAATCCATAGAAATATCAACCCAAGGCATTGAAGGAATAGGAAGGGGAGTATACAAACCATGGGGATGCATCCTAGATTTAGCTTTGCGGCAAGCTATGCATTTATCACACAAACTATGAACATGTTTATGCATATGAGGCCAAAAGAAATGTTCATGCAACACATCCAAAGTTTTAGCAACCCCAAAATGTCCCATCAAACCCCCTTCATGTGCTTCTCTAACAAGAGATGATCTAATAGAACCATGAGGAACACAAAGACGTTTTCCTTTAAAAAGAAAACCATTTTGTATAAAAAAATCTTTGTGTCCTCCCTTAAGACACTCTTGAAAGATTTTGAGAAAAATCAAGGTCATCATGATAAAGATCCTTAATGTGATCAAAGCCAAGAAATTGAGATCCTAAAATATTTAGCAAAGTATATCTTCTAGAAAGGGCATCCGCCACAATGTTTACTTTGCCTTGCTTGTGTTTGATCACATAAGGAAATTGCTCAAGGAATTCTATCTATTTGGCACGCCTCTTGTTGAGCTTGTTTTGGCTTTTCAAATATTTAAGAGATTCATGATCACTATGGATCACAAACTCTTTAGGAAAAAGATAATGTTGCCAAGTATGCAAAGCTCTAACAAGTGCATATAACTCTTTATCATAGGTAGAATAGTTGAGATGACTACCTTTCAATTTCTCACTAAAATAGGCTATGGGGTGGCCCTCTTGAAGGAGGACAGCCCCAATGCCTATATTGGAAGCATCACACTCTATTTCAAATGTCTTAGTGAAATTAGGAAGGGCCAAGATGGGAGCATTAGTCAATCTTTCTTTTAAAATCTCAAAAGCTTGTTGTTGTGCTTCTCCCCATTGAAAGACCACATCCTTTTTCACTATGTCATTGAGTGGTGCGGCTATTGTACCAAAGTTAGGTACAAAGCGTCTATAGAAAGATGCAAGTCCATGGAAACTTCGGACTTCATTGATATTTGAAGGTGTAGGCCAATTTTGAATGGCCACCACCTTAGCTTGGTCCACATGGACCCCCTTACAACTCACAACAAACCCTAGGAATTCTATATGATCAAGAGCAAACATACATTTAGCAAGGTTAGCATACAAATGTTCCTTCCTAAGGGTTTCCAAAACTTTCCTAACATGCAACCTATGTTCATTCAAAGATAAGCTATAAATGAGAATATCATCAAAATAAACAACAACAAACTTACCAATGAAAGGTCTCAACACATGATGCATGAGGCACATGAAAGTACTTGGTGCATTGGTCAAGCCAAAAGGCATAACCAACCACTCATAGAGACCAAAGTTGGTCTTAAAAGCCGTCTTCCATTCATCACCCGGTTTGATACGGATTTGATTGTAGCCGCTTTTAAGATCAATCTTTGAAAATATTTTAGAACCATGCAACTTGTAACATCCCGCAAAATAAAACCATACATACATGTATAATGAAAATAAAGGTAAACAAATAATATTGAAGAGTACATGATATTATATATATAAGAAATGAAGTTGCTCCTCTTAGGGAGTTAAATACATAACCAGGTCAAATGTTTTCAAAATTTAAAAACGGAATTCAACCAAATACAACAAGACCGGCGATCTCCATTCATGAACCGGCGATCTGTAACAGAAGGCCCAAAACAGCCGATCTGCTATCAGGACAGAAAAACAGGCGATCACCCGATGGAGGCATAAACAGGCGATCTCCTTCCGGCGACCACTCACTGAGGAGCTCTACTCCCTGGAAGATCATCTGCTCCCGTGTAGAATACACGATCATCACAGTTTTAAGAGAAAACAGCCACAGAGCAATACAAAAGAAAAGGGGTAAGCTAGATGGTTTAAAAAGAGTTTAAATATGAACATAAAAATCAGGATAAAACAAATTCCATATACCCACATAAAATTATAAAGTTTCTCATTTCTTACGTCGGACTTCCACTGATTTAACACACATAGACACTTACCATACCACTGTAAAGTCCACACAGGACAGCAACCGGAGTCCACACAGGACAGCCACCAAGGTCCACACAGGACAGCAAGCAAAGTCCACACAAGACAGCAACCAAGGTCCACACAGGACAGCAAGCAAAGTCCACACAGGACAGCAACCAAGGTCCACACAGGACAGCAAGCAAAGTCCACACAGGACACCAACCAAGGTCCACACAGGACAGCAAACAAAGTCCACACAGGACAGCAACCAAGGTCCACACAGGACAGCAAGCAAAGTCCACACAGGACAGCAACCAAGGTCCACACAGGACAGCAAGCAAAGTCCACACAGGACAGCAACCAAGGTCCACACAGGACAGCAAGCAAAGTCCACACAGGACAGCAACCAAGGTCCACACAGGACAGCAAGCAAAGTCCACACAGGACACCAACCAAGGTCCACACAGGACAGCAAGCAAAGTCCACACAGGACACCAACCAAGGTCCACACAGGACAGCAAGCAAAGTCCACACAGGACAGCAAGCAAAGTCCACACAGGACAGTTAAAGATCATCAATTCGCCCAACGCACCATACAATACTTAAATGAACGATCTCAACCACAGCAACAAACGTATCCAGGTTCAGACTTTTTCCAAAAACGCGTGCATTTCACATATCAGTCACAAACAAGCTCAAAGCGACACTAAAACAGGGGAGTTCGTAAAACAGCGCCAAAACCGGCGATCTAGTTCAAAACGGGGTATTTCGAAGTCTGCATTTAAAACCGGCGACCACGTCGCCCAAACACATAGAAACAGAGCATTCACGAAGATGAAAACGAAAACCGGCGACCACGTCGCCCTCACTTCAGAAACAGCTAATCTATGGCTTGTATTGAAAATGAAGTCTAGCTTCCCTTACCTGGACTTGCGCAAAACACTAGGAGCTCCGAAACCCAACGAAGCTTGAACAACGCCTTGGCTCTATTTTTGCGTCTGGTTGAAGGACTTGCTTGCAGAGAACCTCCCAGGTGCTCTAATGGTGCTGCCTCTCGTCGTACTCTTGTGTGAAGATGCTAGAATCGCAGCGCGAAGGAGATATCTGGAGGAGAAGGAGCCAACGTTAACTCTCTAAATCACTTTCTAATCACCTCTCGTCTCTTACCTCTCAGGGGTGAGTTTAAATCTAAGCCAACTTGCCCAGGAATGCCGCTGCCTCCACCCACTCTGCAGGAAAGGTTGCGTGTACGCTTCCCTGAACAGTACGACTACGCATGCCTCTGCGCAGGCTAACACTCTGAGGTCACTATTCTGGACCACCCTTTCTGTCTACGTGTCGCGCGTGCAGTACGTCTGATGCTGAGAGCCTGGGTCCCACCTTATCGGCGTGAAACTCGACATCGCGCGATAACGTTCCACCGATGACCTCTCGCGCGATGACTATCCACCGATGACATCTCGCGCGATGACTATCCACTGATGACATCTCGCGCGATGATCTTCCACCGATGACCTCTCGCGCGATGACTATCCACTGATGACATCTCGCGCGATGACCTTCCACCGATGGATTATCCTGGAGGACGACCGATGTCTCTCCCTGGTAGACGACCGATGTCCACATGCCTCGCGCCCTGGCGATGCCCGCATGCCTTGCGCCCTGGCGATGACCGCATGCCTCGCGCCCCGGCGATGCCCGACAACACATAGTCACGCCTTCCCGAAGGTTCTTCATTCCACTATGTTACGTCCAAAGTATCATCTCCACATGACTCGGTGACGTCGGTAGCTTCACATTTCCAAGAGTAGACCAGCACCACTCTTCGTGCGCCCATGCATGCAACACTAAGGGCGATCTCTTTTGCTCAAGCATAGAGCTTCGCATGCACAGCGTATCTAAGGCTTAACCCACACCTTGATACACGTGGTTGTTGGAACCCACTCTGGTTGATCCAGCACCTTGACCACATACTGAGTGCACTTTCGGCGATCATGTGCACCATAGGCGGCAGGCGATCATGCACTAACCAGGCGATCACATAGGAGACTTCTTAGCTACACTTTTCTTCCTTTACTCTTCTTGATCCACATGTCTTCCTCGAGCACATCCACGTGATTACCTCACGATAAAGTCATCGCACCTGACTACTATGTTACTACAATGGTAAGCCGACCGACCACTACCAGCTGACCTCAGATCTTGGGCGACGTCCGAGGTCCGACCACTATGAAACTTCGTTTACCAGCTCTTTGTATTTTAAATAATAACATCTTCTGAAATTATTTAAATATAACACTTTCATTCCAATTAAAGTTTCTAGGTCCTTACACAACTCATCCAACAAGTCATCAAGCCTAGGTATGGGATGCCTATACTTAATTGTTATGTTGTTTATGGCCCTACAATCTGAACACATCCTCCATGATCCATCTTTCTTAGGCACTAGGATGACAAGCATAGCACACGGGCTCATACTATCTTGGACCCACCCTTTCTCTATTAAAGCTTCTACTTGCTGGCGAATTTCCATGGTTTCACTTGGATTGGTCCTATAGGCTGGACGATTTGGTAAAGAAGAGCCCGGTATCAAATCAATTTGGTGCTCAATCCCTCGCAAAGGTGGAAGTCCTTTTGGAGGATCTTGAAACACATCTTGAAACTCTTCTACCAACTTTTCCAAACTATGAGGACTATCAACAAGTGGTTCTATCTTAAGAGTTCTAGGGATGGCTAAGAAAAGAGGATGGTGTGCCACTAATTCCCTATGAAGCTTATGCCTAGACACAAGGAGTGTAGGCTTGGAACTCTTACCCTTTTTATCTTTTTTATCTTGTCCCTCTTTTTCACTCTCCCTTTTCTTCTTCATTAAGATTTGGTCCTCATGGACTTCTCTAGGAGAGAGAGATTTTAGAGTAATCTTGTGACCATGGAAATCAAAAGAAATTTTGTTGGAAAAACCATCATGTAAAATTTTTCGATCATATTGCCAAGGCCTTCCCAAAAGCACATGTGTGGCTTCCATGGGCACAACATCACACAAGACCTCATCTTTGTATTTTCCAATAGAGAAATGGATGAGGACTTGCCTATTCACAACTATTTCCCCTACTTCACTAAGCCATTGCAACTTATATGGTTGGCTATGAGAGATGGTAGGCAAGCCAAGCTTATCTACAACTCTTGTACTAGCTACATTCGCACAACTACCCCCATCCACTATCAAGGAGCATATGTTGTTTTGAATAAGACATCTTGTATGAAAAATATTTGCCCTTTGACTTTCATCAAAGGGTTGTGAAACTTGACCAAGAAGTCTTCTCACAACCAACAAGTCTCCTTGTAAGGGACTCTCACTCTCATTCCCACTAGATGCACTTGAATGTGAAGAATGCATAGGTGTATCCGAATCATGCTCACTCATAATAATGCCATCATGCATGTACATGTTCCTTTTAGAAGGACAATTTGAAGCAATATGACCATAACCCAAACACTTAAAGCATTTCTTACTAGACGTTTTGATTGGTGACTTAGGCCTAGAAGTAGATGGCTTAGATTCCTTGGGTTTGAAAGAGGAATCTTGGGAAGGAAATTTTGAAAAAGATTTTTTATTTCTCCAAGACTTGTTATAGTAGCCATCATTGGAAGAGTTTTTAAAAGAATTTTTCTTAGCAAGTTGGGCTTCCACCTTCATTGCTAAGTGAACTAAAGATCCCAATGATGAGTACTCTTGCAATTCCACAATGTCTTGAATATCCTTCCTAAGTCCACTAATAAACCTAGCAATCATGGCCTCCTCACTTTCTTCTAACTCAATTTTAAGCACAAGCGTTTCAAGCTCCTTGAAATATTCATCCACATTTAGCGTGCCTTGTTGAAACCATTGGAGTTTCAACATAAGGTCTTTCCTAAAATGTGGAGGCACAAACCTAGAGCGCATTTGATATCTTAAAGTGTTCCAAGAGTCCACGGGAGGACTCTTGTGATATATAATGTCCTTTACAAGTCCATGCCACCATTTCATGGCATAATCACTAAATTCTAATGTAGCTAGCTTAATTTTGTGCTCCTCTTGAACCTCATGAATCTCAAAGATTTGCTCACACTTGGCTTCCCAATCTAAATATACATTTGGATCACTAGAGCCATTGAAACAAGGAAGCTTGACCGAAGGTAGCCTAGCCTTTGCATCTTGGTAGTAGCCATTGCCATGGTGAGGTCTCTCCCCTTGATTGTAATGTCTTTGGCCATGCATTTGGGATGGAGTTCTTCGTCTCCTATGATCCTCTTCACGGCCATTGTCATTGGATGAAGCTCTTGTGGAATGCCTTGGGGAATGGTGTTCATCATGAATAGAAGGGGATGGCCTAGATTGTTGCAACGCCATTGCTTGCAACCTTTCTTCCAAGCGTCTAATAGTTCTTTGGGCCTCATGTAATTCACCAATGAGTGAGGCCTTGGAAGGAGAGGGCTGTTTGTAGGATGCATCACTAGAAAATCCTGCCATTGTAATTAAAAAAAAATAAAAACAGCAAAGGTACCGAAACAGCAAACAAGTTAAGAATTAAAATTGCAAAAACAGCAACTGTGGTAATGAATCTGCCGAAGAGAATGGAGGAAGAAAAATGTCACTCTCAAAGAAAATAAGGTCCTTTCACCAAGCTGATCTTGAAGCCTTGGAAACCTCAAATGAAAAATGTCACAGCAAGCACACCAATCTTTGAAGGCAACACCACAAAACCAAAGAAAGAAGAAAGACAATCAAGAAAAGGTATAAAGAAGGAAAGGCAATGCAAAAGGAATACAAGATTGATGACAAACACTGATCCGGTCGGTCATCGGTAGTCGATGACATCAGCAGCAGTTGACCATGTGGACCATTCACAGGGTAACACGTGGTAGAGGATAGCAGGCAAATCAGGGAGGCGATCACTCAGAATGGTAATCGCCTGTCGCCTGTGACGATGAGTAATCGCCTATCGCCTTGAGGTGAGTAATCGCCTATCGCCTTGAGGATGAGTAATCGCTTAACGCCTTGAGGTGAGTAATCGCCTATCGCCTTGAGGATGAGTAATCGCTCATCGCCGGTATCGATCAGTAATCGCCTAGATTGCACATGATCGCCGTGTGTTAAAGTTAGGAGATCAGGTGGTCAGCAAGTCGCCGAAAGAGCACATCGCCGGGTGTTTGAGAAGACTTGGCAAGCACTTGTTGTATGGTCTAAGTACAGAGGATAAGTGGCATATCTGCCACCATGTGTAGTGTGAGCTGCGATGCCCAGGGTTAACCAGATCGCCATGTTAAGGTTGCGCCCAGGGTAGCCTGTGCACTAAGCTACCCCCTGTGTGGATAACTTAGTCGCAGGAGCAAAGTGAAGGTAACGTTTCAGCTACAGGTACTCCAGATGGTGACACATGTATGACCAGATGTTATCCACGTCTCAAGAGGAACAACCGTCAGGAGAGAGAAAGACTCAGGTATATATACAAACTCTTAACGAAATTGAGGGGAGGTTTTTTTACAGATTCTTACAGCTTACACATTTGAGAGTTTCAGTTACACACGAGTCTCACAGAGAGATTCAGATATAGTTTTGGTGTTCCTGTTGCCTGACTTGAGCATCGGAGCTACAATGGCCGCCAGAGGCGCCGTCTGTGTGTTTTGCAGGCAGCGTTTGGAGTTCCGGTGGTGGTTCTTGGAGCATTCCTGCAGAACAGAGGGCCAGACGAAGGAGTGACGAGGCAATCCTCCACGTTCGAGTCAAGTGGCAGGATCACCATTCTTTTCACCAAGCTGATCTTGAAGCCTTGGAAACCTCAAATGAAAAATGTCACAGCAAGCACACCAATCTTTGAAGGCAACACTACAAAACCAAAGAAAGAAGAAAGACAATCAAGAAAAGGTATAAAGAAGGAAAGGCAATGCAAAAGGAATACAAGATTGATGACAAACACAAAGAATAGAGAAAAAAAGACAAGCAAGAAAATAAGGAACTCAATGAGAAAGTAGGCACACAAAAGAATACTTAAAGAAAGGCACTAGAGTAGATGAAGAAAACAAAAATTAGCTACTGGAAAAAAAAAAATTCTATGCAAACTGTGCGTGAGATTCATTGATTGATCTGGAAAGATATACAGCGAACTGGACTATCAAATTTTAACCACACAAACTTCAAGATGTTAACTCAAAAATGGCACTGGAATTATGTAAAAACAGTAAGCCAATTGAGAGAAATAAATTTTTCAAAATTGCTGCCCGATTACTGTATTTTTTTCGGCAGGAATGTACACTTTTCGTATTTTATTTATCATATTTTGTGTACTTTGAATTTTATTGTACTTCTTTTTTCTATTCTTTTCTAACACTTTGAGGATCACAAATCCAGAATTTCAGAAATTTCCAGTGAGTAAATCAATTGCAATAAGCAAAAACAGTAAGCACTTGTTGTCAGAAACAGAGGAAGCCTAAGAGGAATGAAAAACAGAATTATGAACTAGCAAAGACATAATGGAAATTGTGTCATAGAACTTGTATAGGTCTAAAATACAAGTATGAACTCAATCTAAAACAGAAAATGCACAAAGGATCAAGCAATAAACTCAAAAAACAGAATGTAAACCAAAGCAAGTGATCCCGCCGCTTGACTCGAACGTGGAGGATTGCCTCGTCACTCCTTCGTCTAGCCTTCTGTTCTGCAGGAACGCTCCAAGTACCACCACCGGAACTCCAAACGCTACCTGCAAAACACACAGACGGCGCCTCTGGCAGCCGTTGTAGCTCCAACGCTCAAGTCAGGCAACAGGAACACCAAAACTATCACTGAATCTCTCTGTGAGACTCGTGTGTAACTGTAAACTCTAAAATGTGTAAGCTGTAAGAATCTGTCAAAACCTCCCTCAATTTCGTTAAGAGTTTCGTATATATACCTGAGTCTTTCTCTCTCCTGACGGTTATTCCTCTTGACACGTGGATAACATCTGGTCATACAAGTGTCACCATCTGGAGTATCTGCAGCTGAAACGTTACTTCCACTGTGCCCCTGCGACTAAGTTATCCACACAGGGAGTAGCTTAGTACACAGGCTACTCTGGGCGCAACCTTAACATGGCGAGCTGGTTAACCCTGGGCATCGCAGCTCACACTACACATGGTGGCAGATATGCCACTTATCCTCTGTACTTAGACCATACAACAAGTGCTTGCCAAGTCTTCTCCAACACCCGGCGATGTGCTCTTTCGGCGACTTGCTGACCACCTGATCTCCTAACCTTAACACACGGCGATCATGTGCAAACGAGGCGATTACTGATCCATACCGACGATGAGCGATTACTCATCCTCAAGGCGATAGGAGATTATTCACCTCAAGGCGATAGGCGATTACTCATCATCACAGGCGATAGGCGATTACCATTCTGAGTGATCGCCTTCTTGATTCGCTTGCTATCCTCTACCACGTGTTACCCTGTGAATGGTCCACGTGGTCAACTGCTGCTGATGTCATCGACTACCGATGACCGACCGGATCACAAGCCCCCCAGTCTTGAGCTGTGAACTTGTTCTCAGCGAAGAGACTAAGAAATCGTCTTCTGGCGGTCTACAGGAGCGCACACTCTGGTACTAACACTGTTTCATTCCTTCTTCTTCGCCTTCAAACATTCAAAGCATCTCTCTGGATCATCTAGAGATTCACCTTCCCTGTTTTCTTCTTCTCAAACGCGCTAGGGTTCGCTGCGTTTCTTCTCTTTAACTCTCTGCATGTGACTAACTGTTAACTAGCTTAGGCTTTAGCGCGATCTAACTGCAACCCCTCAAACTTGGCCTCTGACTTGATCGCGGCTAACTGTTACCTTAGCATTGCCTTCAACATAACTTCGTGCTGGATGACTGACTTAACGGGCCTAAACGCTTCGGCTTCAAGCAGCAGAACTTGCTTCTACCACCGACCACCGACTAGCATGCTAGTGCACCACCGATCAGTCATCGCGCTTCTGGCTTCGCTGCACTTCTCTGCCACACCAGCGCTGAGTGCATAGAGGGTCTGAACACCAACTATGACGCTTGTGTTTTGGGGAAGAGAAGTGCTTCTCGACGACCCCTCTTGCCTCAACCTCGCTGTAAGAAGTCATGGGTGAGGTCTTGCCTCTCTCACCTCAGCCTCGCTGTAAAAAGCAGAGGGAAGGGACTTGGTTCTCTTGCCTCAACCTTGCTGTAAGAAGCAAAGGAAGAGGACTTTTCTCTCGCCTCAACCTTGCTGTGAAAAGCAGAGGAAGAGGACTTGGTTCTCTCGCCTCAACCTTGCTGTAGAAAGCAAAGGGAAGAGGACTTTTCCTCACGCCTCAGCTTCGCTGTACAAAGTCAAGGTGAGGACTTGGTTCTCTCGCCTCAACCTTGCTGTAAAAAGCAAAGGGAAGAGGACTTTCTCTCTTGCCTCAGCCTCGCTGTACAAAGTCGAGGTGAGGACTTTCACTCGCCTGCACCTCGCTGTACAAAGTCGAGGGAGGACTTTATTCTTTCTCGCCTGCACTCGCTCAAAGGCAAGGAGGTCTTCCTCTGTTGCCTACACTTGCTCAAAGGCAAGGAGGACTTCCTCTTTCTCGCCTGCACTTGCTCAAAGGCAAGGAGGACTTCCTCTGTTGCCTACACTTGCTCAAAGGCAAGGAGGACTTCCTCTGGTGCCTGCACTTGCTCAAAGGCAAGGAGGACTTCCTCTGGTGCCTCAACCTTGCTGTAAAAAGCAAAGGAAGAGGACTTTCTCTTTCTCGCCTGCACTTGCTCAAAGGCAAGGAGGACTTCCTCTGTTGCCTACACTTGCTCAAAGGCAAGGAGGACTTCCTCTGGTGCCTGCCCTTGCTCAAAGGCAAGGAGGACTTCCTCTGTTCTCGCCTGCACTTGCTCAAAGGCAAGGAGGACTTCCTCTGGTGCCTCAACCTTGCTGTAAAAAGCAAAGGAAGAGGACTTTCTCTTGCCTCAACCTTGCTGTATAAAGCAGAGGAAGAGGACTTTCTCTCGCCTGCACCTCGCTGTACAAAGTCGAGGGAGGACTTTCTCGTGGGTGCACGCTCCCAGGGAGGGCGCCAGGCGTGGCTGTCTAAGCGCACACACTGGGCGCGCCCTGCCTGCATTGCCTCATCGCGCGTTCACCGACGTCCCGACCGGCGAGGATCTCTTCTTCTGGAATCATACGAGGTGCATGCTTAACGCTCTCACTGGGAACTTGGGTCCCAGCTTAACACGTGTTAGCAAGACCCCGATGACCGTGCACCGACCGAGTACTCACTCTCTACATGCACTGACGGCTGATCGCGGTCTGCATGCACTGATGGCTGATCGCGGTCTGCATGCACTGATGGCTGATCGCGGTCTGCATGCACTGATGGCTGATCACGCTCTACATCCCAGCGCTTATCTAGGGGCTGATCTGCGGGTGGTGGCCACTCTATAACTCACCACCGATCACCTGGTCTTGCACCTGGGGAAGGGAGAACTTTAAATTGGGAACACTCACACACTTTATGTACTAAAAATCTTCTATTGGGTGGCATAGTTAACAAGAGTGCCCTTGATCTGCTCAACTGTTTAATACACTAAGTGTGTGTACAACGCGATAACGCATCTACTTTACAACTTAACGAAAGTAGGAAAGAAGCGTGTAGCGTCCTGGGTTCTGGGAATAGTCGTTCCGTCCAGAGTCACCAGCCGACAAGCTCCATTCTCCAACGTCTCAACCACTCTGGATGGGGTCTCCTTTAACCGGCGATGACCGCCCTGGCGATGCACACACGTGGGGCGATCATGCCTTCCGCTTCAGCTCTGGGAGCCCCCCCAGTGTAGCCTCTTCCATCACCTCACCTCCCCAAACACAGGGAGTTCATGCTGCTGGTCGCCTTCCTGGGACCCCGAAGCGCGATCACCTTGTGTCTTCTGCAGGTGATCCGGTTGGTCATCGGTAGTCGATGACGTCAACAGCTGATGACGACGTGGGTCAGTCGCAGAGTGACGCGTGGCGCGAGAAAGCAGATGAACCAGGGTGGAGATCGTTCAAGAACGGCGATCAGTGGTCAGCTACCGAGTGACCACCACCAGAAGGTCGGTTCCTACTTGAGCGCCTGGAAGCAGAGCGCGAGAAGTGACGAGGCACCGATCAGTCATCGGTGCATGCAGAGTGATCAGTCGTCGGGGGTTCCTTGCCAACACGTGTTAAACTGGGACCCAGGCTCCCAGCGAGAACGTTACTCAAGGACCTCGCCTGATTCCATAAGCAGAGCACGAGGACGTGAAGAAGCACATCGGTCATCGGTGTGTGTTGAGGTGACATCGGCCGCGCGATGTGAACAACGAAATCGATGATCAGTAAAGCGCCCAGAGGCAGTGAATGGCCTTAGTCGCAAGACGACCACGCATGAAGATGAGAAGACACAGTTAGGTGCAGAATCCTGCTGGACGAGAACCCATCAAGGTTAGAGTCTCCTAGTGGGTTGCATGTCTGCCACGTGGATGGTGAAGATGTTCCCAGAGAATAGGTGGGGCAGATAGGCACAGAAGTCGAGGGGCCCAGAGGCACCCACGCGGCTCCTGCTGTCAGACTTGGCACTCAAGTGAAGAAAGCTGGCACGCAAGGTAGCCCTGGGGAGTGGAAACGGCAATGCAGAGTAATTAAGTGGCCTAGAGGTAGCCTGTAGGGGCTACACGGGTCTATATGAGGAAGAAGAACACCGAAACCAGGTACTCAATCTTTTACTCAAACACAACACAAATCCGAGAGCACTCAGTCTTCGAATCAAAGAGGACTGAGGGCACACACACACGGTCTCACACAGAGAAACCTAAGAGAGACCTTTTGGTGTTCCCGTTGCCTGACTTGAGCGTCGGAGCTACAACGGCCGCTAGAGGCGCCGTCTGTGTGTTTTGCAGGCACCATTCGAAGTGAAACTGAAGGTTCCTGGAGCCTCCTTGCAAAGCGCGCAGCAGATAGAAAGCCAAACGAAGGAGTGACGAGGCAATCTCTCCACGCTCGAGTCCGCGGCGAGATCATTTGGCGCCCACCGTGGGGCCCGAAGTAAAACGAAGCCCCCATACACGAGAACGAGAATAAGAAATCGCACAGATGAGTAGAAGAGCCAGACAAACGACACCTCCACCACCTGCTGGTGAAGGAACTGTGACCATGGCGCAGGTCATGGAGATGATGCGCGCGTTGCAGGAGAACGTTGCGGCGTCGAGAGCTGAGCAGGAGAAGATGCATGCAGAGCTGACTGCATCGCACAGCAGGAATGAAGAGTTGGACCGCGTGAACGAGGAGTTGCGTAGGGAGCTGCAGGCGCAGAATGAGCGCGTATCCGAAGACAGAACGTCGATGCCGCCGTCGCCCCCTAGAGCATTTCCCATGCCCTTCTCCCCCGAGATCATGAACACGGTGGTGCCCCCTAACTTGGTGGGAGTGAAGGCGTCGTTCACGGGGGTGGAAGACCCAGAGGCACATTTGACAGCCTTCCACACTCAAATGATGCTGTCTGGGGGATCAGACGCAGTGTACTGCAAAATGTTTATGAGCACGCTGGGCGGAGTGGCTATGGAGTGGTTCGTGAGCCTGCCGGAGGGCCGCATCACCTCCTTCCATCAGTTCTCAAAGCTATTCACGGAGCAGTATATAGTCAACAGAGCGCCGCCGGTGGTGGCTTATGACTTGTTCGACGTGCGCCAGTACCAGGGGGAGTCGCTGAAGGATTTCCTCAACCGTTTCGCTGCGCAGGTGGTGAGATTGCCCAGCAAGGACGAGAGCATGTTAGTGCACGCATTCAAGAAAGGCATGCTACCTGGCCCTTTCAGTGAATCGCTCATCAGAAGCCACCCTGCCACCTTCGCTGAGATTCGGCGACGAGCGGTGGCGCACATAGTGGCGGAGACAGAGGTCTCTGAGAAGAGAGGCAGCACTGCGCCGACGATGCCGCGCGGAGGTCAAGGGAGGCAGCAGCAGGTGCGGGTGTATGAGACCAAAGAGGAGAGGAAGGCACAGGGAAGGCCTCGTCCATATGCACCCGGCAAGAACCAGCCCAGGGGGCGTGCAAGGGAGAACAACACACCCCCTAGGTATGATTTCGTGATAGAGTTGGCAGAGCTGATCGCCATCCCTGCCGTGGCTGCGAGACTCCGAGTACCAGAGAAGACTGACGAGGTACTTGGAAGGCGGAAGGACGAGTGGTGTGAGTTCCATCAGGCTTATGGACACACACTCCGCACATGCCTAGCGTTGGGGCGTCAACTTGCTGAGTTAGTGAAGACAGGATTCCTGACCGATTACCTGCGAGGGACACAAGGTGATCGCGCTTCGGGGTCTCAGACAGGCGATCAGCAACACGAGGTCCCTGTGCATGGGGACGTGAGGTGATGGAGGATGCAACGCTGGGGGGGCTCCCAGGTAGCTCAGATGGAAGCTGAGGCAAAGTCTTTAAGCTCAGCGATAGGAAGTTGCAAAGAGAAAGGCGAAGGGCCCAGTTCTCTAGCTGTTGGCTTAGTATATCCGCCATTCGATCCCAAGGCCTGGATGAACGAGGGTTACGCTTCTGTGAACCTCCCCAAACCCCAGATAGTGTGGGATTTCTGCACGTTTGCAGGAGAAAGAGGGATTGGAGAAGCGCTTGAAGTCATGAGTTTCCCACACAAGTTCAAGGAAGTCCAGTCAGCCCGCTTTAACACACCTCGCGATGGTGTAACAAAAGGGAAGCAGCGAGCTTACGGAGAACTTGGGAGGCGCGAACAAGTTTGAAGTTAAGGACAGCTTTTCGTCGTTGCTGGAAGAATGGTGTGCTCGCCAGGTCGGTCATCGCCAGGGCCCATACAGAGTGGTTGAGGCGCCGGAGAATGGAGCCTATCGGCTGGAGACCCTGGATGGAGCACCTATCCCATAGACGTGGAACGCTACACACTTAAGTTTCTACTTCAGTTAAGTTGTAAGTTCAAGTTCTGCTCGCCCCAAATGCAAGTCCAAGGGATCAGCTGGAGCCTGCTCGCCCTAGGCACGAGTACGGACCACTGACCTATGTTCTCCTCACTCCAGGAGTGAGTGCAGGTGGCCAAAGTTTGGGAACTCGGGAGTTCTGGGAAAACCAAGAGAGGGAAAGGGAAGATTTCGAGAAACGTCCAAGAAGAATCAGACCCAAAGGTCGATGAACTCGGGGCAAGCAAGAGGGGTCAACAAGTAAAACTCTTCTTCCCCGTAACAAGACATCACCGTCGCGTTTGAGCACCAAGAAGCAGAGCTCGATCAGGCATCGGTGCACCCGAAGCAAGATCAGCCGTCGGTGCATGTCGGGGTAAGTACTCGGTCGGTCCATTGGTCATCGGGGTCATGTTAACACGTGTTCAGCTGGGACCCAGGTTCCCAGCGAGAGCGTTACGCATGCACCTCGCATGATTCCAAAATAAGGCTGGTCATCGGGGTCGTGCTAACACGTGTTAAGCTGGGACCCAGGTTCCCAGCGAGAGCGTTACGCACGCACCTCGCATGATTCCAGAAGAAGGTTTGTCATCGGGGTCTTGTTAACACGTGTTAAGCTGGGACCCAGGCTCCCAGCGAGAGCGTTACACATGTAACCCGCATGATTCCAAACCAGAAGAAGAGGAGTTGCCCACTCAAAGGGCGTATGGTGATACCATGCAGGCAGGGATGCGCCTGGCGAGTGCGCTTAGACAGCCACCCCTGGTGCTCCCCTGGGAGCATGCACCCACTCAGTAGAGAAAGTCCTCTTCCTCTGCTTCTTATGGCAAGGTTGAGGCAAGAGATCCAAGTCCTTATCCTCTGCTTCCTACAGCAAGGTTAAGGCAACAGAGAAAGTCCTCGCCCTCGACTTTGTACAGCGGGGTGCAGGCAAGAGAAAGTCCTCACCCTCGACTTTATACAGCAGGGTGCAGGCAGAGAAAGTCCTCTCCCTCTGCTTTTTACGGCAAGGTTGAGGCAAAGGAACCAAGCCCACAGAGAAAGGTTAAGACTACAGAGAAAGTCCTCACCTCGACTTTATACAGCGGGGCTGAGGCGAGATAAAAAGTCCTCACCTCGACTTTATACAGCGAGGCTGAGGCGAGATAAAAAGTCCTCACCTCGACTTGTTACAGCAAGGCTGGGGCGAGAAGAGAAAGACCTCACCTCAACTTCCTACAGCGAGGCTAAGGCAAGAGGGGTCATCAAGGAGCAGTCCTCTTCCCCAAAACACAGGCATCAACTTCAGAGGTCGGGTCCTCTATGCACTTAGCGCTGGAGTGACGCGGAAGTAAAGCGAAGCATGAAGCGCGATGACTGATCGGTGGTGCGTTAACATGATAGTCGGTGGTCGGTAGCAAAGCTCTTAGTATGAAAGCTTGCCCAAACAAGGTCTTGGACGATCAGTCGAAGCATTTAGACGCCATCAGGTCAGTCATCCAACATGAACTTATGCATAAAAGATTATATACAAGTTTGTAGCAGCAAGAGAAATTACACAAAAGGAGAAGTGGCAAGGGAAGAAGCTCAAGGAGGAGGAATGAGCCTGCCATCAGCCACTGAATGGTGGAGGCTAGGTTGGGTAGAGTCCAAGTCTGGAAGGACGCAGTAAACCTGCTGCCAGCCCATGGAACCCATCTATCAGAACCTCGGCACCAGCAGCCATGCTCTCAGGTACATCAGCTTCGAGCTCCTTCTTCTCTTTGGCAACGAAGACCACTTAGTCTCTTCGCTGAGAACAAGTTCACAGCTCGAGACTGGGGGGCTTGTGATCCGGTCGGTCATCGGTAGTCGATGACGTCAACAGCTGATGACGACGTGGGTCAGTCGCAGAGTGACGCGTGGCGCGAGAAAGCAGATGAACCAGGGTGGAGATCGTTCAAGAACGGCGATCAGTGGTCAGCTACCGAGTGACCACCACCAGAAGGTCGGTTCCTACTTGAGCGCCTGGAAGCAGAGCGCGAGAAGTGACGAGGCACCGATCAGTCATCGGTGCATGCAGAGTGATCAGTCGTCGGGGGTTCCTTGCCAACACGTGTTAAATTGGGACCCAGGCTCCCAGCGAGAACGTTACTCAAGGACCTCGCCTGATTCCATAAGCAGAGCACGAGGACGTGAAGAAGCACATCGGTCATCGGTGTGTGTTGAGGTGACATCGGCCGCGCGATGTGAACAACGAAATCGATGATCAGTAAAGCGCCCAGAGGCAGTGAATGGCCTTAGTCGCAAGACGACCACGCATGAAGATGAGAAGACACAGTTAGGTGCAGAATCCTGCTGGACGAGAACCCATCAAGGTTAGAGTCTCCTAGTGGGTTGCATGTCTGCCACGTGGATGGTGAAGATGTTCCCAGAGAATAGGTGGGGCAGATAGGCACAGAAGTCGAGGGGCCCAGAGGCACCCACGCGGCTCCTGCTGTCAGACTTGGCACTCAAGTGAAGAAAGCTGGCACGCAAGGTAGCCCTGGGGAGTGGAAACGGCAATGCAGAGTAATTAAGTGGCCTAGAGGTAGCCTGTAGGGGCTACACGGGTCTATATGAGGAAGAAGAACACCGAAACCAGGTACTCAATCTTTTACTCAAACACAACACAAATCCGAGAGCACTCAGTCTTCGAATCAAAGAGGACTGAGGGCACACACACACGGTCTCACACAGAGAAACCTAAGAGAGACCTTTTGGTGTTCCCGTTGCCTGACTTGAGCGTCGGAGCTACAACGGCCGCTAGAGGCGCCGTCTGTGTGTTTTGCAGGCACCATTCGAAGTGAAACTGAAGGTTCCTGGAGCCTCCTTGCAAAGCGCGCAGCAGATAGAAAGCCAAACGAAGGAGTGACGAGGCAATCTCTCCACGCTCGAGTCCGCGGCGAGATCAGCAGGTAATCGGTCAGGAACCCTGTCTCCACCAACTCAGCAAGCTGACACCCCAACGCCAGGCAGTTACGGAGTGTATGTCCATAAGCTTGATGGAATTCACACCACTCATCCTTCCTCCCTCCAAGTACCCTGTCGGTTTTCTCTGGCACATGGAGTCTTGCTGCCACAGCAGGGATAGCGATCAGCTCCGCCAAACTTATCATGAAATCATACCTGGGGGGGGCATTGCTTGCACGCCCCCTGGTCTGGTCCTTCCTTGGTGCATAAGGGCGAGACCTTCCCTGCTCCTTCCTCCCTTCCTTGATCTCATGCACCCGCGCCTGTTGCTGCTGATTCCCCTGACCTCCACGTGGCTTCGACGGTGCAGCACTTCCTCTCTTCTCAGAGACCTCTGTCTCTGCTACTATGTGTGCCACCGCGCGTCACCGTATCTCGGTGAAGGTGGCATGGTGGCTCCTGATGAGCGATTCACTGAAAGGACCAGGGAGGACACCTCTTTTGAACGCATGCACCAGCATGTCTTCATCCTTGACGGGCAATCTCACCACCTGCGCCCCAAAGCGATTGAGGTAGTCCTTCAACGGCTCCCCCTAATACTAGCGCACGTCAAACAGGTCGTAGGACACCACTGGCACAGGTCGGTTAATGATGTACTGCTCCGTGAACAGCTTCGCAAACTGATGGAAGGAAGTGACGTGGCACTCTGGCAGGCTCACGAACCACTCCATAGCCACTCCGCTCAGTGTACTCATGAACATCTTGCAGTACACAGCATCTGAACCTCCAGTCAGCATCATCTGAGTGTGGAAGGCTGTCAGGTGTGCTTCTGGATCTTCCACCCCCGTGAACGACGCTTTCAGTCCCACTAGATTGGGAGGCACCACCGTCTTCATGATCTCGGGGGAGAAAGGCATAGGGAATACTCTAGGAGGCGATTGCGGCGTCGACGTCCTCTCTTCAACTGCGCGTTCCTTCTGCGCCTGCAATTCCCTACGCAGCTCTTCATTCATACGGCTCAACTCTTCGTTTCTTCTCTGCGATGTAGTCAGCTCTGCACGCATTTTCTCTTGCTCAGCTCTCGATTCCGCGACGCTATCTTGCAGCGCACGCATTATCTCCACTACCTGCGCCATGGTAACAGCTCCTTCTTCAGCAAATGGCGCAGGTGAGGTTTGCCTGGTTCTTCTTCTCATCTCAACACTTCGACGTAACTTCACTTCGACGAAATGATCAAGAAGCTCCAAGAAACTTCAAGAACTACAACGTGGATGGGAACAAAATTCACACGTGCCCCACGGTGGGCGCCAATGATCCCGCCGCTTGACTCGAACGTGGAGGATTGCCTCGTCACTCCTTCGTCTAGCCTTCTGTTCTGCAGGAACGCTCCAAGTACCACCACCGGAACTCCAAACGCTACCTGCAAAACACACAAACGGCGCCTCTGGCGGCCGTTGTAGCTCCGACGCTCAAGTCAGGCAACAGGAACACCAAAACTATCACTGAATCTCTCTATGAGACTCGTGTGTAACTGTAAACTCTAAAATGTGTAAGCTGTAAGAATCTGTCAAAACCTCCCTCAATTTCGTTAAGTGTTTTGTATATATACCTGAGTCTTTCTCTCTCCTGACGGTTATTCCTCTTGACACGTGGATAACATCTGGTCATACACGTGTCACCATCTGGAGTATCTGCAGCTGAAACGTTACTTCCACTGTGCCCCTGTGACTACGTTATCCACACAGGGAGTAGCTTAGTACACAGGCTACTCTGGGCGCAACCTTAACATGGCGAGCTGGTTAACCCTGGGCATTGCAGCTCACACTACACATGGTGGCAGATATGCCACTTATCCTCTGTACTTAGACCATACAACAAGTGCTTGCCAAGTCTTCTCCAACACCCGGCGATGTGCTCTTTCGGCGACTTGCTAACCACCTGATCTCCTAACCTTAACACACGGCAATCATGTGCAAACGAGGCGATTACTGATCCATACCGGCAATGAGCGATTACTCATCCTCAAGGCGATAGGCGATTACTCACCTCAAGGCGATAGGCGATTACTCACCTCAAGGCGATAGGCGATTACTCACCTCAAGGCGATAGGCGATTACTCATCATGACAGGCGATAGGCGATTACCATTCTGAGTGATTGCCTCCCTGATTCGCCTGCTATCCTCTACCACGTGTTACCCTGTGAATGGTCCACGTGGTCAACTGCTGCTGATGTCATCGACTACCGATGACCGACCGGATCAGCAAGAAACAAAAAATTGCAATAAAAGTACTACAAGAAGTGATGACATA
This sequence comes from Phaseolus lunatus, assembly GCA_013389735.1. NCBI lineage: Eukaryota > Viridiplantae > Streptophyta > Magnoliopsida > Fabales > Fabaceae > Phaseolus > Phaseolus lunatus. The sequence continues at coordinate 25,451,340 of CM023864.1, forward strand.
TTATGGAAAAACAAGACAATGACAAAACTATTATAGATTCAAAAAGGAAAATACTCAAACATATGATAGGCACAAATAAGAAAACAACAATAAAACTCAAAATAAGCCTAAAAACAGAAATGTAAACACAAGAATATAGAGCTCTTGAATCAAAGTGCAACACAACTCAAAAATTAAACAAGAACACACCTAAACTCTAGATACCACATGATGTGAATTCAAGAACATAATATGAAAAGTTCTTGACATTCTTAGGAGACATCTTGAGTTGGTCATATGAGAGGCACTTTCTCTTAGAATTGGATCAATGTTCTAAGACAAGAACTCACCAAAACTAATGCCAAAACACAATCTCAATTAGACGTTCCATCTATTGTCAAATTGAACCGATTGAAATACAAGAAAAAGGAAAAGAAACAGAACATAGGTGCTGGAAAATGAAAAAATGCTGGACAGATTTGAAAATAGGAACAAAAAAAACACCGAATAGAATTGCAAGATAAGAACAAAATAGGAAATGGAATGGAGAATGGATTAGAAGACTTATGAAGAGGAGACTTGGAGATGATCTCGCCACTTGAAGGTTGGATTGCTTCAAGATAAGAGTGTGATGCTGCCACTTGAGTTCCAAGAGCTCTCAAGATGAAGCAAGGAAGAAGAGACACACAAGTGCTCACAAATGCTCTCAAAAAATGAGTAGAGTTTTCTTACTAATAATTTCCAATCTGCATATATAAGGGGCAGCACCTCTATTTATAGTTTTTAGGTGCTGAAATGCAAGCTAAAAGAAACCAAAATTCCCCCCAAATTCAAATGAAAAAATGGCGCCTAACAAGACATGAGGAAGGTGTGATTTCTTTTCTCACTTTGGCACCTCCTATTTTAACTTCTACACCTATTTACTCACGCACCCCCCTCCTAATGCTCCTAACTAAAAAAACCTAAAGATGCTTTAACACAAGAGGTTTCTCATGTTTTCCTCTAAGCACCTTCACATAATGAAATTACAAAAAGGGAAAATAAACGTCCCCTAGCTCCTAATATTTTGAACATGCTTCTTGTGATCCTTTGAGGTTGACTTTGATCTCCATGAACTTCCTCAACCTCTTCTTCTTCGTGATGTTTGGCCTCCATGTCCTCTTGAGCTTGATCTCCATCAAAACCTCCATCCTTCAGGGAGCACCCCTGATGGAGATCAAGCTCTAGTGGACATGGAGGCCAATCAACAAGATCAAGAAAAGGTAGAGGTGCAAATAGAGGGCGCCCATGAAGATCAAAGCCCACCTCAAAGGCTTACAAAAAGCATGTTCAAAGTTTTAGGAGTCTTAGGGGGGGTGTATTAGTAGAAAGGTGTAGAAGTAAATAAGGAGGTGAAGTTATAAGTTTAGGCTTATGAAGTCCATTAGGGAAGGAAGGAAACCCTACCTTCTAGAAATGAGTGAAATGGTGTGGCATTGACCAAAGTCAATGACCTAGGCTGCACCATATTGTGTCTTCCCTTACTACCCTCACAACTTGTTCTCCAAGGCTCCTCATGCTATAAATAGGAGGCCTCCCTCATAGTATTTTCTAGATTGAAATTGATAGTAAAGAAACTCTACTCAAATTTTGAGAGAACATTGGAGAGCTTTGAGCCTTCTTCTCTAGTCTTATCTTGAAGGATCCATGGTGTCCTCAAGTGGCGGCAACACACTCATCTAGGAGCATCCATCACTTCTAGTGGCGTGTTCATACCAATCTACATCCATTTTCATAAGTTTTCTATTCTCCTTCCTTTTTTCTCTTTAGTTGTTCATGTTTTGAGTTGGTTTTCTTGAGTTTTTGGTTCTATTTTCAGTTTTCCAGCAACTATTCTTCCTTTTCTTTGATTTTGAACGGTTCATTTTCTGTTTTCCTTCTTTCTTGTTCGGTTCAAATTTGTTTTCCAGCTTTTTAATCGGTTCAATTGATAGTAAATGGAGCTTCCATGTGAGTTTGGTCTGTGGTGCAAGATTTGGTGAGTTCTTGAAATATAGAACATTGATCCTCTTCTATAAAAGTGCCTAATCTTTGCCAACTCAAGTTGATTCCATAGAATATCAAAGAATCATGTTATTGTGGCTAGTGGAATCACATCAACCCCCAAGCGCCTCCTCTCCTCCCGAGCCACTCCTGGGGATCGAAGGTGGGAGGGAAAATGCTCCCCAGGCTGATCAAGCATCTCCTGCCCCTGAACTTTCCACCCTCGCGCATCTGCCTACCAAAGAAGCGATGGAGGCTTTGGACAGGGGTTCACTAAGGGACTGTCTAAGTCATGGCCTTGGTGAATTCCTTGCCGCCTCCAGCATTCTATTGACCCAAGGGGATACAAAAATGGAGTTAAAGGAAGAGGTGGCCCAACTAAGGAGGGAGTTGGAGCAGAAGAAGGAGCTGGCTCTTCAAGTTCAAATAGCTGTTAAACGCAAGGCTGCTCTGAACCAGGAGCTGAGCAGTCTCCGCCAATCAGAAAAAGAAGCCAAGAAGCTCCTCTTCGCCAAGGGACAAGAGGCCCTCCAGCTTGAGGCCAAAATCCTCCCCCTCCGCAACAAAGTCATTGATCTGGAGGAACAGTTGGAGGGGGCCCAAGCAAAGGTGGCCAAGCTGGAGGAGAGGGCCATAAACCAAGAAGTCCAGCTAGGCAAGGTTGAGGAAGAGATTGCCCAAAAGGCCGAGCTGTTCAAGAAGACTAAGGCAGAGCTGAATGAAGATGTTTTCGACGCTTACAAGGAGGGTTTTGGCGATGCCCTTGCTCAGGTTACCTGCGCGTATCCTGAGATGCACCTCTCGCCCTTCTCTGTATCTATGCAGGTAGTCGACGGGCAAATAGTGCCTAGATAGGTTTCTTGAGCAGTCATATTCCATGGCTGGACTTCTTATAATCACCTTTTTGTAATCGCTCTTCCAATTTGCATTGGCGCTTCATATTTTCTTTGCACATTTGCATCTTTGGTACTTAGTGGTTGGTTAGACACTTTAGCATACTTAGCTAACAACTTCGACTCCTCACAATGTAGCACGCTTAACTCTGATAGGAGGTGATGAGTGTAATTCCTCTTTAGGATAAGAGACCACACCATGGGCGAGCCTTGGCGAGTGGACTACATCATCTCACTGACTATCACCTCACTGACCTCCCCTTGCACCACGTCAAAGAGGGTTTAAGTGATGAACCACCCCATTTAACCCTGGTGTTCTCACTCGAGTGGGGGGCGTCCTCTGCGAGCCCTTCTCTTCCACTTCGAGACTTCTAACACACAGGCTATTCCTTGGCTGACCTCTCATCGCCTGGTCTCCCTGGAAAATCCTGCTGTTCAACTTGGGTCCTTTCACTCGAGGGGAAGTGTTTGTTACGAACCTTCCCTTTACCTCTTTGATACTTCTTGCACCGATTTGTATTCGCCTTGCTTTGTATTCACCTGACCTCTCCTTGCTTGAGACAAGGAAGGATCTCACAGGTACGAGTCGTCTTTGGTATTCTCACTCGAAAGGGTTGGCGTTCTTTGTGAACCTTCCTTTCCTGCTTTCGAGACTTCTAACCCAAGCTGAGGAGTCTTACCGACCTCTGATTGCCCGTAGGCAAAGGAGGATTCAATTGGCGAACCCTTCTGTTCAACTTGGGTGTTCTCACTCGAAGAGGAGGTGTTTTATGTGAACCTGCCTTCCCACTTTCGAGACCTCTAATGCCCAAGTGACAGGCTCTTAACTGACCTCTTATCACTCATAGGCGAGGGAGGATTTTAATTGGCGAACCCTTCTGTTTAACTTGGCGTTCTCACTCGAAGAGGAGGTATTCTTTACGAACCTACCTTCCCACTTTCAAGACCTTTAACCCCAAGTGACAGGTTCTTAACTGACCTCTCATCACTCATAGGCGAGGGAGGATTTTAACTGGCAAACCCTTCTGTTCAACTTGGATGTTCTCACTCGAAAGGGAGGTGTTCTATGCGAACCTACCTTCCCACTTTCAAGACCTTTAACCCCAAGTGACAAGTTCTTAACTGACCTCTCATCGTCCATAAGCGAGGGAGGATTTTAACTGGTGAACCCTTCTGTTCAACTTGGATGTTCTCACTCGAAGGGGAGGTGTTCTATGCGAACCTACCTTCCCACTTTCGAGACCTCTAACCCTAAGTGACAGGTTCTTAACTGACCTCTCATCGTCCATAAGCGAGGGAGGATTTTAACTGGCGAACCCTTTTGTTCAACTTGGATGTTCTCACTCGAAGGGAAGGTGTTCTATGCGAACCTACCTTCCCACTTTCGAGACCTCTAACCTAAGTGACAGGTTCTTAACTGCATTGTACAAAACATTCAAGAATATATCTTAACTGAAAATTTTATTGGGTGACCTAATTAAAAACCCTTATAAGGGAAAAAAGAGTGTCCCCTAAACTGTGTACAATGTTACATCTTAACTGAAATAAAACTTAAGGTGAGTCGCACTCCATGTACGAGGAATCGACCACCCTCTAAAGTTTCGAGTCTGTACGCCCCATTTCCCAGGGCCTTTGTCTCTCTAGAGGGACCAATCCACTTGGGGGACGACTTGTTCTCTATCTGGTAGGGAGATGCGTTCCGCATCACCAAGTCGACGACCTGGAACTGCCGAGCCCTTAATTTGGAACTGTTTTGTTGACCTCAACCCTTCTCTTCAACGCTTCGGCTTTGATTCCCGCTTCTTCCCTTACTTCATCTAAGAGGTCCAGGTTCACCTTCCTTTCTTCATTGGATTCCTCAGCCACAAAATTCTGAAAGCGTGGCGAGCTCTCCTGGATCTCAATAGGGATCATAGTGTCCGAACCATACACCAAACTGAAGGGTGTCTCCTTGGTGGTGGATTGAGGAGTAGTGTGGTAAGCCCACACTATTCTGGGAACCTCCTCAGCCTAGGTCCCCTTGGCTTTCTCCAGCCTTCTCTTCAGTCCTTTGAGTAGGACTCAGTTAGCTGACTCAACCTGCCCATTAGTCTGAGGATGCTCGACTGATGCAAACACCTGTTTGATTCCCAACTCTGTGCATAACTTCCCTAGCTGTTGGCTTGCAAACTGAGTGCCATTATCAGACACCAAGCGCTTGGGCACACCAAAGTTACTCACTATGTTCTTCCACACAAAATACTAGATCTTATGGGCTATGATTTGTGCTACTGGCTCGGCCTCTATCCACTTCGTAAAGTATTCTATGGTGACCACGAGATACTTCATCTTCCGCACAGCCAAAGGGAATGGCCCCAGGATATCAATTCCCCATGTGTGGAATGGCCAAGGGCTATATATCGACCTGAGCTCTTCTGGCGGCGCCTTGTTCCAATCAGCATGTAGCTAACACTACTTGCATTGTTGCGCATACTTCGTGCAATCTTCCCTCATGGTTGGTCAGTAGTATCCTACACGAATGGCCTTGGATGCCAGAGCACGACCTCCAATCTGGCTCCCACATATTCCTTCATGGAGCTCTACCATTATCCGCGTGCACTGCTCACCATCTACGCACACCAGGATAGGGTGGGTAAACCCATGTCTGTACAACTCCTTATCAATGAGTGTATACTTGGTCGAGTTCTTCTTTATCTTCCTCTCCTCCGTTGGCTCCATTGGCAACATCCCATTAGCCAAGTAGCGCTTGTAAGGCGTCATCCACGTTTCCCCCCTCTGCACCAGGCAGACTTGCGACGACACCTCCTCCAACGCCGAATACACGTTGACCCTTGGCTTCTTCAATGTCTCTTGGGTCAACGGCCGATGACTCCTCTTCCCACCATCTGACTTGCTAATCTGATGGACTCCTACCAGATTGTCAGCCGTATAGGTGCGAGGTGTCCTCAGGGTCTCCTAGATGACCGTCCTCTATCTGCCCCCTTGCCCGAGCTCGCGAGTTTTGCTAACAAGTCAGCTCGGGCATTCTGATCTCTGGGAATATGCACCAACTTGAAAGCTGCAAATGAACTCTTCAACACTTGGAGATACGCTAGGTAGGAGGCCATATGAGGGTCTTTGGCCTAGTACTCTCCCGCCACTTGGCTAGTGACCAATAGGGAGTCACTTTTTGCAAGAAAACTTTGTGCACCCATCTCCTTGGCCAACAGCATTCCAACGATTAGAGCCTCATACTCTACCTGATTATTGCTGGCCAAGAAGGCAAACCGTAGAGCCTACTCAATCAACAGCCCCTTTGGTCCTTCCAAGATCACCCCAGCTTCGCTACCTTGTTGATTAGAGGACCCATCTATCGAGAGCACCCATCTGAAGTCAGGCTCGTCCTGCTGGACTTCCGCCGAGGACATCTCGGCTACAAAATTGGCATATATTTGACCTTTGATTATACCTCTGGGTTCATACTGTATGTCAAACTCTGACAACTCTACTGCCCATCGCACCATCCTTCCTGCTACATTTGGCTTCTGGAAAACCTTACGAATGGGCAGGTCTGTCATCACCACCACTATGAAGCTCTGGAAGTAATGGCAAAGCCTTCTTGCAGAGAACACCACGACTAGGGCTGCCTTCTCCAGGGCTTGGTATCTCACCTACGGCCCTTGCAACACTTTGCTAACGAAGTAGATGGGCTTCTGGATTTGATCTTACTCCTGCACAAGGACTAAGCTCATTGCCTTCTCAGTGACGGCAAAGTACAAGCACAACGGGATGCCAAACTAAGGTTTGCACAACACCAATGGGCTAGCCAGGTATTCTTTTAGCTTGAGGAATGCTTCCTCACACTCCTTGGTCCACAAGAATCTGCTGTTCCTCCTCAAGCACTGAAAATAGGGGTGACCTTTATCTCCCCCAGCTGATACGAATCTGAAGAGAGCAGCCATCCAACCTGTCAACCGCTGAACCTCCTTTACTGACGTCGGGCTCCTTATAGCAAGGATTGCAGCACACTTGTCTGGATTAGTCTCTATCCCACGCTCAATGAGCAAGAAGCCTAGAAACTTGCCTGCTTCCACCCTAAAAATGCACTTCTCTAGGTTCAGCTTCAACTTGTACCTAGCTATTGTAGTGACTAGCTCCTCCAAATCAGCAACATGCTAATCCCTCACCTGTAATGTCACCACCATATCATCCACGTAGGCTTGCACATTGCGTCCTATCATGGGCGCAAGGACCTTGTCCATCAGCCTTTGGTAAGTGGCACCCGCATTCTTCAACCCAAATGGCATGACTGTGTAACAATAGCAAGACAGTTCGGTCATGAATGCTTTCTTGCACTCATCCATGGGATGCATTTTGATCTAGTTGTAACCAGAAAAAGCATCCAGGAAACTGAGCAGGTTGCGGCCTGAGGCGCTATCTACCAATGCATCAATACTTGGCAAAGGATAAGAGTCCTTTGGGCATGCCTTGTTGAGGTCTGTAAAGTCTACACACATCCTCCACTTCCCATTGGCCTTCTTTACCAACACAACATTCACTAGCCATTCAGGATATTGAATTTCCCGTACATGACCAGCCTTGAGCAACTTCTGCGTCTCCTCCTTAATCACTTGGCTCCTCTCTTCATTGAATTTCCTTCTCCTCTGATGGACAGGTCTGACCTGGGGATTCAGTGCCAGGCGATGACACAAAAAATCAGGGTCGATGCCTGGCATGTTTGAGGCAGACCAAGCGAAGGCATCCAAGTGCCGCTCTATGACTCCCACCACCTGGTCCTGTGTATCTTGGCACAGGGATTTGCCAAGCTTGAACATCTTGCCTCCAATCTTCCTCTCTACTACACCTTCTGCTGGTTCAGGTCGCCTCTCTCGGGCAACCTGTAAGGACCCAGAAAATTGTATTGGAATAAAAAGGGGTTATATTTTAAAGGAATTCTGTGTATGTTTTACTTAAAATAAAAAGGAAGAAAAGTTAAGTTTAGAAGGGTATGAGATCGCCAGGGCGCGAAGACGTCGCCAGGGCGCGAGGTATGCAGGCATCGCGCGGGCGCGAGGCATGCGGGCATCGCGCGGGCACGAGAGGCATGCGGGCATTGCCAGGGCGCGAGGCATGTGGACGTGGCCAAGGCGCGAGAGTTATGAGGGCGTCGCCAGGGAAGACATCGGTCGTCTCCCAGAGGAAGACATCGGTCGTCTTCCAGGGCGAAGGAGGCATCGGTCGTTCGCCAGGATGAGTCAGCGTTGGAAAGTTGTCGCGATGGCGAGCCTCACACAGATAAAGTGGGACCCAGACTCTCAGCATGAGACGTCCTGCACGCACGCCACGTAGGCAAAAAGGATGATTCAGAGTGGTGACATCAGAATGTTGGCATGCGCAGGAGACACTCGCGGTCGTACTGTTCAGAGCAGTGGCTGGCATGCACAAGCGACAACAGTGGCAGTACTGTTCAGAGCAGTGGTTGGCATGCACCAGAGACAACGGTGGTCGTACTGTTCAGGGCAGTGGTTCTCAGACTTCTCTGCAGAGTGGGTGTGGCAGCTGCTTTTGATGGGTGAGTTGGTTTAAGATGCAGAGACCCACTGCTGAGAGAAACAAGAAACGTCGCAGCCTTCAAAGAGAGAAAGAGTGAGTTACCTCCCTTCTCCTCCAGTTGCCTCCTTCGCGCAGCGATCCTAGCACCTTCACACGAGAGTACGACGAGCGACAGCCACCATTAGAGCACCTGGGCAGTTCTCTGCAAGTCCTTCAACCAGACGCAAAAACAGAGCCAAGGCGTTCTTCAAGTTTTGTTGGGTTTCGGAACTCTAGGTGTTTGCGCAAGTCCAGGTAAGGGAAGCTAGACTTCATTTTCAATACAAGCCATAGTTTAGCTATTTCTGAAGTAAGGGCGACGTGGTCGCCGTTTTCGTTTTCATCTTCGTAAATGCTCTGTTTCATGTGTTTGGGCGACGTGGTCGCCGGTTTTATGTGCAGACTTCGAAAATACCCCGTTTTGAACCAGGTCGCCGGTTTTGGCGCTGTTTTACGAACTCCCTGTTTTTGGTGTTGCTTTGAAACTGTTTGAGGCTTAAATGTGATATTCGAAAATCTGAACCTTTGAAATGATTGTTGCTGTGATTGAATCATTTATTTGAGTGGAATGAATGTCTTGAATGCTGTGAATGTGAGATCAAAGCATAGTATTTTCAGGAAAGAAAATACCGTGTAAGATCATATGTAATGTGTATTGACCTGGGGCTTGTCTAGAAGGAGATATCCTGACTCTGCTGATATAATGGAATCATGTAGATGAAGTTATTCAGTTGTGGAGAGTCGAAGGAGGTTCATACGTATGGGTGAGTTGTTCAAAAGGGAACGAGCTCAACCTGTTGTGTGGATTAACCCTGTCATGCTTGGATGGTGATGGTACTGAGATTATTTTATGCGCATAGCTGTGTGGATTCACAGCGACCCTGTGTGGATTTCACAGGGGTATGGTATGACAGGTGCAAATCTCTGGGCCTGAGTCAACGCACAAGTAAATCCGGAAGTAGTGTCAAGTGTCTTGTGTGATGAGTCAGTAGAAGTCTGACGTGTGAATGAGGAACATTGAAATTTTTTAGACACTTGATGCTTTACGTGAAAATGAATGACTCTGGAAAATATTGTGAACTGTATGATTTCTTGGTGGTCATATGAAGGGAACGAGGAACTGATAGTTGTTACGTGGGTGATTTTGATTTGTTTCATCTTTATGATTTTTAAGTTTCCTATCTAACTCTTTTTAAATGTCTAGCTTACCCTGCATTTTTTTTTGTTGTATTGTGGCCTTTTCTTAAACCTGTAATGATCGTGTATAATTTACACGGGAGCAGATGATGTTGCAGGAAGTAGAGCTCTTTAGAAAATTGTCGCTGGAAGGAGATCGCCTGTTTTCTTTTCTGTTGGGTGATCGCCCCTCTTGCTGCTTTATAATAGGAGATCGCCTTTGGGAAAGGAGATCGCCCTTCTTATAGGAGATCGCCCTTTTTGCCAGGAGATCGCCTATCGGTCTTTTGTATTGTATTTCGTTTACGTTTTTAATGGAGAAGTGATCGTTTGTATTAAACTCCCTGCGAGGAGAAACTTATTTATTTTATATAAAGAATTTGCTCACTTCAATCTATTTGTCACCTTTATTTTCGTTTTATATGCAGGTCAGCAACAACGCACTCTCCACCTGGTGGTTGGGTGGTCACTGTGCACACTCCTCTTCTTGTTTTGAGGCTATTTTCATAACACTTCTTTGCCTCTTTCTGATCGGACCTGATGGTGATCACCACTCTTTCCATCGAAGGCCACTTCATTTTCATGTGCCTTGTCGACGCCACCGCCCCCAGCCTGTTCAGGGCTGGCCTGTCCAACAATATATTGTAAGCTGATGGGGCATTCACGACAAGATACCTGATGTTCTCTGTACGGGAGGCCACTCCTTCAGTGAAGGTGGTCCTCAGTTGATGGAGGAGGGCCAAGCACATCTAGCCAAGGAAGCCAAGGCCCAAACCAAGAAGACCGTCTAGACCAAGAGGAGCGTCTAGCTCCAGGAAGTGAGTGTCTAGAACGTGAAGGAGGGAGGCTATCCATGGAGCTAGACCGTCTAGGACCTCTCACAAGATCCATGGCTAAACATATCCAAGCACACATAGAAGAAGCCACGGATGGAAGAGAGAGATCCTTGTACATGTTTCATAAAGGCCCAAAGGGGGAGGGGGTGCTTAGTAGATTAGTGTAGTGTAGAAAGCAAAACTTGCTCACTTAGGGGTGTGCTATCAAAAAGGTGCCCTTAGCAATAGAAGGAGGGGTGTGCTAGCAAATAGGTGCCTTTAGCAAAAGAAGGAGGGGTGTACTATCAAATGTTGCATTTTTGACCTATCTTCTAGAATATTAGGATGATGGTGTGGTTTGACTAAAGTCAATACCCTAGGCAGCCCCACTTTTTGTATTTCCATCCCTACCCTTTAAGCTTGCTCACCAAGGCTCCTAAATCTATAAATAAGGAGGCCTACCTCATGTATTTTCAAGTTTATTTGAGTAATGTTATGCTGCCATTTTTTGTGCACAAGCTTTACTCCTCCTAGAAATCTAGGCTATAAACTTCAATCCTTTCACCTTCTCCCTTGAGCTGGCCGAACCACTCAACCCATACTCACCATGCACCTTCAAGACCAACACAACTCCTAGGAGGGTCTTGTTTCACTCATCCATTGCTTCCGCTCCATCTATTTCTACTTTGATTCAAGAAGAACACATGAAAATGCCATCATTTGGTATCATGAGCTTTTGGTTCTTCAAGATGAGTAGCTTGTCTTTTTAGATTTTCAGTTCTTCTTTATTTTCATCTTGTCATTTCAATTCCATAATTGTCTTGCTGTTTTTTACATTTTAAATTGTTCTTGGTGTGCTTATGGAAGATCCAACCGAAGCACATGTGTTCAATTTATTTTGAACATTTTCTTGTGCAATTGTGATAGGATTCCTTACACATTGAGTGGCTGTTTTCTTTTAGGAATTTGAGTCTTTATTGCTTTCTTATAATTGCTTCATTTTATGCTTTGAGTCTTTATTTTCTGAATCTATAAATGTTGTGTCAAGTCATGTGAATCCATAATTGTCATCAATTCTTAGTAGTCCTATTTTTTGGCTTGATTGTTTCTAGTTTTTGGGTCTCTTTAAGATGCCTTAATCTGCTGTTATTTTTGATCCTTTGCTGCCTTTTTAATTTTAGTTTGAGTTCATAATTGTGTCTTAGTTCTTACACAATTTCCTTCTTACATTTCCTTTGTGTTAAATTTTGGTATCTTGCTGTTTTTTTTTCCAGTTTTCCAGATTTCCCCTGTTTCTCTCTCTGTCTGGCTGTTTTTTTTTTTCAAAAATTATTTCCACTCATAGGAAATTTGTGATTCTCTGGAAAATGCAAGTTTGAAGTGTTACAAAAAGGACAAAAAAAGAATCAGATCAAAAAAGGCAACAGAAAAGATATGATAAATCTTACAAAATCAGAGTGCAAACCTTGAGCGCTCCAGCTGGCCTAACTGCACACCAAATTTGCAAAAATTATTAAAAAAAAATGGTGCATGCGTTTTAGGTAATTCCAAAGCCATTGTTTAGATAAGATCCTGAATTTTTCTTGCATATAAATTTCAGAGACAAATTTTAAAAATACAGCTCATCATAAATCGGGGAACAAACACGTTTTCTGGCCCACAACAATTTTCAGTGGTGCTGTTTTTTTTATTTGGTCATCTAATCTAGTGCTTTTCTTTAGGTATTCCTTTTGTGTGCCAACTTTTATTGAGTACCTTTAATTGTTTGCTTTAATTTCTTGACTCTCTTTCTAAGTTGTCATATTATAAATCCTTTTGGTGGTACTGTTTTTATTCAATTAAATTTGTTTCTTGCTTTTGTTTCTTGACCTCTCTTTTGGGTGCTGGAATTTAATTCTCCTTGGTGCATATGTGCATGGAACTTGACTTGGTTTAGGTTTAGCTCTTGTGAATAGGTGCTGGAAATTGGAGAATTAAAGCCATCATTTTAAGGAGGAGACAAAGCTAAAGCCGAAACAAGGTTGCTTGAAACAAACAATACAAACACCTAGAAGATCAAAAATTCAAGACAACAAGGAAGTGCACTAACCCAAAAGAGGATCAACAAAGGGAGTCTTCTTTTCCTTTGCAACTTGGTTTATTGTTAATTACCTCTTTAATTACGTTTAGACGGTGAGTGTGTCTTCAAGGGCTCAAAGTGTCCAAGAAGCCTCACCTAGGGCCGAATAGCATAGTAAATTTTTACTTAGTAATTTGTTGCTTGTTTGAACTTGTTTTCTATTGTTTTGGTAGAAACGTTTTGCATGATTAGTTTAGTTTAATTTTGTGCTAAAACCGACTAGTTTGTTGCATATTTTTTTTTTAGCTTACATAGTTTTATTGCTTTTTGATTTCTCAACTTCTTGTGTTTTAAGTGTTTAACTAAGAGAAATTTTTGTGTGAAGGCATTGGAGACTAGTTTTTGGCAAGGAAAAGGCTTGGTACTTAAGTAGTCCTTTGAGACTCACCTCCCTTACCTGGAAAACTACCTTCTTTATCTTCCCTAATCTTTCTCAAAGTAAAAACGCCTAAATACACAAAGGTATAGCCATGTCTTCTTCTTCTAATTCTCCAAAGTCTATAGAATGTGAAGTAAAATCTTTGAAAACCCTTTTGAAAGAGGTATCCCAAGCGGTACAACTAATCTCTTTTAGGCAAGTGGAGAATGAAAACAAGATTAATGAGTTGGCTAGAGCTCAAGAAGAGAAATCCCAAAAATCTCAAAAATAAAAAAAAACAAATACTCATGCATCACAAAGCATTGCAACTCTAGGGGAGGGAAGCCTTAGAATTAATGACTACTACCAACCACCCCCTAGAAGAACTAGGCAAAGGGAACAAGAGGTGCCAAGGGAAACTAGAGTAGACCTACCTCATTTTCATGGAAAGGAAAATGTAGAAATATATCTAGATTGGGAGATGAAGGTAGAGCAACTCTTTGCTTGCCATAGGGTAAGTGAGGAACGAAAAGTACCCTTAGCCACCCTTAGTTTCCAAGGAAATGCCATGTATTGGTGGACCTCTTTAGAAAGAGACCGACGTCTTCATAGGGACCCTCCCATAGAATATTGGAATGACCTTAGGGGAGCCCTAAGACGTCGACATATACCTTCTTACTACCATAGGGAGTTGATGGACAAGCTCCAAAGACTCCAACAAAAGAATATGAGTGTAGAAGAGTATAGGCAAAAGATGGAGCTCTATATGATGAGAGCCTCTATTAGAGAGGAAGAGGAAACCACCATATCTAGGTTCCTTAGTGGCCTATCACTTGAGATAAGAGATAGAGTAGAGCTCTTACCTTATCAAGACTTGAATGATTTGGTTCAACTTTGCATTAAAGTTGAGCAACAAAATTTGCGCAAAACATCAAGTCAAAAGGTGAGCCCCTATTCTAACTTTTATCCCAAGAGAGAGTTTAAAAGGGAGGGTAGTACATCTAAGGAAAAACCAAAAGAACCTACCAAACCCTTCACCAAAGAAACCTCAACCCCACCCATCCGAGCTAGAGATGTTAAATGTTTTAAGTGCTATGGTAGGGGGCATGTGCAAGCACAATGTCCAAACCAAAGGACTTTGTTTCTTAAAGGTGTAGACGAATACACTAGTGGCGAGGATGAGCTTAGTGAGAAAGAGGAAGGGGGAGAGGATGAGAGGGTAGCTCCATTAGAGGGATAATTGCTTATGATTAGGAGAACCCTCAACAATCACCCTAGCACATCCATTGAAACACAAAGGGAGAACATATTTCATACAAGATGCAATGTTTTAGAAAATATGTTTCCCTCATTGTGGATAGTGGATCTAGTTGTAATTGTTGTAGTGCTAGGATGGTTGAAAAGCTTAAGCTACAAGTGGTTCCTCACCCAAAACCTTACAAACTTCAATGGCTTAATGAAAATGGGGAACTACATGTAGATAAGCAAGTGGAAATCAAGTTTTCCATAGGGAACTACAAAGATAAAGTTTTATGTGATGTAGTGCCTATGGAAGCTTGCCATATCTTATTAGGGAGGCCATGGCAATTTGACAAGAAAACCTTGCATGATGGTCTCACTAACGAGATTTCCTTCACCCATAAATATAAGAAGTTTGTACTTAGTCCTTTACCACATTCTCAAGTGGTGAAAGACCAAATACAAATGAAACAAAAGAGGGATGAGGAAAACAAAAAAAAAAGAGTGCTAGAAAAAGAGAAAATCCTTAGGGATAGGAAGGCGTGGGAGAAGAGTGTTCCTTCCCACAAGGTTGGTCTACAAGAAAAGCCTTTTGAAAATGTTTTAGAAAACTTGCTTCTTGTTGAACAACCAAGCCTTATCTTTTGTAAAGGAGCACTTACATGCACTGCCACAAGTAATGAACTCATGGTTTTACCTCCTCAAATAGAAAACCTTTTGAGTGAATTTGACGATCTATTCTCACAAGAAGGACCCAATGGGCTTCCTCCTCTTAGGGGGATAGAACATCAAATTGACTTCATTCCGGGGGCAAGCCTACCAAATAGGCCTGCTTATAGAACCAACCCCGAGGAAACAAAGGAGATAGAATCACAAGTTCAAGACTTGTTGGAGAAAGGTTGGGTTCAAAAGAGTCTAAGCCCTTGTGCTGTACCTGTCTTGTTGGTGCCCAAAAAAGATGGAAAATGGCGCATGTGTTGTGATTGTAGAGCAATCAACAACATCACCATCAAGTATAGGCATCCAATCCCAAGGCTTGATGAATTGCATGGGTCAACTCTATTCTCCAAAATTGACCTTAAAAGTGGATATCACCAAATTCGAATCAAGGAGGGTGATGAGTGGAAAACCGCTTTTAAGACCAAATTTGGATTATATGAGTGGTTGGTGATGCCCTTTGGACTCACTAACGCTCCAAGCACATTCATGAGGCTTATAAATCACACCTTGAGGGATTGTATAGGTAAATATGTAGTAGTTTACTTTGATGATATCTTAGTACATAGTAAAACCCTAGAAGACCATCTAAGTCACCTTAGGGAAGTCTTTCTAGTTCTTAGGAAAAATAGTCTTTTTGCAAATAGGGATAAGTGTACCTTTGGTGTAGATAGTGTAGTCTTTTTAGGCTTTATAGTAAACAAAAAGGGGGTGCATGTAGATCCCGAGAAAATCAAAGCCATCCAAGAGTGGCCAACTCCACAAAATGTAAGTGATGTAAGAAGTTTTCATGGGTTAGCTAGCTTCTATAGAAGGTTTGTGCCTAATTTTTCTAGCCTAGCTTCGCCTTTGAATGAACTTGTTAAAAAAGATGTTGCCTTTTGTTGGAATGAAAAGCATGAGCAAGCCTTTCAAAGGCTAAAAGCTCAACTCACCAATGCACCCATCCTATCTCTCCCAAATTTTTCCAAAACTTTTGAGATAGAGTGTGATGCATCGGGAGTAGGCATAGGCGCGGTATTGTTGCAAGGTGGACACCCCATTGCTTATTTTAGTGAAAAACTCCATGGTGCCACCCTCAACTACCCCACTTATGACAAAGAGCTCTATGCTATTGTGAGAGCCCTAAAGACTTGGGAACACTATCTTGTGTCCAAAGAATTTGTTATCCATAGTGATCACGAGTCTTTAAAATATTTAAAGGGCCAACACAAGCTCAATAAGAGACATGCAAAATGGATGGAATTTCTTGAACAATTTCCTTATGTAATCAAATACAAGAAAGGAAGCACCAATATAGTGGCCGATGCTCTTTCAAGACGCCACACACTCTTTTCAAAATTGGGTGCCCAAATTCTTGGATTTGACCACATAAGAGAGCTTTACCAAGAAGATCAAGAACTTTCATCCATCTATGCCCAATGTCTACATAGAGCGCAAGGAGGTTACTATGTGTCCGAGGGATATCTTTTTAAAGAAGGAAAACTTTGCATTCCTCAAGGAACACATAGAAAACTCCTTGTCAAAGAATCACATGAAGGGGGACTCATGGGCCATTTTGGAGTTGATAAGACTCTAGATCTTTTGAAAGCAAAATTTTGTTGGCCACACATGAGGAAAGATGTCCAACGCCATTGCTCTAGATGTATCTCATGTTTAAAAGCAAAGTCTAGAACAATGCAGCACGGACTCTACACCCCTTTGCCGATTGCAAATGCTCCTTGGGAAGACATTAGCATGGATTTCATTTTAGGACTTCCTAGGACTGCAAGAGGCCATGACTCTATCTTTGTGGTAGTGGACCGTTTTAGCAAAATGTCTCACTTTATTCCATGCCACAAAGTAGATGATGCTCAAAATATTTCTAAACTCTTCTTTAGAGAAGTGGTGAGACTCCATGGTCTCCCTAGAAGTATAGTGTCCGATAGAGATCCCAAGTTTATAAGTCACTTTTGGAAAACTCTTTGGGGTAAACTTGGAACAAGACTACAATTTTCAACTTCTTGTCATCCTCAAACGGATGGGCAAACCGAAGTAGTCAATAGATCTCTTGGAACTATGCTTAGGGCTATCATGAAGGGCAGCCACAAATCTTGGGATGAGTACCTTCCCCACATTGAATTTGCTTACAATAGAGTAGTTCACAAGACTACTAATGCTTCTCCTTTTGAGGTAGTATATGGTTTTAATCCTCTCACGCCCATGGATTTAATTCCCCTTCCTAATCCACAAGATTTTGTGCATAAGGAAGGAGTAATCAAGGCTGATTTTGTCAAGAAAATGCATGAGAAGATTAAAATTCAAATACAACAACAAAATGAGAAGTACAGAAAACACAACAACAAAGGGAAGAGAGAAATAATTTTTGAGGAAGGAGACTTAGTTTGGCTTCATCTTCGAAAAGATAGATTTCCAAATCAAAGGAAGTCCAAACTAAGTCCCCGAGGTGATGGACCCTTCCAAGTCCTTAAGCGAGTCAACAACAATGCGTATAAATTGGACCTACCTCTTGAATATGGAGTACATGACACATTTAATGTAATTGATCTTTCTCCATTTGTAGGTACCAATGACGATGACGAACTGGATTTGAGGACAAATCCTTTCCAAGGGGGAGGGGATGATGGAGGAGGGCCAAGCACATCTAGCCAAGGAAGCCAAGGCCCAAACCAAGAAGACCGTCTAGACCAAGAGGAGCGTCTAGCTCCAGGAAGTGAGCGTCTAGAACGTGAAGGAGGGAGGCTATCCATGGAGCTAGACCGTCTAGGACCTCTCACAAGATCCATGGCTAAACATATCCAAGCACACATAGAAGAAGCCACGGATGGAAGAGAGAGATCCTTGTACATGTTTCATAAAGGCCCAAAGGGGGAGGGGGTGCTTAGTAGATTAGTGTAGTGTAGAAAGCAAAACTTGCTCACTTAGGGGTGTGCTATCAAAAAGGTGCCCTTAGCAATAGAAGGAGGGGTGTGCTAGCAAATAGGTGCCTTTAGCAAAAGAAGGAGGGGTGTACTATCAAATGTTGCATTTTTGACCTATCTTCTAGAATATTAGGATAATGGTGTGGTTTGACTAAAGTCAATACCCTAGGCAGCCCCACTTTTTGTATTTCCATCCCTACCCTTTAAGCTTGCTCACCAAGGCTCCTAAATCTATAAATAAGGAGGCCTACCTCATGTATTTTCAAGTTTATTTGAGTAATGTTATGCTGCCATTTTTTGTGCACAAGCTTTACTCCTCCTAGAAATCTAGGCTATAAACTTCAATCCTTTCACCTTCTCCCTTGAGCTGGCCGAACCACTCAACCCATACTCACCATGCACCTTCAAGACCAACACAACTCCTAGGAGGGTCTTGTTTCACTCATCCATTGCTTCCGCTCCATCTATTTCTACTTTGATTCAAGAAGAACACATGAAAATGCCATCATCAGTTCTATATGTCTCCGCACTTCGACCTGGTCTCCAGCAAACCCATATAAGCAACGGTATAAGGTCTTAACTGGTCTGGAGACAACTGCAGCTTGTTGAAGGTCGACCAGAACATCACATCGACTGAACTTCCTTAATCGACAAGGACGCGATGCACCCTTCTTCCCACGGTAACCATCGATATCACCACTGGATCATTGTCAAGAGGAACAACATCCAAGCGATCTACCTTCATAAATATGAGGTCAACATCTGAGAAGTAATCCTATTCCTAACATAGCGAATCATAGCTTCCTCACTTTCTTCTAATTCAAGTTTAAGCACAAGTGTTTCTATTTCTTTGTAATATTCATCCACATTTAGCGTGCCTTGTTGAAACATTTGGAGTTTCAACATGAGGTCTTTCCTAAAATGTGGGGGCACAAACCTAGCACGCATTTGATATCTCAAAGAGTTCCAAGAGTCCACGGGAGGACCTGTAACATCCCGCCAAATTACTTTGAAAATAAATATAAAACGAAAATAAAGGTGACAAATAGATTGAAGTGAGCAAAATCTTTATATAAAATAAATAAGTTTCTCCTCACAGGGAGTTTAATACAAATGATCACTTCTCCATTAAAAACGTAAACGAAATACAATACAAAAAAAAAACAGATAGGCGATCTCCTGGCAGAAAGGGCGATCTCCTATAAGAAGGGCGATCTCCTTTCATAAAGGCGATCTCCTATTATAAGGCAGCAAGAGGGGCGATCACCCAACAGAAAAGAAAACAGGCGATCTCCTTCCAGCGACAATTTTCTAAAGAGCTCTACTTCCTGCAACATCATCTGCTCCCGTGTAAATTATACACGATCATTACAGGTTTAAGAAAAGGCCACAACACAAAAGAAAACACAGGGTAAGCTAGACATTTAAAAAGAGTTTAAATAAGGATACTTAAAATAAAATCAAGGTAAACAATTTCAAGAT
Source organism: Phaseolus lunatus (assembly GCA_013389735.1). Lineage (NCBI taxonomy): Eukaryota > Viridiplantae > Streptophyta > Magnoliopsida > Fabales > Fabaceae > Phaseolus > Phaseolus lunatus. Next base: position 25,470,632 of record CM023864.1, read on the forward strand.
ATTCACGTAAAGTTATCAAGTTTCTCATACTCTTCACCTGATCATCCAGAAATCACACTCTTCACAATATTTTCCAGAGTCATTCTATTTCACAACTGTACCAAGTGTCTATCAATTTCAAGTTCCTCATTTCACATGTCAGACCACCACTGACTCAGCACACAAGACACTTGACACTACTTCCGGATTTACTCGTGCGTTGACTCAGGCCCAGAGATTTGCACCTGTCATACCATACCACTGTGAAATCCACACAGGGTCGCTGTGAATCCACACAGCTATGCGCATAAAGTCTCAATGTCATTAACTCTCCCGGTATGACAAGGTTAATTCATATAACAGGCCGAGCTCGTTCCCTTTTGAACAACTCACCCATACATATGAACCTCCTTCGACTCTCCACAACTGAATAACTTCATCTACGTGATTCCATTATATCAGCAGAGTCAGGATATCTCCTTCTAGACAAGCCCCAGGTCAATACACATTACATACGATCTTACACGGTATTTCCTTTCCTGAAAATACTATGCCTCGGTCTCACATTCACAGCATTCAAGACATCATCCCACTCAAATAAATGATTTAATCACAGTAACAATCATTCCAAAGGTTCAGATTTTTGAATATCACATTTAAGTTTCAGACAGTTTCAAAGCAACACCAAAAACAGAGAGTTTCGCAAACAACGCCAAAACCGGCGATCTGTTTCAAAACGGGGTATTTCAAAGTCTGTATATAAAACCGGCAACCACGTCGCCCAACCACATAGAAACAGAGCATTCACGAAGATGAAAACGAAAACCGGCGACCACGTCGCCCTTACTTCAGAAACAGCTAATCTATGGCTTGTATTTAAGATGAAGTCTAGCTTCCCTTACCTGGACTTGCGCAAAACACCAGGAGCTCCGAATCCCAACGAAGCTTGAACAACGCCTTGGCTCTGTTTTTGCGTCTGGTTGAAGGACTTGCAGAGAACCTCCCAGGTGCTCTAATGGTGGCTGCCTCTCGTCGTACTCTTGCGTGAAGATGCTAGAATCGCAGCGCGAAGGAGACAACTGGAGGAGAAGGGAGGTAACTCACTCTTTCTCTCTTTGAAGGCTGCAACGTTTCTTTTTCTCAGCAGTGGGTTTTCTGCATCTTAAACCAACTTATCCACCAAAAGCAGCTGCCACCACCCACTCTGCAGAGAAGTCTGAGAACCACTGCCCTGAACAGTACTGCCACTGTTGTCGCTTGTGCATGCCAGCCACTGCTCTGAACAGTACGACCGCGAGTGTCTCCTGCGCATGCCAACATTCTGATGTCACCACTCTGAATCATCCTTTTTGTCTACGTGGCGCGCGTGCAGGACGTTTCATGCTGAGAGTCTGGGTCCCACTTTATCTGTGTGAGGCTCGCCATCGCGACAACTTTCCAACGCTGACTCATCCTGGCGAACGACCGATGTCCCCTTCGCCCTGGAAGACGACCGATGTCTTCCTCTGGGAGACGACCGATGTCTTCCCTGGCGACGCCCTCATAACTCTCGCGCCTTGGCCACGCCCACATACCTCGCGCGCCCTGGCGACGCCCGCAAGCCTCTCGCGCCCGCGCGATGCCCGCATGCCTCTCGCGCCCGCGCGATGCCCGCATGCCTCGCGCCCTGGCGACGTCCACATGCCTCGCGCGCCCTGGCGACGTCCTTGCGCCCTGGCGACGTCCTCGCGCCCTGGCGACGTCCTCGCGCCCTGGCGACGTCCTCGCGCCCTGGCGATCGCATACCTTTCTAAACTTAACTTTCCTTCCTTTTTATTTTGAATAAAACATACACAGAATTCCTTTGAAATATAACCCTTTTTATTCCAATTCAATTTTTACAGGTCCTTACATTCTCCCCAACAAGAAAAATTTTCGTCCTCGAAAATTGAATTATAAGGAAAGAAGGTATGGATGGGCTTCTCTCGTGGTTTCTTTTATTTCCCATGCTGGATCACCTGATCTGCACGTCGTCCACTTTTAATACGTGACTAGAGTCTGCAAGATACTTCCTTAGCCGTGATACGTGAAATACACTATGCAGGTTTGCTAAATGGGGAGGTGGGACTATCTCATAAGCCACTGGACTGATCCCCCTTAGGATCTGATATGGCCCAACGAACTTAGGGGACAGCTTCTTTGATCTGATCGCCCATCCTACACCCTTGGCTGGTGTCCTCCCTCATAAAGACATGATCCCCCAGCAGCAAACCCCAAAGGTCTTCTCCTCTGATCTGCATAGGACATCTGTCGACTTTGAGAAGCTTTCATTCTGCCTTGCATCAGTTTTACCTTCTCGGTTGTCTGTTGAACCAACGCTTACTACTCCAATACTTCATCAAATTCCATTCCCCTTCCCTGCATATGGAGTATGCTGTTCCATTGAGCGTCAACTCCAGTACTCACACTCTACTTCCAACCCTGAAGACTTGGTCGAGCAAGTCCAGAACTAATCCCTTAACAAAACCAGGACTAGTCTTCTGTAGAGTAAAAGTGAGCAAGATCCCTTCATCGGAAGGAAAAAGGCAGCTGACTACTGCTCATGCCCCCTAGCCAATTCAAACTAGGATCCGAAATATCCCTCTAGGAATCAACTTCCGCCTCTTGATCAAAACCATCCATCGACTTCCCACTGCTGATCTAATTCTCACGCTCCCTAAAGGAATACCTTTGGTTCACCACTATGCTACATAACTCTGCACCTTATAAAGACAAAGTTCTTGTTGCGGTTACTTTCCAAATCATCAATATGACTTCTCTTGCCAACTCGGCTTCCTGTCCCCATCATTTCCTCCTTGTTCAATGTATACATTGGATGCATTGATTTGAGTTCAGGTGCCTATCTGAAAAGGTATACAAGAACGAACACACCATATCTCTCAACCACAACCATGTAAGTAGTGGAGCCGATTGGAAAATTTCCTCTGCATCCAGAATTTCTTGCTTAAGGACAACTCTATTCCTCTTCTCCAAGATACAACAGACTATTGCCACCCACATTCCCTTCCACACCTGATTCTACTTGGATGACATACGTATAAGATAAAAGTTCTCAAGGTGGGACCTCAAACCCTTATGCCGAACAAATAGAACACTTATCCACTTGAAGCACATAGACCAGCCACGTTGCTTTAAAGTTAAAGTTAGTGGCCCACGCATCCTCCTGAAATCTCACATCCCCTCTGCCTCCAACTTTCCAAACAATGACTTTTTGGAATAAACCATCATCTTCACCCTCCTCGCACACCTTACGTACATCTCTCCACCACCACGATTGATATTTCGAATGAGTTCGGCTTCTCCCAAGTTCCGAGTCATACAAGAATATCTTTCCATTTCCCTTTCTCATCACTCCTCATCCACCATTTCCATACTCATCTTCCAAATCACGATCCACAAAACAGCATCCATTCTGCGTGAAGCTTCATCTCTTCTCCCAGTAACTTCTCTACTTGGTATTTTCAGCAAACTTCTCTGTCTAATTGAACTTTAGACATAAATACAATATCTCCTCTTTCCTTTTAAGCTTGTGGTTAAGCTAGAGTCATCTCATGCTGTTTCATCGACATAAACATCTCCCAAGCTTCAAATAAAAGAAAGTTCATTCTTTCATTTTTGGAACTTAACCCCGGTACTTCCTATGGATACACATGCTTAAGTCCTTAAACCCTCAACATTCAGCTTATATACTCTCCATAACTTATGTGTAGCTGGAACTAAACCTTGGTACACTAAATCTACTTACACTTCCTTCTTTAATTCCATCAACTCAGCTGGAGTCATCGACACAGGTCCAGCCCCAGGTATCAAAACAATAGAGAGTTCCACCTCTCTCTTAGGAGGTAATCCAGGTATTTCTTCTGGAAATACTTCCATGAAATCTTTCACCAAGGTATCTTGCTTACGTCCTCTTCACTCCCAACCGAGCTAGGATCATGAAGCACCCCGCTCATTTCTCCCAACTCCGACTACCCATGCTGAGCAGATATCACATCTGACTCTTGGAGATCTGGAAACGCTAATTTTCTGCCTACCGCGACCTATGAGAATGTGATTGGCAGATAGCCAATCCATTCCTAAGATAACATCCAGATCCTGAAGAGGTAGACAGATCAAGTTTACTTTGAATCTGCGTCCCTCTACCATCACTGGACATTCAGGGCAAACTGTAGAGGATAACACCTGTCCTGATACAGGTGTAGAGACCAACAGTTCAAACGGTACTTCCTTCACTAGAAGGCCCAACTCGGCTACACACAAGCTTGACACAAAGGAGTGTGTCGCTCCAGAATCAAACAAAATTCTAACGCATCTACCAGCTATAGAGCAACACTCTGTACTAAGTTACCTGACTGAGATGCCTCTGCTCCTGACATGGCAAACACTCTCCCTGTTGCCTGAGGTCTGCCTCCTTCGTTCCTCATCTGCTGAGAGCCACTGGGTTGAGTCGCCCCATTCCTGCTTGGGCAATCTCTAGCAACGTGCCCCGTCCTTTGGCAGACAAAACACCTTCTCTCAAAAGCCTTCTTGGGGCACACATTGGACGTGTGAGGTCCACCACAATGGAAACACTTGGGTTTCCAAGGTTGTTGCTGCTGAAGCTGGGATGACGCTGCTCCCGCCCGACGTGGTGGAGGTCTCGTATAAGGCTTGTCTTGTGGGTGTTGCACCTTAGCCTTCCCACTGGAAGAACTCCCTGGGTGTGACCTGATCACCCGAGAATCACCCTTTTCCAGGGTCTCAACCATCTTCGCCTTCTCTACCAAGGCGTGAAATTCCCTGATGCACATCGGGGCTATGGTCCTCTTCAGCCCATGCTTCAGTCCCTCTTCAAACTTCCTACACCTCCAAGCCTCAGAGGTCGCCTGGGTGTAGAATCGGGCGAGATACTCAAACCGAGCAGCATAGGCGTTCACAGACATATCCCCCTGCTCCAACTTTAGGAATTCAGCTTCCCTCGCAAACCTTGCGCTGTCTGGGAAGTATTTCTCCAGGAACTTCACCCTAAAGCTCTCCCAGTCCAACACATCCTCTCGGGCCTCCATCATCTGCTGAGCTCCCATCCACCAGAACTCAGCTTCCCCAGATAGCAAAAAGGTTGCGAACACCAATTTCTTCTCTTCAGGGCAGGAGGTCGCCCTGAAGATTTTCTCCAGCTCTCTGACCCACTGATCTGCCTGATCAGGGGTAGCATTCCCACTAAACTTGGGTGGGTTGTGCCTCATGAACTCAGTCAGTCCCATCTGTTCTTGAGGCTGACCGCCGTGGGAGTTCGTCTCAGCCGACCGAGCAGTTTCCCAGTGGTGCATTGTAGCTTGATGGTTCTGAGCCATCGCTGCATTCTGTTGCTGGATGGCAGTTGCCATCATCTCGATAGCCTTAGCAATCTGGCTCATCTCCGAAGAAGATTGGGGAGGGGTAGAAGGTCTACGTGCCATCTCCTTCGTTTTCAGATTTTGAAACTATAAGATTCCTATATTCCCTACAACTACAAGAATGAGATCGATAAGAAATCAATTCATTCAAGGGGGTAACAGCTAGACCTTACAAAGGTCAGCATCTCAAAATCATTAAGAATTTGAGCTCATCAACAGAATCATAATGCTTATAACATCAAGCATACACCAGAACAACTACTGGTATGCAGTCATCAATCCAATCCACCATTTTCAATCAATTACAAAGACACTCAAGAGAATGAGATAGCTCATTCCAGAATTCAATATATGTTAAACATCAAACTTTTGGAATTAAGATTGAGACTCATCTCGATCCAGTTATGAGTGTGCACCCTCACTACTTTATCAAGACCTTCTCATTCTTAATACTAAGATTTTCAGTTAGAACATATATTCACCAAAGCACACACAAAATTTCAATACAAAAACGTTTGAACACCTTTCACTATAGTTATTATTTTAAACTCAAATAACTTTCATGAGCAGAAGAAACACAATGGATCCACAGCCCGCAGGTCATCCTAAGGACGAACTGCTCTGATACCATTAATGTAACATCCCGCCAAATTACTTTGAAAATAAATATAAAACGAAAATAAAGGTGACAAATAGATTGAAGTGAGCAAAATCTTTATATAAAATAAATAAGTTTCTCCTCACAGGGAGTTTAATACAAATGATCACTTCTCCATTAAAAACGTAAACGAAATACAATACAAAAAAAAACAGATAGGCGATCTCCTGGCAGAAAGGGCGATCTCCTATAAGAAGGGCGATCTCCTTTCATAAAGGCGATCTCCTATTATAAGGCAGCAAGAGGGGCGATCACCCAACAGAAAAGAAAACAGGCGATCTCCTTCCAGCGACAATTTTCTAAAGAGCTCTACTTCCTGCAACATCATCTGCTCCCGTGTAAATTATACACGATCATTACAGGTTTAAGAAAAGGCCACAACACAAAAGAAAACACAGGGTAAGCTAGACATTTAAAAAGAGTTTAAATAAGGATACTTAAAATAAAATCAAGGTAAACAATTTCAAGATATTCACGTAAAGTTATCAAGTTTCTCGTACTCTTCACCTGATCATCCAGAAATCACACTCTTCACAATATTTTCCAGAGTCATTCTATTTCACAACTGTACCAAGTGTCTATCAATTTCAAGTTCCTCATTTCACATGTCAGACCACCACTGACTCAGCACACAAGACACTTGACACTACTTCCGGATTTACTCGTGCGTTGACTCAGGCCCAGAGATTTGCACCTGTCATACCATACCACTGTGAAATCCACACAGGGTCGCTGTGAATCCACACAGCTATGCGCATAAAGTCTCAATGTCATTAACTCTCCCGGTATGACAAGGTTAATTCATATAACAGGCCGAGCTCGTTGCCTTTTGAACAACTCACCCATACATATGAACCTCCTTCGACTCTCCACAACTGAATAACTTCATCTACGTGATTCCATTATATCAGTAGAGTCAGGATATCTCCTTCTAGACAAGCCCCAGGTCAATACACATTACATACGATCTTACACGGTATTTCCTTTCCTGAAAATACTATGCCTCGGTCTCACATTCACAGCATTCAAGACATCATCCCACTCAAATAAATGATTTAATCACAGTAACAATCATTCCAAAGGTTCAGATTTTTGAATATCACATTTAAGTTTCAGACAGTTTCAAAGCAACACCAAAAACAGAGAGTTTCGCAAACAACGCCAAAATCGGCGATCTGTTTCAAAACGGGGTATTTCAAAGTCTGTATATAAAACCGGCGACCACGTCGCCCAACCACATAGAAACAGAGCATTCACGAAGATGAAAACGAAAACCGGCGACCACGTCGCCCTTACTTCAGAAACAGCTAATCTATGGCTTGTATTTAAGATGAAGTCTAGCTTCCCTTACCTGGACTTGCGCAAAACACCAGGAGCTCCGAATCCCAACGAAGCTTGAACAACGCCTTGGCTCTGTTTTTGCGTCTGGTTGAAGGACTTGCAGAGAACCTCCCAGGTGCTCTAATGGTGGCTGCCTCTCGTCGTACTCTTGTGTGAAGATGCTAGAATCGCAGCGCGAAGGAGACAACTGGAGGAGAAGGGAGGTAACTCACTCTTTCTCTCTTTGAAGGCTGCAACGTTTCTTTTTCTCAGCAGTGGGTTTTCTGCATCTTAAACCAACTTATCCACCAAAAGCAGCTGCCACCACCCACTCTGCAGAGAAGTCTGAGAACCACTGCCCTGAACAGTACTGCCACTGTTGTCGCTTGTGCATGCCAGCCACTGCTCTGAACAGTACGACCGCGAGTGTCTCCTGCGCATGCCAACATTCTGATGTCACCACTCTGAATCATCCTTTTTGTCTACGTGGCGCGCGTGCAGGACGTTTCATGCTGAGAGTCTGGGTCCCACTTTATCTGTGTGAGGCTCGCCATCGCGACAACTTTCCAACGCTGACTCATCCTGGCGAACGACCGATGTCCCCTTCGCCCTGGAAGACGACCGATGTCTTCCTCTGGGAGACGACCGATGTCTTCCCTGGCGACGCCCTCATAACTCTCGCGCCTTGGCCACGCCCACATACCTCGCGCGCCCTGGCGACGCCCGCAAGCCTCTCGCGCCCGCGCGATGCCCGCATGCCTCTCGCGCCCGCGCGATGCCCGCATGCCTCGCGCCCTGGCGACGTCCACATGCCTCGCGCGCCCTGGCGACGTCCTTGCGCCCTGGCGACGTCCTCGCGCCCTGGCGACATCCTCGCGCCCTGGCGACGTCCTCGCGCCCTGGCGACGTCCTAGCGCCCTGGCGACGTCCTCGCGCCCTGGCGATCGCATACCTTTCTAAACTTAACTTTCCTTCCTTTTTATTTTGAATAAAACATACACAGAATTCCTTTGAAATATAACCCTTTTTATTCCAATTCATTTTTTACAGGTCCTTACAGGACCCTTGTGAAACATAAAGTCCTTTACAATACCATGCCACAATTTCATGGCATAATCTACAAATTCTAAGGTGGCTAGCTGATACTTGTGTTGTTCATCTTTGATCTCATGGAGCTCAAATATTTGTTCACACTTAGCCTCCCAATCCAAATACACATTAGGATCACTAGATCCATTGAAAGTAGGAAGTTTGACCGAAGGTAGCCTAGCCTTTGCATCTTGATAGTAGCCATTGCCATAGTGAGGTCTCTCCCCTTGGTTGGGATGTCTACGTCCAAGGAATTGGTGTGGAGTTCTCCTTCTCCTATGCGCATCTCCACTGCCAAAATCATTTGAAGAGGCTCTTGTTGAATGTCTATGTGAATGATGCTCATCATGGATTGAAGGAGATGGTCTATCTTGTTACACCTCTAGCTGTTGCAATTTCTCTTCCAAACGTCTAATGGTTCTTTGTGCTTCATGTAATTCACCAAGGATTGAAGATTTGGAAGGAGAATTCTGCTTGTATGAGGCATCACTTGAAAATCCAGCCATTTGTAATTAAAAACAGCAACACACAAAAACAGCAAACAAGGAAAGAAACAAAAATTAGCAAAACAGTGAGTGTTTTAAGTAAAAATAAAGCCGAATTGAATTTAGGCAAAAAGATTGGTGTTCTTGCCGGTTGACTTGCTGTTGGTCAAACTCTACGATCGCTAGCACCTTCTTCCTCCTCCTTCACTGTAAAATAGCTTGCCTGCAAAAGAGAGAAAGAGAGGCGCCCTCACGGCCGTGTGCACTCCGACGCTCAAGTCAAAACTAGGGCAAAAAACACCAAGTGTATAGTAAAAGAGTGTTAGTCTAAAAAAACTACGTCCCTTCCCCTGGAGCCTTAAGCCCCTTTTATAGGGAGTCATTAGGTTATCTCTTGTAACCAACTTTCCCTGCATGGAACTTTATCTTTAGCAGGAAAATATTTAGTGAGTGAGAGAATGCTGTTATACATGCGTAATCTTTAACAGCGTATCTTTGTATATTTGGAGTGCTACTGCCACCACCTGCATATCAATGAAATATTACTAGGAACAATATCTTTTATCTCATAATCCTCTAGCGTGTATGGCGGTAACCTTCTATCTTTAAGCAATTATCTTTATGAGCGAATATCATGGTACACTGCTAACCCTAACGTTGCTGTTCTGCAACTCTAATCACGTGCCCTTAAACCCTTCACTTACTGTTCTGCAACTCCAAGGATAAATCCCTTATGCCAAAGCCTAACGTTTCGCATATATCCCGCATGTATGACGTATCTAGAGTTCAATTCATATCTTGACGCGGGTATCTCCTGGGACCCACTATGGGTTCTACCATACCGGCCTCTCCTGTGCCGAGGACTGATCAGCCTGCGGTGCAACAAAGACACATCAATCCCTTCTGGTAACCACCCTTCCTGAGGGAACACACTGATGACTGATCACCCTTCTCGGAGGAAACACACCGATGACTGATCACCCTCCAATCCAAGCTGCCCGCGGGGTCCACTCCACGTGGCTTTGGCCCATGCTGTGGGACCCAGCTGACGTGGTTCACCCTTTACTATCTGTTCTCGACGACCGAGGTCTGGCCACTACAATTGGGGTCACTCTCAAAGAAATAATGTCCTTGCACTAATCTGATCTTGAGGCCTTGGAGTCCTCAAATGAAAGATGTCAAAGCAAGCACACCAATCTCAAAGTGAACCACCACAAAACCACTGAACAATAAAGACAAACAAGAAAAGGTGTAAGCAAAGAAAGGTAATTGCAAAAGGAAAACTATATGTAATACAAACTCAAAGAGTAAAGAATGAAAGACAAGCAAGAAAATAAAGAACTCAATGAAGAAAGAAGGCACACCAAAAGAGTCCTAGAGAAAAGTACTAGATTAGATTTAAGAAACCAAAAACAGAACTACAAGAAAATTGTTGTATGCAAACTGTGCTATTTTTACAGAGTTAACTGGAATGATTGGAAGCGAACTGGAATGTGAAAAATTTACCACAGAAACTTCAATGTCTCACAACTCAATAATGGCACTGGAATGAGGTAAAAACAGTAAGCCAATTGAGAGAAATAAATTTTTCAAAATTGCTGCCCAATTACTGTCTTTTTTTTTGTTTTTTTGTTTTTTTTTTTCGGTAGGAATGTACACTTTTCGTATCTTATTTATCATATTTTCGGTAGGAATTTTTGAGTACTTGTTTTTGCTATGCTTTTGTAACACTTTGAAGAATGTTAATCTAAATTTTCACAAATTTCCAGTGAGCCAAATAATTGCAGTAAATTGAAAACAATAGCACGTTTGTAAGAAAACAGAGTATCCTATTTAGGAATGAAGAACAGGATGAGTGTAACGCCCCTCAAAGTCTTTTCATATTTATATAATAAAATAAGCGTAGACATTAATTTATAAAATCAACATATGTATTGTTCTTGCCGGTTGACCCGCCTGTCGGTTGACTCACGACACTCACACGCCTCCTTCCTCACGTTGATATGTGCTTGGTTCTCTCGAAGCAATCTACACCTGCAAAAGAGAAAGGGGGCGCCCTAGAGGCCATTTGCACTCCGACGCTCAAGTCAGTGTAAGGCAAGGAACACCAAGTGTATTGAGTTTCTCTCTCTGTGTTTAGGTCTAGAAACTGCGTACCTTTGTGAAGTATTTTACTGTCCCTTATATAGTCTAGGGTTTACTGCGCCGCTAGCCCTAATTAGGGTTTCCTGCGCTGCTAGCCATATTTAGGGTTTACTGGAATACCCCTGCGCCGCTATCACCCAATCTTAGGGTAATCTAGCACATAAGGTTTCCTTCTCTGGAGTGCAAACTTTAACAGGGTGACCACCTGGATGCCTCCTTGTGCACCTAATCTCTGGGGCCACCTGTTCTGGGAGTGCCTTCACTGTTTACGTGCCATGCATGTAGCTTCACTGGGAAAACCCTAGTTCTGGTGAGTACTCGTCCCCTCAAGACTCTACACCCAACTGTGCTCTCCCTGCTACCCGCATGGGCACTTCGTGATTCAGGTCTCTCCCTACCTCTGGGTATTTAACTGGTCTTCCCCCAAGGCCGATGTCACCTCGTCTTCACCCAAGGCCAATGTCACCTCGCCATACTCTGAGTGGCGACGACACCTCAGCCCATCCTGGTGGTCTGACGACTACTCACCCTTCCCTGTGGGGACGCGCTGATGACTAATCACCCTTCTCTCAGGGGACACACCGACGATTGATCACCCTACTCTGAGGGAACATACCGATGACTGATCACCTTACTCTGAGGGAACACACTGGTGACTGATCACCCTCTCTGAGGGAACACACCGATGACTGATCACCCTCTAATTGGGTCCATTCCTCACGTGGCTTTGGCCCATGCTATGGGACCCATCTGACGTGGTTCGCCCTTTACTACCTGTTCTCGGTGTCCGAGGACTGGTCGGTACATGTATATATATTGAAAATACATCATCCCATACATTGTATTTCAAAAAGAAACGTCCCTCTTATAGGGGTTTTAATACATTCCATCAACTGTTTCGAAATAAAACCAAAATACAGCATAAAAAGAAAACAGGCGATCTCTTCCTCCAACTGCTCACTGAGGAGCTCGACTACCTGCAACATCATCTGCTCCCGTGTAAAATACACGATCATCACAGTTTTAAGAAAAACAGCCACAGAACAAAACACAGGGTAAGCTAGCTATTCTAAAACTTGAAGTACGAAACTTTAAAATCAATATAAAACAGATTTAAAACACCCACGTAAAATCCATCAATTTTCCCATTCATTTCACACACTTCACAATTTCATCAAGTGTTATTTCTTTCACATAAACCATCAAGTGTCTATCAAATTTCAATAATTCTCTTTCTCATGTTAGACTTCCACTGACTCACCACACATAGACACATACCACACCACTGTAAAGTCCACACAGGACAGCTAGTGAAGTCCACACAGGACAGCTCGTGAAGTCCACACAGGACAGCTAGTGAAGTCCACACAGGACAGCTCGTGAAGTCCACACAGGACAGCTAGTGAAGTCCACACAGGACAGCTCGTGAAGTCCACACAGGACAGCTCGATATCATCAATTCACCCAATGCACCATACAACACTTAAATGAACGATTCCAACCACAGCAACAATCGTACCAAGGTTCAGATTTTCCAATATCACATGCATTTCACATATCAATCTCAAACAAGTTCAAAGCGACACTAAAACAGGGGATTTCGAAAACAACATTAAAATCGGCGATCACGTCGCCCCACACATAAAAACAGAGCATCGTGAAAAAGAATATGAAACCGGCGACCACGTCGCCCTCACTTCAGAACCTACTCGCCTAAAGTTTTTATAAATGAAAATGCTAGCTTCCCTTACCTGGACTAGCGTAAACTTCACTAAGAGCTCCAACCCAATGCGATCCAAGGATGCCTTAACTCTGTTTTAGCGTCCGGCTTGGAGAACTTGCAGAGAACCTCCCAGGTGCTCTATGGTAGTCGCCGATAGCCAACTGATGCGCTAGGACGTCTGAACGTATGGAGAAGGAGAAGAAGAAACAGGGAGCTAAAACCAACTCACTCAATTTCTCTCTACTCAAGCAGCGTTCGAACCCTGCCTATCCAAACTGAAGTTTGAACTTAAGCCACCCTTCCCAGGCATGCCGCTGCCACCACCCACTCTGCAAGGAAGCTTGCGTATACATTTCCTCTAACAGTATGACCACGTGGGTCTCTGCGCACCAACTCTGGGTCACTTTCCATACCAACTCTCTGATGCTAACTGTAACATCCCGCCAAAATACTATACAAATGTATATAATGAAAATAAAGGTAACAAATAGATTGAAGTGAACAAAATATTATATATATGAAATGTAGTTTCTCCTCACAGGGAGTTTAATACAAATTCGGTCAAATTTTCCAGAAACATAAACAAATTACAGTAAAAAAAACAAAGCAGGCGATCTCCTATCGGAAGAGACCGATCTCCTATCGGACGAGGCCGATCTCCTATCAGAGGGCCCAAAACAGCCGATCTGCTACCAAAACAGAAATCAGGCGATCTCCTTCCGGCGACCACTCACTAAGGAGCTCTACTTCCTGGAAGATCATCTGCTCCCGTGTAAATTATACACGATCATCACAGTTTTAAGAGAAAACAGCCAGAGAACAATACAAAGGGTAAGCTAGATATTTTAAAGAGAGTTTATATATAAACATTAAAATCAAGGTAAAACAATTTCAAGGTAACCACGTAAAACTATACATTTTCTCATCTCCTTCACCTGATCGCCAAGAAGTCATACATTTCACAATATTTTCAAGAGTCGTTCTATTTCACATAATGTACCAAGTGTCTATCAATTCAATGTTTCTCATTTCCCACATCAGACTTCCACTGACTCAGCACACAAGACACTTGACACTACTTCCGGAAGACTCGTGCATTGATTAGACTCAAAGATCTGCACCTGTCATACTAAACAGCTGTAATGTTTCCCCAGCTATGTGTAAGGACCTGTAAAATTGAATTGGAATAAAAAGGGTTATATTTTAAAAGAATTCTATGTATGTTTTATTTAAAATAAAAAGGGCGGAAAAGTTAAGTTTAGAAGGCTATGAGATCGCCGGTCGCCTGCTACAGATGAGCGCCAGGTGGACGTCGCCAGGGCGCGAGGCATGCAGGCATCGTGCGGGCGCGAGAGGCATGCAGGCATCGTGCGGGCGCGAGGCATGCAGGCATTGCCAGGGCGCGAGGCATGTGGACGTGGCCAAGGCGCAAGAGTTATGAGGGCGTCGCCAGGGAAGACATCGGTCGTCTCCCAGAGGAAGACATCGGTCGTCTTCCAGGGCGAAGGAGACATCGGTCGTCTTCCATGGCGAAGGAGACATCGGTCGTCTTACAGGGCGAAGGAGACATCGGTCATCTTCCAGGGCGAAGGAGACATCGGTCGTTCGCCAGGATGAGTCAGCAGTGGAAAGTTATCGCGCGACGCCGAGTTTCACACAGAGTAAAGTGGGACCCAGATTCCCAGCATGAAACGTCCTGCACACGCGCCACGTAGACAAACAGGGTGGTTTAGAGTGGTGACATCAGAATGTTGGCATGCGCAGGAGACACTCGCGGTCGTACTGTTCAGAGCAGTGGTTGGCATGCACAAGCGACAACGGTGGTAGTACTGTTCAGAGCAGTGGTTGGCATGTACCAGAGACAACTGTAGTCGTACTGTTCAGGGAAACGTACACTCAGACTTCTCTGCAGAGTGGGTGTGGCAGCTGCTTTTGGTGGATAAGTTGGTTTAAGATGCAGAGACCCACTGCTGAGAGAACGAAAAACGTTGCAACATTCAAAGAGTGAAAGAATGAGTTACCTCCCTTCTCCTCCAGATATCTCCTTCGTGCTGCGATTCTAGCATCTTCACACAAGAGTACGACGAGAGGCAGCACCATTAGAGCACCTGGGAGGTTCTCTGCAAGTCCTTCAACCAGACGCAAAAACAGAGCCAAGGCGTTGTTCAAGCTTCGTTGGGTTTCGGAGCTCCTGGTGTTTTGCGCAAGTCCAGGTAAGGGAAGCTAGACTTCATTTTCAATACAAGCCATAGTTTAGCTATTTTCTGAAGTGAGGGCGACGTGGTCGTCGGTTTTCGTTTTCATCCTTGTAAAATGCTCTGTGCTATGTGTTGGGCGACGTGGTCGCCGGTTTTAAATGCAGACTTCGAAATACCCTATTTTTGAACCAGGTCGCCGGTTTTGGCGTTGTTTGCGAAACTCTCTGTTTTTGGTGTTGCTTTGAAACTGTTGAGATTTAAATGAGATATTCGAAAATAAGAACCTTGGATTGAGTTTTGCTGTGATTGAAATCATTCCTTTAAGTGTTATGTGATGTGTTGGATGTGGTGAATGTGGATCGAGGCATAGTATTTTCAGGAAAGAAAATACCGTGTAAGATCGTGTAGGATGTGCATTGATCGGTGATGTCTATAATGGGATTATCCTGACTCTCCTGAGATAATGGATTCATATAGATGAGGTTATTCAGGCGTTGAGAGTCGAAGGAGGTTCATATGTATGGGTGAGTCGTGTGAAACAGAACGAGCTCGGCCTGTCATATGGATTAACCCTGTCATACTGTGAGAATGGTGAACTTGAGATCGAGAATGTGTGATGCGCATAGCTGTGGAAACATTACAACAGCTTGTATGACAGGTGCAGAATCTCTGAGTCTAGTCAATGCACGAGTCTTCCGGAAGTAGGTCAAGTGTCTTGTGTGCTGAGTCAGTGGTGGTCTGACATGTGAAATGAGGAACTTGAAATTGATAGACACTTGATACAGTTGTGAAATAGAATGACTCTGGAAAATATTGCAAAATGTGTGATTTCTGGGCGATCAGGTGAAGAGTATGAGAAACTTGATAACTTTACGTGAATATCTTGGAAATTGTTTACCTTGATTTTATTTTAAGTATTCTTATTTAAACTCTCTTTAAAATATCTAGCTTACCCTGCATGTTTTGTTCGTTGGCTGTTTTTCTCTTTAAACTGTGATGATCGTGTATAACTTACACGGGAGCAGATGATCTTCCAGGAAGTAGAGCTCCTTAGTGAGTGGTCGCCGAGGAAGAGATCGCCTGTTTGTGGTGATCGCCGGTTTTCTATCTCTTGGTGGTGATCGCCGGATTTATGTCCTGCTGCAGATCGCCTGTTTTGGGCCTTCTGTTACTAGATCGCCGGTTCATGTATGAAGATCGCCGGTTTTGTTGTATTTGGTTGAATTTCGTTTTAAATTTTGAAAACATTTGACCTGGTTATGTATTTAACTCCCTAAGAGGAGCAACTTCATTTCTTATATATATAATATCATGTACTCTTCAATATTATTTGTTTACCTTTATTTTCATTATACATGTATGTATGGTTTTATTTTGCGGGATGTTATTAACAACTATATTGAAAGATGGTTTTATTAACAACTATAGTGAAAGGTTTTCAAACGTTTTTGTATTGAAATTTTGGGTGTGCTTTGGTGAATATATGTTCTAACTGAAAATCTTAGTATTAAGAATGAGAAGGTCTTGATAAAGTAGTGAGGGTGCACACTCATAACTGGATCAAGATGAGTCTCAATCTTAATTCCAAAGGTTTGATGTTTAGCATATATTGAATTCTGGTGTGAGCTATTTCATTTTCTTGAGTGTCTTTGTAATGATTGAAAATGGTTGATTGGATTGATGACTGCATACTAGTAGTTGTTCTGGTATTATGCTTGATGTTATAAGCCTTATGATTCTGTTGATGAGCTCAAATTCTTAATGACTTTGAGATGCTGACCTTTGTAAGGTCTAGATGTTACCTCCTGAATGAATTGATTTTTAATCGATCTCATTCTTGTAGTGGTAGGGACTATAGAAACCCATAGTTTCAAAATCTGTAAACGAGGAAAGATGGCGCGTAAACCTCCTACCCCTCCCCGGCCTTCTTCAGAGATGGGTCAGATCGCCAGGGCCATGGAGATGATGGCAACTGCCATCCAGCAGCAGAATATGGTAATGGCCCAGATTCATCAGGCTGTAATGAACCATTTGGAAACTGCTGGATCGGCTGCAACAGCTTCCCATGTCAATCAGCCTCGGGAGCAGGTGGGGATGACCGAGTTCATGAGGCACAACCCAACCCAGTTCCGTGGGAACGTTTCTCCGAACCAACCAGATCAGTGGATCAGGGAGTTCCATGCCTTAGTGGAGAAGGCAAAGGGGGTGGAGACCCTGGAGAGGGGTGGTTCCAGAGTAATCAGATCACAACCAGGGGGTCCCTCCAGTGGGAAGGCCAAGGTGCAGCACCCACAAAGCAAGCCTTATTCGAGACCCCCACAGCATAGGGCAGAAGCAGCACCGCCCCAGTTTCAGCAGCAACAACCCTGGAAACTTAAATGTTTCCACTGTGGTGGACCACACACCGCCAAGGTGTGCCCCAAGAGAGATTCAGAGAGAAGATGTTTTGCCTGTCAAAAGACGGGACATGTTGCTAGAGATTGTCCTACCCAGAATAGGATGACTCAACCCAGTGGATCCCAACAGTTGAGGAATGGAGGCAGTCGACCTCAGGCAGCAGGGAGAGTGTTTGCCATGCCTGGAGCGGAGGCATCTCAATCAGGTAACTTGGTACAGAGTGTTGCTCTATAGCTGGTAGATGCGTTAGAATTTTGTTTGATTCCGGAGCGACACACTCTTTTGTGTCAAGCTTGTGTGTAGCCGAGTTGGGCCTTCTAGTGAAGGAATTACCGTTTGAACTGTTGGTCTCTACACCTGTACCAGGACAGGTGTTGACCTCTACAGTTTGCCCTGAATGTCCAGTGATGGTAGAGGGACGCAGATTCAAAGTAAACTTGATCTGCCTACCTCTTCAGGATCTGGATGTTATCCTAGGAATGGATTGGCTATCTGCCAATCACATTCTCATAGGTTGCGGTAGGCAGAAAATTAGCGTTTCCAGATCTCCAAGAGTCAGATGTGATATCTGCTCAGCATGGGTAGTCGGAGTTGGGAGAAAGGAGCGAGGTGCTGCATGATCCTAGCTCGGTTGAGAATGAAGAATGAAGAGGACGTAAGCAAGATACCTTGGGGAAAGATTTCATGGAAGTATTTCCAGAAGAAATACCTGGATTACCTCCTAAGAGAGAGGTGGAACTCTCTATTGCTTTGGTACCTGGAGCTGGACCAGTGTCAATGACTCCAGCTGAGTTGGTGGAATTAACGAAGGAAGTGTAAGTTAGATTTAGGGTACCAAGGTTTAGTTTCAGCTACATATAAGTTATGGAGAGTATATAAGCAGAATGTTGAGGGTTTAAAGACTTAAGCATGTGTATCCATAGGAAGTACCGGGGTTAAGTCCCAAGAATGAAAGAATGAATTTTATTTTATTTGAAGCTTGGGAGATGTTCATGTCGATGAAACAGCATGAGATGACTCTAGCTTAACCACAAGCTTAAAAGGAAAGAGGAGATATTGTATTTATGTCTAAAGTTCAATTAGACAGAGGAATTTGCTGAAAAATACCAAGTAGAGAAGTTACTGGGATAAGAGAGAAAGCTTCACGCAGAATGGATGCTGTTTTGTGGATCGTGATTTGGAAGATGAGTATGGAAATGGTGGATGAGGAGTGATGAGAAAGGGAAATGGAAAGATATTCTTGTATCCAAATATGACTCGGAACTTGGGGGAAGCCGAGCTCATTCGAAATATCAATCATGGTGGTGGAGAGATGTACGTAAGGTGTGCGAGGAGGGTGAAGATGATGGTTAGTTCCAAAAAGTCATTGTTTGGAAAGTTGGAGGCGGAAGGGATGTGAGATTTCAGGAGGATGCGTGGGCCACTAACTTTAACTTTAAAGCAACGTGGCTGGTCTATGTGCTTCAAGTGGATAAGTGTTCTACTTGTTCGACATAAGGATTTGAGGTCCCACCTTGAGAACTTTTATCTTATACGTATGTCATCCAAGTAGAATCAGGTGTGGAAGGGAATGCGGGTGGCAATAGTATGTGGTATCTTGGAGGAGAGGAATAGAGTTGTCCTTAAGCAAGAAATTCTGGATGCAGAGGAAATTTCCCAATCGGCTCCACTACTTACATGGTTGTGGTTGAGATATATAGTGCGTTCGTTCTTGTATGCCTTTTTCAGATAGGCACCTGAACCCAAATCAATGCATCCAATGTATACATTGAACAAAGAGGAAATGATGGGAACAGGGAGCCGAGTTGGCAAAAGAAGTCATAATGATGATTTAGAAAGTAACAGCAACAAGAACTTTGTTTTTATAAGGTGCAGAATTATGTAGCATAGTGGTGAACCAAAGGTGTTCCTTTAGGGAGCGTGAGAATTAGATCAGCAGTTGGGAAGTCGATGGATGGTTTTGGTCAAGATGCGGAAGTTGATTCCTAGAAGGAGATTTCGGATCCTAGTTTGAATTGGCTGGGGGATGTAAGGACCTGAAAAATTAAATTGGAATAAAAGAGTTATATTTTAAATGAATTCTAAGTATGTTTTTATTTAGAATAGAAAGGGAGGAAAAAGTTAAGTTTAGAAGGCTACGAGATGCTGACCTTTGTAAGGTCTAGATGGTACCTCCTGAATGAATTGATTTCTGATCGATCTCATTCTTGTAGTTGTAGGGAATATAGAAACCAATAGATTCAGAATCCAGAACGAAGAAGATGGCACGTAGACCTTCTACCCCACCCCAACCTTCCTCAGAGATGAGCCAGATCGCCAAGGCCATCGAGATGATGGCGACTGCCATTCAGCAGCAGAATGCGGCGATGGCTCAGAACCATCAAGCCACAATGCAACACTGGGAAACTGCCCGATCTGCTGAGACAAACTCCCACGTCGGTCAGCCCCAAGAACAGATGGGACTGGCCGAGTTCATGAGGCACAACCCACCTAAGTTCAGTGGGAATGCTACCCCTGACCAGGCAGATCAGTGGGTCAGGGAGTTGGAGAAAATCTTTAGGGCGACCTCCTGCCCTGAAGAGAAGAAGCTGTTGTTCGCCACTTATCTGCTATCAGGAGAAGCTGAGTTCTGGTGGATGGGAGCTCAGCAGATGATGGAGGCATGAGAGGATGTATTGGATTGGGAGAGCTTCAGGGTGAAGTTCTTGGAGAAATACTTCCCTGACAGTGCCAAGTTTGCAAGGGAAGCTGAGTTCTTAAAGTTGGAGCAGGGGGACATGTCAGTAAACGCCTATGCTGCTCGTTTTGAGTACCTCGCCCGGTTTTATACCCAGGCGACCTCCGAGGCCTGGAGATGTAGAAAATTCGAAGAAGGACTGAAGCATGGGCTGAAGAGGACCCTAGCCCCGATGTGCATCAGGGAATTCCACGCCTTAGTGGAGAAGGCGAAGATGGTGGAGACCCTGGAAAAGGGTGATTCTCGGGTGATCAGGTCACACCAAGGAGGTTCCTCCAGTGGGAGGGCTAAGGCACAGCACCCACAAAGCAAACCCTATGCGAGACCTCCACCACATCGGGCAGGAGCAGCACCTCCCCAGTTTCAACAGCAGCAACCTTGGAAACCCAAGTGTCTTCACTGTGGTGGACCACACGCCTCCAATGCTTGTTTCAAGAAGATTTCAGAGAGGAGATGTTTTGTCTGCCAAAAGATAGGGCACGTTGCTAGAGAGTGCCCTAGCAGGAATGGGGCGACCCAACCCAGTGGCTCCCAACAGTTGAGGAACGAGGGCAACAGACCTCAGGCAACAGGGAGGGTGTTCGCCATGTCTGGAACAGAGGCAGCTCAGTCAGGTAACCTCATCCAAGGTGTTTGTTTTATTGCTGGTAGAGGTGTAAGGGCTTTGTTTGATTCTGGAGCGACACACTCCTTTGTGTCAAGCCTGTGTGTAGCTGAGTTGGGCCTCCTAGTGAAGGAGTTACCTTTCGACCTGTTGGTCTCTACACCTGCGTCAGGACAGGTGTCGACCTCTACGGTGTGCCCCGAATGTCCAGTAATTGTGGAGGGACGCATATTCAAGGTGAACTTGATCTGCCTACCTCTTCAGGACCTGGATGTTATCCTGGGAATGGATTGGTTAGCTGCCAATCACGTTCTCATAGACTGTGGTAGGCAGAAAGTAGCGTTTCCAGACCCCCAAGAATCGGATGTGTTATCAGTTCAATGAGGGCGATCAGAGCTGGAAGGAGGGGCGAGGTGCTTCGTGGTGCTCGCCCGGTTGGAAGTGGAGAATAAAGGGGACGTAAACAGGATACAAGTGGTGAAAGATTTCACAGATGTATTCCCAGAAGAGGTGCCTGGGTTACCCCCTAAGAGAGAAGTGGAATTCTCTATTGACTTGGTACCTGGAGTTGGACCAATATCAATGGCACCTTA
The DNA here is from genome assembly GCA_013389735.1 of Phaseolus lunatus. Lineage (NCBI taxonomy): Eukaryota > Viridiplantae > Streptophyta > Magnoliopsida > Fabales > Fabaceae > Phaseolus > Phaseolus lunatus. The sequence goes on from CM023864.1 coordinate 25,491,974, forward strand.
CAGGATGGCACTAGCCGAGTTAGTGGAGTTAAAGAAGCAAGTGGAAGAGTTGCTGGAGAAGCAATTCATCAGACCCAGCGTATCTCCATGGGGAGCTCCAGTGCTCCTAGTCAAGAAGAAGGATGGAGGGTCTCGGTTGTGTATAGACTACAGGCAATTGAACAAATTGACCATCAAGAACAAGTACCCCCTACCTCGGATTGATGATTTGATGGACCAAATTCATGGGGCCTCGGTGTTCTCCAAGATTGACCTGAGATCGGGGTATCACCAAATCTTGGTAAAAGCTGAAGATGTTCAGAAGACAGCTTTTAGGTCTCGATATGGGCACTACGAGTATGTAGTGATGCCATTTGGAGTCACCAATGCTCCAGCTCTATTCATGGACTACATGAATAGGATCTTTCGCCCTTTCTTGGATAAGTTTGTGGTGGTCTTCATAGATGACATCCTCATTTATTCAAGGACCGAGGAAGAGCATGAGGAACACCTGAGGACAGTATTGGAAATACTAAGAGAGAAGCAGCTCTATGCCAAGTTCTCCAAGTGTGAGTTCTGGCTGAGGGAAGTCAACTTCTTAGGACACGTGATATCTGCCCAAGGGATCTCGGTAGATCCAGCCAAGGTAGAGGCAGTGCTGCAATGGGAATGTCCTAAGACCGTGACTGAGATAAGGAGCTTTGTGGGGTTGGCGGGCTACTATCGGAGGTTTATTGAGGATTTTTCCAAGATAGTGGCTCCTTTAACACAGCTAACCCGCAAGGACCAACCTTTTGCTTGGACCGACCGATGTGAGCAGAGCTTCATGGAACTAAAGGAGAGGTTGACCAGTGCTCCAGTGCTGGTGATCCCCGAGGTAGGAAGACCTTTTGATGTCTTCTGTGACACTTCACATCAAGGCTTGGGATGTGTTTTAATGCAAGAGAAGAGAGTGGTTGCATATGCTTCAAGACAACTCAAGGTTCATGAGAGAAACTACCCTACGCATGACTTGGAGTTGGCGGCAGTGGTTTTTGCCTTGAAGATCTGGAGGCACTATCTATATGGAGCTCGGTTCCAGGTGTTCAGTGACCACAAGAGCTTGAAGTACCTGTTCGATCAGAAGGAACTAAACATGAGACAAAGAAGGTGGATGGAATTCCTAAAGGATTACGACTTTCAACTCATGTATCACCCAGGGAAGGCCAATGTAGTGGCAGATGCCTTGAGTAGGAAGTCTATACAAGTCGCCACTATGATGATGGAAGAGCAGAAACTGATCGAGCAGTTCAGAGACTTAAACCTTGGAGTAGAATTTCACGTGAATCAAATTAGTTGTAGCAAGCTGACTATAACTAATGACTTCCTGGGAATGTTGAAGGATAAGCAATTGGAGGACCCTAGCCTGAAGCGCACTGTAGAGTCACTAGGGACAGATCAGGCGAGAGGCTTTGAGATGGGCGATGATGGGATCTTGAGGTTTGATGGCAGAATTTGCATACCTGCAAATGATGAGTTGAAGAAGATGATCCTAGAGGAAGGTCATAAGAGTCGCCTTAACCTTCATCCAGGCATGAACAAGATGTACCATGACTTGAAGGAGTCATTTTGGTGGTCGGGCATGAAGAGGGACATCGCCCAGTATGTGACAACCTGCTTAACGTGTCAGAAGGCGAAGGTAGAGCATCAAAGACCTGGCGGGCTGTTGCAGCAACTGGATATCCCTGAGTGGAAATGGGACAGCATCGCCATGGATTTTGTCACTCATTTACCCAGATCGACAAAAGGTCATGATGCAATCTGGGTCATCATTGATAGGCTGACGAAGAGTGCCCACTTTCTTCCAGTGAATATGAAGATGCCTATGGTCAAGCTGGCACAGCTATACATCCAAGAAATAGTAAGGCTGCATGGAGTGCCTTCCAGCATCGTTTCAGATAGAGATCCCAGGTTTACTTCACGGTTTTGGCAGACCTTACAAGAATGCTTGGGAACTAAGTTGAGGATGAGCTCTGCATATCATCCCCAAACAGATGGTCAGTCAGAGAGAACGATCCAATCTCTGGAAGATCTGCTGAGGGCGTGCGTCTTGGATCAATTGGGAAGTTGGGAGGAGGTGTTGCCACTAGTGGAGTTTACCTATAACAATAGCTACCACGCCAGTATTGGGATGGCCCCATATGAAGCCCTGTATGGGAGGAAATGCAGAACCCCCTTTTGCTGGTACCAAGAGGGCGAGGCAGTCTTGGTCGGGCCAGAGTTGATTCAACAGACGACCGAGAAGGTAAAGCAGATACAAAGCAGAATGAAAGCTTCTCAGAGTAGGCAGAAGTCCTATGCAGATCAGAGGAGAAAGCCTTTGGAGTTTGCTGCTGGAGATCACGTGTTCATGAAAGTGACACCAACCAAGGGTGTAGGGCGGGCGATCAGGTCAAAGAAGTTGTCCCCTAAGTTCGTGGGACCATATCAGATCTTAAGAAGGATTGGCCCAGTGGCGTATGAGATCGCCCTACCTCCCCATCTGGCGAATCTGCACAATGTCTTTCACGTGTCACAGCTGAGGAAGTACATGGCAGACCCCAGTCATGTGCTGGATGTAGACGACGTGCAGATCAGAGATGACTTGTCCTTTGAAGCAAAACCAGTCAGGATTGACGATCGACAAAGTAAACAGCTCAGAGGCAAGACCATCGACATGGTGAAAGTGGTGTGGGATGAGAGATCGGGGGATTCAACTTGGGAGTTAGAAGAACCCATGAGGGAGGCTTATCCATACCTCTTTTCCTTGTAATCCAATTTTCGAGGACGAAAATTTTTCTTGTTGGGGAGAATGTAAGGACCTGAAAAATTAAATTGGAATAAAAGAGTTATATTTTAAATGAATTCTAAGTATGTTTTTATTTAGAATAGAAAGGGAGGAAAAAGTTAAGTTTAGAAGGCTACGAGGTCGCCGGTCGCCTGCTACACATGAGCGCCAGGTGGACATCGCGCGGGCGTGAGAGGCATGCAGGCATCGCGCGGGCGCGAGGGGCATGCGGGCATCGCGCGGGCGCGAGGCACGCGGGCATTGCCAGGGCGCGATGCATGTGGACGTGGCCAAGGCGCGAGAGTTATGAGGGCGTCGCCAGGGAAGACATCGGTTGTCTCCCAGAGGAAGACATCGGTCGTTCGCCAGGAAGATGTCATCGGTGGTAGTCTTCGCGCGAGGTCATCGGTGGTAGTCTTCGCGCGAGGTCATCGGTGGTAGTCTTCGCGCGAGGTCATCGGTGGATCGTCTTCGCGCGAGAGGTCATCAGTGGTTTCTCTTCGAGCTGGTAGTCATCGGCGAAAGGTCATCGCGCGACGTTGAGTTACACCCAGAGAACGTGGGCCCCAGACTCCCAGCAAGAGATGTTCTGCACGCGCGCCACGTAGACAAAAGAGTGGTTCAGAATAGTGACCTCAGAGTGTTAGCCTGCGCAGAGGCACGCTTAGGTGTACTGTTCAGCGAAGCGTACACGCAAACTCCCTGCAGAGTGGGTGGTGGCAGCGGTTTTTGTGGAGAAGTCAGCTTAAGATGCAAAAACCCATTTCTGAGGGAGAAGGAAAGAAACGTTGTTGTGGTTCCAGAGCTAAAGGGTGCGTTTATCTCCCTTCTCCTCCATTCTCTCCTTCGCGCTGCGATTCTAGCACCTTCACACGAGAGTACGACGAGCGACGGCCACCATTAGAGCACCTGGGAGGTTCTCTGCAAGTCCTTCAACCAGACGCAAAAACAGAGCCAAGGCGTCGTTCAAGCTTCGTTGGGTTTCGGAGCTCCTGGTGTTTGGCGCAAGTCCAGGTAAGGGAAGCTAGACCTCTTTTTCCATACAAGCCATAGTGTAGCTATCTCGGAAGTGAGGGCGACGTGGTCGCCATTTTTGTTTTCATCTGCGTAAAATGCTCTGTTTGTGTGCTTGGGCGACGTGGTCGCCGGTTTTATATACAGTCTTCGAAACACCCTGTTTTTGAACTAGATCGCCGGTTTTGGCGTTGTTTGTGAACTCTCTGTTTTTGGGTGTTGTTTTGAAACTACTTGAGATTTAAATGAAATATTCGAAGATCTGAACCTTGAAATGATTCGTTGCTGTGACTTGAATCAATTACTCGAGTGGTATGATGTTTTTGAATGCTATGAATGTGGGATCGAGGCATAGTATTTTCAGGAAAGAAAATACCGTGTAAGATCTTGTAGTAGGTGCATTGATCGGTGATTCCTAAGGGGATATCCTGACTCTGCTGAGGTAATGGAATCACGTAGAGGAAGTTACTCAGTTGTTGAGAGTCGAAGGAGGTCTATATGATGGGCGTCTCGTGTGAAAAAGAACGAGCTCCGCCTGTCCTATGGATTAACCCTGTCATACCAGGAGAACTATTGACATTGAGATGATATATGCGCATGCTGTGTGGATTCACAGCGACCCTGTGTGGATTTCACAGTGGTGTGGTATGACAGGTGCAGATCTCTGAGTCTAATCAACGCACGAGTCAATCCGGAAGTAGTGTCAAGTGTCTTGTGTGGTGAGTCAGTGGAAAGTCTAACGTGAGAAATGAGAAACATTGATAGTTTATAGACACTTGATGCAGTATTGTGAAATGGAATGACTATGGGTGAATGTTGTAAAATGTGTGATTTTGGGCGATCAGGTGAATGATATGAGCAACTCTACGTTTTACATGGATATTTTGAAACTTGTTTTACTTTGAATTTCATGTTCATGATTTAAACTTCCTTTAAATTATATAGCTTACCCTGCGTGTTTTGGTTCTGTGGCTGTTCTTTTAAAACTGTGATGATCGTGTATAACTTACACGGGAGCAGATGATCTTCCAGGAAGTAGAGCTCCTTAGGGAGTGGTCGCCGGAAGCAGATCGGCTGTTTTGGGTCCTCCGATGGGAGATCGGCCTCGTTCGATAGGAGATCGGTCTCTTCCGATAGGAGATCGCCTGCTTCGTTTTTTTTACTGCATTTTGTTTATGTTTCTGGAAAAATTTGACCGAATTTGTATTCAACTCCCTAAGAGGAGCAACTTCATTTCATATATATAATATTTTGTTCATAGAATCTATTTGTCACCTTTACTTTCATTTTATATTTATTTCAAAGTAATTTGGAGGGATGTTACAGGGGACATGAGCAGTAGTCAGCTGTCCTCTTTCCTTCCGATGAAGGGATCTTGCTCACTTTTTCTATACAGGGGGCTAGTCCTGGTTCTGTTAAGGGCTTAGTTCTGGACGTGCTCGACCAAGTCTTCAGGGTCGGAAGTAGAGTGTGAGTACTGGAGTTGGCGCTCAATGGAGCAGCATACCCCATGTGCAGGGATGGAGAATGGAATTTAATGAAGTATTGGAGTAGTAAGAGTTGGTTCAACAGACAACCAAGAAGGTGAAACTGATGCAAGGCAGAATGAAAGCTTCTCAAAGTCGACCAGATGTCCTATGCAGATCAGAGGAGAAGACCTTTGGAGTTTGCTGTTGGAGATCATGCATTTATGAAAGTGAGACCGACCAAGGGTGTAGGACGAGCTATCAGATCTTAAGGAGGATCGGTCTAGTGGCTTATGAGATCGCCCTACCTCCCCATTTAGCGAATCTGCACAATGTCTTTCACGTGTCACAACCCTAGTCACGTGTTAGAAGTAGACGATGTGCAGATCAGGGATGACTTGTTGTTGGGAGCGAAACCAGTCAGGATTGACGTTCAGCAGAGTAAACAGCTCAGAGGCAAGACCATTAACATGGTGAAAGTGGTGTGGGATGAGCGATCGGGTGACTCAACTTGGGAGTTGGAAGAACCCATGAGAGAAGCCTATCCATATCTCTTTTCCTTGTAATTCAATTTTCGAGGACGAAAATTTTTCTTGTTGGGGAGAATGTAAGGACCTGTAAAATTGAATTGGAATAAAAAGGGTTATATTTTAAAAGAATTCTATGTATGTTTTATTTAAAATAAAAAGGGCGGAAAAGTTAAGTTTAGAAGGCTATGAGATCGCCGGTCGCCTGCTACACATGAGCGCCAGGTGGACGTCGCCAGGGAGCGAGGCATGCAGGCATCGTGCGGGCGCGAGAGGCATGCAGGCATCGTGCGGGCGCGAGGCATGCGGGCATTGCCAGGGCGCGAGGTGTAACATCCTGCCAAATTTCTTTGAAAATAAATATAAAACGAAAATAAAGTGACAAATAGATTGAAGTGAGCAAAATCTTTATATAAAATAAATAAGTTTCTCCTCACAGGGAGTTTAATACAAACGATCACTTCTCCATTAAAAACGTAAACGAAATACAATACAAAAGACAGATAGGCGATCTCCTGGCAAAAAGGGCGATCTCCTATAAGAAGGGCGATCTCCTTTCATAAAGGCGATCTCCTATTATAAAGCAGCAAGAGGGGCGATCACCCAACAGAAAAAAAAACAGGCGATCTCCTTCCAGCGACAATTTTCTAAAGAGCTCTACTTCCTGCAACATCATCTGCTCCCGTGTAAATTATACACGATCATTACAGGTTTAAGAAAAGGCCACAACACAAACGAAAACACAGGGTAAGCTAGACATTTAAAAAGAGTTTAAATAAGGATACTTAAAATAAAATCAAGGTAAACAATTTCAAGATATTCACGTAAAGTTATCAAGTTTCTCATACTCTTCACCTGATCACCCAGAAATCACACATTTCACAATATTCTCAAGAGTCATTCTATTTCACAACTGTACCAAGTGTCTATAAATTCAATGTTTCTCATTTCTCACGTCAGACTTCCACTGACTCATCACACAAGACACTTGACACTACTTCCGGAAGACTCATGCATTGATTAGACTCAGAGATCTGCACCTGTCATACTGCCCACTGTGAAATCACACACATTCACAGGGTCGCCGTGAAATCACACACATTCACAAGCGTAGAATGAATCTCAATATCATCACCCTCCAAGCATGACAGGGTTAATCCATAGAACAGGCGGAGCTCGTTCTTTTTCACACGAGACGCCCATCATATAGACCTCCTTCGACTCTCAACAACTGAGTAACTTCCTCTACGTGATTCCATTACCTCAGCAGAGTCAGGATATCCCCTTAGGAATCACCGATCAATGCACCTACTACACGATCTTACACGGTATTTCCTTTCCTGAAAATACTATGCCTCGATCCACATTCACAACATTCAACACATCATGCCACACTTAAATGAATGATTCCAATCACAGCAAAACTCACTCCAAGGTTCATGTTTTCGAATATCACATTTAAATCTCAACAGTTTCAAAACAACACCAAAAACAGGGGAGTTCGTAAAACAGCGCCAAAACCGGCGATCTGGTTCAAAAACAAGGTATTTCGAAGTCTGTATATAAAACCGGCGACCACGTCGCCCAAACACATAAGAACAGAGCATTCACGCAGATGCAAACGAAAATCGGCGACCACGTCGCCCTCACTTCAGAAATAGCTAAACTATGGCTTGTATGGAAAAAGAGGTCTAGCTTCCCTTACCTGGACTTGCGCAAACACCTAGAGTTCCGAAACCCAACAAAGCTTGAAGAACGCCTTGGCTCTGTTTTTGCGTCTGGTTGAAGGACTTGCAGAGAACTGCCCAGGTGCTCTAATGGTGGCTGTCGCTCGTCGTACTCTCGTGTGAAGGTGCTAGAATCGCAGCGCGAAGGAGGCAACTGGAGGAGAAGGGAGGTAACTCACTCTTTCTCTCTTTGAAGGCTGCAACGTTTCTTCCTCTCAGCAGTGGGTTTTCTGCATCTTAAACCAACTTATCCACCAAAAGCAGCTGCCACCACCCACTCTGCAGAGAAGTCTGAGAACCACTGCCCTGAACAGTACGACCACTGTTGTCTCTGGTGCATGCCAGCCACTGCTCTGAACAGTACGACCGCGAGTGTCCCCTGCGCATGCCAACATTCTGATGTCACTATTCTGAACCACCCTTTTTTGTCTACGTGGCGTGCGTGCACTACGCTTCCTGCTGGGAGTCTGGGTCTTACCCCCTCTGTGTGCAATTCGACATCGCGCGATAATCTTTCGTCGATGACCCCTCGCGCGAAAACAATCCACCGAATGACATCTCGCGCGAAGACTATCCACCGGTGACCTCTCGCGCGAAGGCTATCCACCGATGACCTCTCGCGCGAAGGCTATCCACCGATGACCTCTCGCGCGAAGGCTATCCACCGATGACCTCTCGCGCGAAGACTATCCACCGATGACCTCTCGCGCGAAGGCTATCCACCGATGACCTCTCCTGGTGGACGACCGATGTCTCCCCCTGGCAAAGCCCGCATGCCTCTCGCGCCTTGGCCACGTCCACGTGCCTCGCGCTCTGGCAATGCCCGCATGCCTCGCGCCCTGGCGACGTCCACCTGGCGCTCATGTGTAGCAGGCGACCGGCGATCTCATAGCCTTCTAACTTAACTTTTCCTCCCTTTTTATTTTAAATAAAACATACATAGAATTCTTTTAATATATAACCCTTTTTATTCCAATTCAATTTTACAGGTCCTTACATTCTCCCCAACAAGAAAAATTTTCGTCCTCGAAAATTGAATTATAAGGAAAAGAGGTGGGCATATGCATCTCTCATGGTTTCCTTCAAATTCCATGGTGAATCACCCGATCTGCACGTCGTCCACTTCCAACACGTGACTAGGGTCTGCAAGATACTTCCTTAGCTGTGATACGTGAAACACATTATGCAGGTTTGCTAATTGGGGAGGTGGGGTGATCTCATAAGCCACTGGGCTGATCCCCCTTGGGTCTGATATGGCCCAACCAACTTAGGGGACAGCTTCTTTGATCTGATAGCTCGTCCTACACCCTTGGCTGTTGCTTCCCTCATAAAGACATGATCCCCAGCAGCAAACTCCAAAGGTCTTCTCCTCTGATCTGCCGAGGACATCTGCCGACTTTCAGAAGCTTTCATTCTGCCTTGCATCAGTTTCACCTTCTCGGTTGTCTGTTGAACCAACTCTTACTACTCCAATACTTCATCAATTTCCATTCTCCATCTGCTGGTATGCAAATTCTGCCATTAATCTCAATATTCCATCTTTACCCGTTACAAAGCCTTTAGCCTGATCGGTGCCTAGCAAATTCCACAATACGTTTCAGACTAGGATCCTCTCACTGTTCAATCAAAACTGATTCGCCCTCCTGGTTCCAACAATAAGGGAATTCTGCATTTCCTCCCATACAAAGCTTCACACAATTACTGTCTTCAAATCTCCATAACAACACTACCACTGCCGATTCTAAATCATAAGTAGAATAATTTCTCTCATGAACTTTGAGTTGCATTGAACATATGCAACTCCTGTCTTCTCTTGTATTCAGACACAATTCAAACTTTGATGTGAGGCATCATACTAAACCTCAAAAGGCTTGTCTTCTGCACATCTTCTGTCTTAGCAAAATCTGGTTTTATCCAGATTTCCGATAAAACTTTAAGGACACTGAAGTTCCATCTAACTGATCCCTCAACTCATCAATTACGGGTAGAGGGTAGTTGTCCTGGATGGTCAACTTATTCAACTTCCTGTAGTCCCTACACAGTTGAGGTCCTTCCTCTTCCTTTTTAACCAACAATGCTGGAAACTCCAAGGAGATGTATTGGGCTTGACTAACTGCGTCTCTAACAACTCTTCCACTTATTTTCTTCAATTTAATCAACTCGGCTGAACTTTGGAAACACTATCTTCCGTTGAGCTTAACCTTTGGAAACGTGATTGACAGATCACTAATCCCTTTTCTGGAATAACATCCAATTCATCTCCTACATACTCAACATAAACTAGTGTCCAATTTCGAATCACATACAGCTTTCAAATCCAAATTAATTAAACAACATCCATCCCACGTGAGACTTTCTCTCTCATCCAAGCAATTTCTCCGCCTGTTGCTTTTCAACAATTTTCTTTGCCTAACTGTAACTTTAAACACAATTAAGATATTTCATCTTTCCTCTTTCCCAAAATCATTGATACATCTCAAGATGATATAATCATCTTGTAAACTTATTCTCTACCAAATCTCAAATTTCCATTTCAAGCCTTGTGTCCAGCTAGAGGTCATCACCAAGCTCCAGATCAAAGAAAGATTCCTACTTTCATCTTGGAATTTAACTCCAGTACTTCCCATGGATACACATGCTTAAGTCTTTAAACCCTCAACATTCTGCTTACATACTCTCCATAACTTATATGTAGCTGAACCTACACCTTGGTACACTAAATCTAACTTACACTTCCTTCTCTAATTCCATCAACTCAGCTGGAGCCGTTGACACTGGTCCAGCTCCAGGTACCAAAACAATAGAGAGTTCCACCTCTCTCTTAGGAGGTAACCCAGGTACCTCTTCTGGAAATACATCCGTGAAATCTTTCACCACGGGTATTCTGCTTACGTCCCCTTTATTCTCCACCTCCGACCGAGCGAGTATCACGAAGCACCCCGCCCCTTCTTCCAACGCTGACTGCCCTTGCTGAGCAGATATTACATCTGATCCTTGGAGGTCTGGAAATGCAATCCTCTGACCACCGCAGTCAATGAGAACGTGATTGGCAGCTAACCAATCCATTCCCAGGATAACATCTAGGTCCCGAAGAGGTAGGCAGATCAAGTTCACCTTGAATCTGCGTCCCTCTACTATCACTGGACATTCGGGGCAAACTGTAGAGGTCATCACCTGCCCTGACGCAGGTGTAGAGACCAACAGTTCGAAAGGTAACTCCTTCACTAGAAGGCCCAACTCGGCTACACACAGGCTTGACACAAAGGAGTGTGTCGCTCCAGAATCAAACAAAACCTTTATACTCCTACCAGCTATAAAACATATACTCTGCACGAGGTTACCTGACTGAGACGCCTCTGCTCCTGACATGGCCAACACTCTCCCTGTTGCCTGAGGTCTGCTGCCTTCATTCCTCAACTGCCGAGAACCACTGGGTTGAGTCATCCTTTTTCTGTTAGGACAATCTCTAGAAATGTGCCCCATTTCTTGGCATGTGAAACACCCTTTCTCTGAATTCCTCTTGGAGCACACCTTGACGTTATGTAACCCACCACAACGGAAACACTTTGGTTTCCATGGTTGTTGCCGCTGAAACTGGAGCGGAACTGCTCCGACCCGACGTGGTGGAGGTCTCGCATAAGGCTTGCTTTGTGGGTGCTGCACCTTGGCCTTCCCACTGGAGGGACCCCCTGGGTGTGATCTGATTATCCTGGAATCACTCCTCTCCAGGGTCTCCACTACCTTTGCCTTCCTTACTAAGGCATGTAACTCCCTGGTCCACGGATCTGCTTGATCAGGGGTAGCACTCCCACTGAGCTTGGGTGGGTTGTGCCTCATGAACTCGGTCATCCCTACCTGCTCCTGTAACATCCCACCAAAATAATACATACATACATGTATAGTTGAAATTAAGTGTAACCAAATAATATTGAAGAGTGCAAAATAAAATGTATATATATATATATATCAGAAATGAAGTTACTCCTCTTAGGGAGTTTAATACATAACCAAATCAAATGTTTGCAAGATTTTACGAAATTAAAAGAAATGCAGTAAGACAGGCGGTCTCAAAAGAAAACGGCGATCTCCAAAAGTCCCCAAAAATAGGCGACTTGCTAGCCAGACATAAAATCGGCGATCTCATAACAGACGACCTCAAAACAGGCGATCTGATAGTAGGGCAAAATCCGGCGATCGCCACCGAGAGGTGGAAATGGGCGATCTCAGCCCTCGGCGACCACCCATTAGGGAACTCTTCTTCCTGGAAGATCATCTGCTCCCGTGTAACAATTACACGATCATCACAGTTTTGAGAAAACAACCACAATAACAGATAAAAGGGTAAGCTAGCCATTTTAAAGAGAGTTTAGAATAAGGCATTAAATCATGAACATAATAGAGCAAGGTAAAACATTTTTCAAATCTCTATGTAAAACGTAGAGCTACTCATCTCATTCACCTGATCGCCCAAAATCATAAACTTCACAACATTCCTCAGAATCATTCTATTTCACAATACAGCATCAAATGTCTATCAATATTCAAGTTTCTCATTTCTCACGTCAGACTTTCCACTGACTCACAATACATAGACACAAGACACTAATTCCGGAATACTCGTGCATTGATTAGACTCAGAGATTTGCACCTGTCATATTGCCCACTGTGGAATCTCACACATCCACAGGGTCGCCGTGAAATCTCTCACATTCATCAGCGTATAATGAATCTCACACATCACCATACAGCATGACAGGGTTAATCCACGCAAAACAGGTCGGTTTGTTCTCTTTCAAACAACCCACCCATACAGGTGAACCTCCTTCGACTCTCAACAACTGAGTAACTTCCTCTACGTGAGTCCATTACCTCAGCAGAGTCAGGATATCTCGTTCTTAATCACCGATCAATGCACCTACTACAAGATCTTACACGGTATTTTCTTTCCTGAAAATACTATGCCTCGACCTCACACTCACTACATCCAACACATCATACCATTTAAATAAATCATTCAAATCACATCAACAACCATTTCAAAGCTTCAGATCTTCGAATATCTCATGTAAATCTCAAGTAGTTTCAAAACAACATCAAAAACAGAGATTTCGTAAAACAGCGCCAAAACCGGCGATCTAGTTCAGCCGCAGAGCGTTTTCAAAGACTATGTTTAAAACCGGCGACCACGTCGCCCAAACACATAACACAAAGCATTTCATGAAGACGAAAGCGAAAACGGCGACCACGTCGCCCACCCTTCAGAAAAGGCTAAACGATGGTTCGTATTAAAGATGAAGGCTAGCTTCCCTTACCTGGACTTGCGCAAACACCAGGAGTTCCGAAATCCAACGAAGCTTGAAGAACGCCTTGACTCTGTTCTTGTGTCTGGTTTTGAAGAGCTTGCAGAGAACCACCCAAGTGCTCCAATGGTGGCTGTCGCTCGTCGTATTCCCGCGTGAAGGTGTACTAGAATCGCAGCGCGAAGGATATATCTGGAGGAGAAGGGAGGTAACTCACTCTTTCTCTCTTCGAAGGCTGCAACGTTTCCTCCCCTTCAGTAGTGGATTTCAGTGACTTAAACCAACTTATCCCTCCAAAAGCAGCTGCCACCACCTACTCTGCAGGGAAGTTTGCGTGCACGCTTCCCTGAACAGCACGACCACTGTTGCCTCTGGTGCATGCCAACCACTGCTCTGAACAGTACTGCCACTGTTGTCGCTTGTGCATGCCAGCCACTGCTCTGAACAGTACGACCGCGAGTGTCTCCCGCGCATGCCAACATTCTGATGTCACTATTCTGAATCACCCTTTTCGTCTACGTGGCGCGCGTGCAGAACGCATCATGCTGGATGTCTGGGTCCCACGTTCTCTGTGTATAACTTAACGTAGCGCGATGACCTTTTCACCGATGACCACAGGCGCGAAGATTATCCACCGATGACCTCTCGCGCGAAGGCTAACAACCGATGACCTCTCGCGCGAAGGCTAACAACCGATGACCTCTCGCGCGAAGGCTAACAACCGATGACCTCTCGCGCGAAGGATAACAACCGATGACCTCTCGCGCGAAGGCTAACAACCGATGACCTCTCGCGCGAAGGCTAACAACCGATGACCTCTCGCGCGAAGGTTAACAACCGATGGCCTCTCGCGCGAAGGTTAACAACCGATGACCTCTCGCGCGAAGGTTAACAACCGATGACCTCTCCCCCTGATGATGCCCGCATGCCCCTCGCGCCCAGGCGATCCTGCATGCCTTGCGCCCTGGCGATGCTCGATGACACATTGCCACGCCTTCCTGGAGGTTCTTCATTCCACTATGTTACATCCAAGGTATTCTCTCCACAAGGCTTGGTGACGTCGGTAGCTTCACACTTCCAAGAGTTGATTAGCACCAGTCCTCGTGCGCCCAAGCGTGTAACGTTAAGGATGATTCTCTTATGCTCAAGTATAGAGCTTCGCCTGCCCAGCGTATCCAAGGTTTAACCCACACCTTGATACGCGTGGCTTTTGGGACGTACCAGGGTTGATCCAACATTTTGGCTACACACTAAGTGTAGTTTCGGCGATTAGGTGTACTCTAGGCGACAGGCTACTAGGTACACACAGGCGATAGGCGTTCAAGCATAAGCTAGGCGATAGGCGTTCAAGCATAAGCTAGGCGATAGGCGTTCAAGTGCCAGAGAAGTTGGAGATCGCCTACCCGCTTAATAACGGCGATCTCGTAGGCTTCTCAGCTATACATTCCTTCCTTTATATTTAAATAAACACGTGCTTCGAATTTATTTATAATATAACACTTTTATTCCAATATAAACTTCTAGGTTCTTACAATCTCCCCAACAAGAAAAATTTTCGTCCTCGAAAATTGGGTTACAAGGAAGGAGGTAAGGATATGCTTCTCTCATGGTTTCTTCAAATTCCCATGGTGAATCACCCGATCTTCACGTTGTCCACTCCCAACACGTGAGTAGGGTCTGCAAGGGATTTCCTTAGCTATGATACGTGGAATACATTATGTAGACTTGCTAATTGGGGAGGTGGGGCGATCTCATAAGCCACTAGACTTATCCTCCTTAAGATCCGATATGGCCCAACAAACTTAGGGGACAGCTTCTTTGATCTGATCGCCTACCCTACACCCTTGGCTGGTGTCCCCCTTCATAAAGACATGACCCCAGCAGCAACCTCCAAAGGTCTTCTCCTCTGCTCTGCCTAGGACATTTGCTGACCTTAAGAAACTTTTATTCTGTCCTGTATCAGATTCACCCTCTCGGTGATCTATTGAACCAACTCTTCCTACCTCAATACTTCATCAAAATCCATTTTACATCCCTGTACATGGGATATGCTGCCCCATAGAGTGCCAACTCCAGCATTCACACTCTACTCCCAACCTTGAAGACTTTATTGAACAAGTCTAGAACTAGGTCCTTAACGTAACCAGGACTAGCCCCTTTAGAGAAAGCGGGCAAGATCCCTTCATTGGGAGGAAAGGGGACAGCTGTCCACAACTCATGCCACCCCCTAGCGAACTCAAACTAGGGTCCGAAGTGTCCTTCTAGGAATCAACTCCTGCATCTTGATCAAATCATTCACCGACTTCTCAACTGCTGATCAAATTCCCACGCTCCCAAAAGGGACACTTTTTATTCATTACTCCGCTGCATAATTCTGTACCTTACAAAGACAAGGTTTCTGTTGCTGTTACCTTCCAAATTATTATTATGACCCCTTTTGCCAACTCGACTTCCTGTTCCCATTACGACCTTCTTCTTCAATGTATACGTTGGATGCCTTGACGTCGGTTTCAGGTGCCTATCCAGAAGGCATACGAGAACGAACGCACCTCTGCCTCCAGAATCTCTTGCCTAAGGATAACTCTATTCTCCTTCTGTCCCAGATACCACAGGCTATTTCCCTCACAATCCCTTCCACACCCATCATTCTGAAATTTACTACATCTCTAGAAAGACTCAACATCATCATAACACGGCCTACCCTCATTCTTATCCACAGCCATATCCTCCTTCCCTTCTACATTCACAGGTCGATCTACATCTTATTTGCCAAAAACTTCGGAGGCTTACATTTTCGGAAGCCTTTTATCTCAACCCACCATTTCCATAATCCTCTTTCAAATCACGATCAACAAAACAACATCCAATCCGCGTGAAGCTTAAGCTTTAAACCCCCAACATACTGTTTATTTACTCTCCATAACTTATACGTAACTGGGACCAAACCTTGGTACTACCAAATCTAACTCACACTTGTTCCTTTCATTCCATCTACTACCACTGGGCATTCAGAGCAACCTAGGGAGGTCAAAACCTGTTTTTGAAGCAGGTGCAGAGGCCAATCGTTCAAACGACAGCTCCTCCACTATATGGCCCAAGCTCGGTTGCACACCGATTTGACACAAAAGAGTGTGTCTCTCCAGAATCAAACAAAACTATAACGTATCTACCAGCTATAGAGCAACATTCTGTACTAAGTTACCTGACTGAGATGCCTCCGCTCCAGCCATGGCAAGCACTCTCCCTGCTGCCTGAGGTCGACTGCCTCCATTCCTCAACTGCTGGGAACTAACGGGTTGAGTCATCCTTTTTCTGTTAGGACAATCTCTAGAAATGTGCCCCATCTCTTGACATGTGAAACACCCTTTCTCTGAGTTCCTCTTGGGGCACACCTTGACGTTATGTAACCCACCACAACGGAAACATCTTGGTTTCCCTGGTTGTTGCTGCTGAAACTGGGGCGGAATTGCTCCTGTCCGAGGTGGTGGAGGTATCGCATAAGGTTTGCTTCGTGGGTGCTGTACCTTGGCCTTCCCACTGGAGGGACCCCCTGGTTGTGATCTGATTACTCTGGAACCACTCCTCTCCAGGGTCTCCACTACCCTTGCCTTCCTCACTAGGGCACGTAACTCCCTGGTCCACGGATCTGCTTGATCAGGGGTAGCACTCCCACTGAGCATGGGTGGGTTGTGCCTCATGAACTCGGTCATCCCTACCTGCTCCCGAGGCTGATTGACCTGGGAAGCTGTTGCAGCCGATCCAGCAATTTCCAAATGATTCATTACAGCCTGATGAATCTGGGCCATTACCGTATTCTGCTGTTGGATGGCAGTCGCCATCATCTCGATAGCCTTGGCAATCTGGCTCATCTCCGAAGAAGGTTGGGGAGGGGTAGAAGGTCTACGTGCCATCTCCTTCGTTTTCAGATTTTGAAACTATAATATTCCTATATTCCCTACAACTACAAGAATGAGATCGATAAGAAATCAATTCATTCAAGGGGGGTAACAGCTAGACCTTACAAAGGTCAGCATCTCAAAATCATTAAGAATTTGAGCTCATCAACAGAATCATAATGCTTATAACATCAAGCATAACACCAGCACAACTACTGGTATGCAGTCACCAGTCCAATCAGCCATTTCCAATCAATTACAAAGACACTCAAGAGAATGAGATAGCTCACACCAGAATTCAATATATGCTAAACATCAAACCTTTGGAATTAAGATTGAGACTCATCTCGATCCAGTTATGAGTGTGCACCCTCACTACTTTATCAAGACCTTCTCATTCTTAATACTAAGATTTTCAATTAGAACATATATTCACCCAAGCACACACAAAATTTCAATACAAAAACGTTTGAAAACCTTTCACTATAGTTATTATTTTAAACTCAAATAACTTTCATGAGCAGAAGAAACACAATGGATCCACAGCCCTCAGGTCATCCTAAGGACGAATTGCTCTGATACCATTAATGTAACATCCCACCAAAATAATACATACATACATGTATAGTTGAAATTAAGTGTAACCAAATAATATTGAAGAGTGCAAAATAAAATGTATATATATATATATATCAGAAATGAAGTTACTCCTCTTAGGGAGTTTAATACATAACCAAATCAAATGTTTGCAAGATTTTACGAAATTAAAAGAAATGCAGTAAGACAGGCGGTCTCAAAAGAAAACGGCGATCTCCAAAAGTCCCCAAAAATAGGCGACTTGCTAGCCAGACATAAAATCGGCGATCTCATAACAGACGACCTCAAAACAGGCGATCTGATAGTAGGGCAAAATCCGGCGATCGCCACCGAGAGGTGGAAATGGGCGATCTCAGCCCTCGGCGACCACCCATTAGGGAACTCTTCTTCCTGGAAGATCATCTGCTCCCGTGTAACAATTACACGATCATCACAGTTTTGAGAAAACAACCACAATAACAGATAAAAGGGTAAGCTAGCCATTTTAAAGAGAGTTTAGAATAAGGCATTAAATCATGAACATAATAGAGCAAGGTAAAACATTTTTCAAATCTCTATGTAAAACGTAGAGCTACTCATCTCATTCACCTGATCGCCCAAAATCATAAACTTCACAACATTCCTCAGAATCATTCTATTTCACAATACAGCATCAAGTGTCTATCAATATTCAAGTTTCTCATTTCTCACGTCAGACTTTCCACTGACTCACAATACATAGACACAAGACACTAATTCCGGAATACTCGTGCATTGATTAGACTCAGAGATTTGCACCTGTCATATTGCCCACTGTGGAATCTCACACATCCACAGGGTCGCCGTGAAATCTCTCACATTCATCAGCGTATAATGAATCTCACACATCACCATACAGCATGACAGGGTTAATCCACGCAAAACAGGTCGGTTTGTTCTCTTTCAAACAACCCACCCATACAGGTGAACCTCCTTCGACTCTCAACAACTGAGTAACTTCCTCTACGTGAGTCCATTACCTCAGCAGAGTCAGGATATCTCGTTCTTAATCACCGATCAATGCACCTACTACAAGATCTTACACGGTATTTTCTTTCCTGAAAATACTATGCCTCGACCTCACACTCACTACATCCAACACATCATACCATTTAAATAAATCATTCAAATCACATCAACAACCATTTCAAAGCTTCAGATCTTCGAATATCTCATGTAAATCTCAAGTAGTTTCAAAACAACATCAAAAACAGAGATTTCGCAAAACAGCGCCAAAACCGGCGATCTAGTTCAGCCGCAGAGCGTTTTCAAAGACTATGTTTAAAACCGGCGACCACGTCGCCCAAACACATAACACAAAGCATTTCATGAAGACGAAAGCGAAAACGGCGACCACGTCGCCCACCCTTCAGAAAAGGCTAAACGATGGTTCGTATTAAAGATGAAGGCTAGCTTCCCTTACCTGGACTTGCGCAAACACCAGGAGTTCCGAAATCCAACGAAGCTTGAAGAACGCCTTGACTCTGTTCTTGTGTCTGGTTTTGAAGAGCTTGCAGAGAACCACCCAAGTGCTCCAATGGTGGCTGTCGCTCGTCGTATTCCCGCGTGAAGGTGTACTAGAATCGCAGCGCGAAGGATATATCTGGAGGAGAAGGGAGGTAACTCACTCTTTCTCTCTTCGAAGGCTGCAACATTTCCTCCCCTTCAGTAGTGGATTTCAGTGACTTAAACCAACTTATCCCTCCAAAAGCAGCTGCCACCACCTACTCTGCAGGGAAGTTTGCGTGCACGCTTCCCTGAACAGCACGACCACTGTTGCCTCTGGTGCATGCCAACCACTGCTCTGAACAGTACTGCCACTGTTGTCGCTTGTGCATGCCAGCCACTGCTCTGAACAGTACGACCGCGAGTGTCTCCCGCGCATGCCAACATTCTGATGTCACTATTCTGAATCACCCTTTTCGTCTACGTGGCGCGCGTGCAGAACGCATCATGCTGGATGTCTGGGTCCCACGTTCTCTGTGTATAACTTAACGTAGCGCGATGACCTTTTCACCGATGACCACAGGCGCGAAGATTATCCACCGATGACCTCTCGCGCGAAGGCTAACAACCGATGACCTCTCGCGCGAAGGCTAACAACCGATGACCTCTCGCGCGAAGGCTAACAACCGATGACCTCTCGCGCGAAGGATAACAACCGATGACCTCTCGCGCGAAGGCTAACAACCGATGACCTCTCGCGCGAAGGCTAACAACCGATGACCTCTCGCGCGAAGGTTAACAACCGATGGCCTCTCGCGCGAAGGTTAACAACCGATGACCTCTCGCGCGAAGGTTAACAACCGATGACCTCTCCCCCTGATGATGCCCGCATGCCCCTCGCGCCCAGGCGATCCTGCATGCCTTGCGCCCTGGCGATGCTCGATGACACATCGCCACGCCTTCCTGGAGGTTCTTCATTCCACTATGTTACATCCAAGGTATTCTCTCCACAAGGCTTGGTGACGTCGGTAGCTTCACACTTCCAAGAGTTGATTAGCACCAGACCTCGTGCGCCCAAGCGTGTAACGTTAAGGATGATTCTCTTATGCTCAAGTATAGAGCTTCGCCTGCCCAGCGTATCCAAGGTTTAACCCACACCTTGATACGCGTGGCTTTTGGGACGTACCAGGGTTGATCCAACATTTTGGCTACACACTAAGTGTAGTTTCGGCGATTAGGTGTACTCTAGGCGACAGGCTACTAGGTGTAACATCCCACCAAATACATTTCATATTTATATAATATAAATGAAGATAAACAAATATTTTGAAATAAACATAATCATATATATATATAATGGAGTTTCTCCTCATCGGGAGTTTAATACACAAACTGTGAATCTTTCCAAAAAAAAACTTAACCAAAAATACAACAAAAGACAAATCGGGCGATATGCTAACAAAAGGGCGATCTCCTAGTCAATCAGGTGATCTCCTATCAGCCAGGCGATCTCCTATCAGACCGGCGATCTCCTATCAGACCGGCGATCTCACTTTCCTGCAACGTCATCTGCTCCCGTGTAAATCATACACGATCATCACAAGTTTTAAGAAGAACATCCACAAACGAAAACGCAGGGTAAGCTAGACAGTTTTAAAAGAGAATTTAGATATGAACTTTAAAATCAAGATAAATTAATTTAAGGCACCTACGTAAAAACATCAGCTTTCTCATTCTTCCCACATACCATCAAGTAAAAACCCACATTTCACAATTCCTCAAGAGTAGTTCATATCACACAGTGTAGCAAGTGTCTATCCACATACAGTGTTCCTCATTTCTCACGTCAGGTTTTCCACTGACTCACAATACATAGACACAAGACACTAATTCCGGAATACTCGTGCATTGATTAGACTCAGAGATCTGCACCTGCCATATTGCCCACTGTGGAATCTCACACATCCACAGGGTCGCCGTGAAATCTCTCACATTCATCAGCGTATAATGAATCTCACACATCACCATACAGCATGACAGGGTTAATCCACGCAAAACAGGTCGGTTTGTTCTCTTTCAAACAACCCACCCATACAGGTGAACCTCCTTCGACTCTCAACAACTGAGTAACTTCCTCTACGTGAGTCCATTACCTCAGCAGAGTCAGGATATCTCGTTCTTAATCACCGATCAATGCACCTACTACAAGATCTTACACGGTATTTTCTTTCCTGAAAATACTATGCCTCGACCTCACACTCACCACATCCAACACATCATACCATTCAAATAAATCATTCAAATCACATCAACAACCATTTCAAAGCTTCAGATCTTCGAATACCTCATGTAAATCTCAAGTAGTTTCAAAACAGTATCAAAAACAGAGGAGTTCGTAAAACAGCGCCAAAACCGGCGATCTAGTTCAAAAACAGAGTGTGTCGAAGATTGTATATAAAACCGGCGACCTCGTCGCCCAAGCACACATACAGAGCATTTTACGCAGATGAAAACGAAAATGGCGACCACGTCGCCCTCACTTCAGAAGATAGCTAAACTATGGCTCGTATGGAAAAGAGGTCTAGCTTCCCTTACCTGGACTTGCGCAACCTTACTAAGAGCTCCTATTCCACGAGCTTCGAGGATGCCTTAAGCTCTTGCAGAGAATTCCCCAGGTGCTCTAAGGGCAAACGTCGAACTGGTGCTTGAGGATGCCTGGAAAACGCAGCGCGAAGGGGAGAAAGGAGGAGGATGAAGATAGTCTCGCTCTTTCACTCTTGGGTCACTTGTAACGCTCTTTTGCCTCCTCTCAGCAGTGGATTTCTGTAACTTAAACCAACTTATCCCTCCAAAAGCAGCTGCCACCACCCACTCTGCAGAGAAGTCTGAGAACCACTGCCCTGAACAGTACTACCACTGTTGTCTCTGGTGCATGCCAACCACTGCTCTGAACAGTACTGCCACTGTTTGTCGCTTGTGCATGCCAGCCACTGCTCTGAACAGTACTGCCACTGTTTGTCGCTTGTGCATGCCAGCCACTGCTCTGAACAGTACGACCGTGAGTGTCTCCCGCGCATGCCAACATTTTGATGTCACTATTCTGAACCACTTTTTCGTCTACGTGGCGTGCGTGCAGAACGTCTCTTGCTGGGAGTCTGGGGCCCACGTTCTCTGGGTGTAACTCAATGTCGCGCGATGACCTTTCGCCGATGACTACCAGCTCGAAGAGAAACCACTGATGACCTCTCGCGCGAAGACGATCCACCGATGACCTCGCGCGAAGACTACCACCGATGACCTCTTCCTGGCGAACGACCGATGTCTTCCTCTGGGAGACAACCGATGTCTTCCCTGGCGACGCCCTCATAACTCTCGCGCCTTGGCCACGTCCACATGCATCGCGCCCTGGCAATGCCCGCGTGCCTCGCGTCCGCGCGATGCCCGCATGCCCCTCGCGCCCGCGCGATGCCTGCATGCCTCTCGCGTCCGCGCGATGCCTGCATGCCTCTCGCGCCCGCGCGATGCCTGCATGCCTCTCGCGTCCGCGCGATGCCTGCATGCCTCTCGCGCCCGCGCGATGCCTGCATGCCTCTCACGCCCGCGCGATGTCCACCTGGCGCTCATGTGTAGCAGGCGACCGGCGACCTCGTAGCCTTCTAAACTTAACTTTTTCCTCCCTTTCTATTCTAAATAAAAACATACTTAGAATTTATTTAAAAAATATAACTCTTTTATTCCAATAAATTTTTCAGGTCCTTACATTCTCCCCAACAAGAAAAATTTTCGTCCTCGAAAATTGGATTACAAGGAAAAGAGGTATGGATAAGCCTCCCTCATGGGTTCTTCTAACTCCCAAGTAGAATCCCCCGATTTCTCATCCCACACCACTTTCACCATGTCGATGGTCTTGCCTCTGAGCTGTTTACATTGCCGATCGTCAATCCTGACTGGTTTTGCTTCAAAGGACAAGTCATCCCTAATCTGCACGTCGTCTACATCCAGCACATGACTAGGGTCTGCCATGTACTTCCTCAGCTGTGACACGTGAAACACATTGTGCAGATTCGCCAGATGGGGAGGTAGGGCGATCTCATACGCCACTGGGCCAATCCTTCTTAAGATCTGATATGGTCCCACGAACTTAGGGGACAACTTCTTTGACCTGATCGCCCGCCCTACACCCTTGGTTGGTGTCACTTTCATGAACACGTGATCTCCAGCAGCAAACTCCAAAGGCTTTCTCCTCTGATCTGCATAGGACTTCTGCCTACTCTGAGAGGCTTTCATTCTGCTTTGTATCTGCTTCACCTTCTCGGTCGTCTGCTGAATCAACTCTGGCCCAACCAAGACTGCCTCGCCCTCCTGGTACCAACATAAGGGAGTTCTGCATTTCCTCCCATACAGGGCCTCATATGGTGCCATCCCAATGCTGGCGTGGTAGCTATTGTTATAGGTAAACTCCACTAGTGGCAACACCTCCTCCCAACCTCCCAATTGATCCAAAACGCATGCCCTCAGCAGATCTTCCAAAGATTGGATCGTCCTCTCTGACTGACCATCTGTTTGGGGATGATATGCAGAGCTCATCCTCAACTTGGTTCCCAAACACTCTTGCAAGGTCTGCCAAAACCGTGAAGTGAACCTGGGATCCCTATCTGAAATGATGCTGGAAGGCACTCCATGCAACCTCACAATCTCCTTGATGTACAGCTGTGCCAACTTGGCCATGGGCATCTTCATATTTACTGGGAGGAAGTGGGCACTCTTCGTCAGCCTATCAATGATGACCCAGATTGCATCATGACCCTTTACCGATCTGGGTAAATGGGTGACAAAATCCATGGCAATGCTGTCCCACTTCCACTCGGGGATATCCAGTTGCTGCAACAGCCCGCCAGGTTTTTGATGCTCCACCTTCGCCTTTTGACACGTTAAGCAGGTTGCCACGTACTGGGCGACGTCCCTCTTCATGCCTGACCACCAAAATGACTCCTTCAAGTCATGGTACATCTTGTTCATGCCTGGGTGGAGGTTAAGGCGACTCTTATGACCTTCCTCTAGGATCATCTTCTTCAACTCATCACTTGCGGGTATGCAAATCCTGCCATCAAACCTCAAGATCCCATCATCGCCCATCTCAAAGCCTCTCGCCTGATCTGTTCCTAGCGACTCCATAGTGCGCTTCAGGCTAGGGTCCTCCAATTGCTTATCCTTCAACATTCCCAGGAAGTCATTAGTTATAGTCAGCTTACTACAACTAATGTGATTCACGTGAAACTCTACTCCCAGGTTTAAGTCCCTGAACTGCTCGATCAGTTTCTGCTCTTCCATCATCATGGTGGCGACTTGTATAGACTTCCTACTCAAGGCATCTGCCACTACATTGGCCTTCCCTGGGTGATACATGAGTTGAAAGTCGTAGTCCTTTAGGAATTCCATCCACCTTCTTTGTCTCATGTTTAGCTCCTTCTGATCGAACAGGTACTTCAAGCTCTTGTGGTCACTGAACACCTGGAACCGAGCTCCATACAGATAATGCCTCCAGATCTTCAAGGCAAACACTACCGCTGCCAACTCCAAATCATGAGTAGGGTAGTTTTTCTCATGCACCTTGAGTTGCCTTGAAGCATATGCAACCACCCTCTTCTCTTGCATCAAGACGCATCCCAAGCCTTGATGTGAGGCATCACAGAAGACATCAAAAGGTCTTCCTACTTCTGGAATCACCAGCACTGGAGCACTGGTCAACCTCTCCTTTAGTTCCCTGAAGCTCTGCTCACATCGGTCGGTCCAAGCAAAGGGTTGGTCCTTGCGGGTCAGTTGTGTTAAAGGAGCCACTACTTTGGAAAAATCCTCAATAAACCTCCGATAGTAGCCCGCCAACCCCACAAAGCTCCTTATCTCAGTCACTGTCTTAGGACGTTCCCATTGCAGCACTGCCTCTACCTTGGCTGGATCTACCGAGATCCCCTGGGCAGATATCACGTGTCCTAAGAAGTTGACTTCCCTTAGCCAGAACTCACACTTAGAGAACTTGGCATAGAGCTGCTTCTCCCTCAGTATTTCCAATACTGTCCTCAGGTGTTCCTCATGCTCTTCCTCGGTCCTTGAATAAATGAGGATGTCATCTATGAAGACCACTACAAACTTATCCAAGAAAGGGCGAAAGATCCTATTCATGTAGTCCATGAATAGAGCTGGAGCATTGGTGACTCCAAATGGCATCACTACATACTCGTAGTGCCCATACCGAGACCTAAAAGCTGTCTTCTGAACATCTTCAGCTTTTACCAAGATTTGGTGATACCCCGATCTCAGGTCAATCTTGGAGAACACCGAGGCCCCATGAATCTGGTCCATCAAATCGTCAATCCGAGGTAGGGGGTACTTGTTCTTGATGGTCAATTTGTTCAATTGCCTGTAGTCTATACACAACCGAGACCCTCCATCCTTCTTCTTGACTAGGAGCACTGGAGCTCCCCACGGAGATACACTGGGTCTGATGAACTGTTTCTCCAGCAGCTCTTCCAACTGCTTCTTTAACTCTACTAACTCGGCTGGTGCCATCCTGTAAGGTGCCATTGATATTGGTCCAGCTCCAGGTACCAAGTCAATAGAGAATTCCAATTCTCTCTTAGGGGGTAACCCAGGCACCTCTTCTGGAAATACATCCGTGAAATCCCTCACCACGTGTATTCTGCTTACGTCCCCTTCATTCCTCACTTCCAACCGAGCTAGCATCACGAAGCACCTCGCCCCTTCTTCCAACTCTGATCGCCTTCTTTGAACTGGCCACACCTCTGATTCTTGGGGGTCTGGAAATGCTACCTTCTGCCTACCACAGTCTATGAGAACATGATTGGCAGCTAGCCAATCCATTCCCAGGATAACATCCAGGTCCTGAAGAGGTAGGCAGATCAAGTTCACTTTGAATCTACGTCCCTCTACTATCACTGGACATTCAGGGCAAACTGTGGAGGTCAACACCTGTCCTGACGCAGGTGTAGAGACCAACAGTTCGAAGGGTAACTCTCTCACCATAAGGCCCAACTCGGCTACACACATGCTTGACACAAAGGAGTGTGTCGCTCCAGAATCAAACAAAGTTTTTACACCTCTACCAGCTATAAAGCAAACATTCTGCACAAGGTTACCTGATTGGGACGCCTCAGCTCCTGACATGGCAAACACCCTCCCGGTTGCCTGAGGTCTGTTGCCTTCGTTCCTCATCTGCTGGGAACCACTGGGTTGAGTCATTCTGTGCTGAGTAGGACAATACTTGGCAACGTGCCCCGTCTTCTGGCAGGTAAAGCATCTCCTCTCTGAGTCTTTCTTGGGGCACACATTGGCTGTGTGTGGCCCACCGCAATGGAAACATTGAAATTTCCTGGTTTGTTGCTGATGAGACTGGGGTGGTGCTGCTCTCGCCCTATGCTGTGGAGGCCTCGCGTAGGGCTTAAACTGCTGCTGCTGTACCCTTGCCTTCCCATTGGAGGAACCGCCTGGGTGGGACCTGCTCACCCGAGACTCACCCTTCTCTAGAGTCTCCACCATTTTCGCCTTCTCCACTAAGGCATGAAATTCTCTAATGCACATCGGGGCTATGGTCCTCTTCAGCCCATGCTTCAGTCCTTCTTCGAATTTCCTACACCTCCAAGCCTCAGAGGTGGCTTGGGTATAAAACCTGGCGAGGTACTCGAACCGAGCAGCATAGGCATTCACAGACATATCCCCCTGCTCCAACCTCAGGAACTCAGCTTCCTTCGCAAATCTTGCGCTGTCTGGGAAGTACTTCTCCAGGAACCTCACTCTGAAGCTTTCCCAATCCATCACTTCCTCTCGGGCCTCCATCATCTGCTGAGTTCCCATCCACCAGAACTCAGCTTCCCCAGACAGGAGGTATGTGGCAAACACCAGCTTTTTGTCTTCAGGGCAGGAAGTCGCCCTGAATATCTTCTCTAACCCCCTGACCCACTGATCTGCTTGATCAGGGGTAACGTTCCCACTGAACTTAGGTGGGTTGTGCCTGAGGAACTCAGTCAGTCCCATATGCTCCTGAGGCTGACCGACGTCGGGGTTTGTTGCGGCCGATCTGGCGGTCTCTGTAACATCCCGCCAAAGTAATACATACATACAGGTATAATGAAATTAAATGTAACCAAATAATATTGAAGAGAAATAACATGATAATATATATATTTGAAATGAAGTTGCTCCTCTTAGGGAGTTTAATACATAACCAAATCAAATGTTTGCAAGATTTTACGAAAATAAAAGAAATGCAGTAAGACAGGCGGTCTCAAAAGAAAACGGCGATCTCCAACTTCAAAACGGCGATCACCAGAAGTCCCCAAAAATGGGCGACTTGCTAGCCAGACATAAAATCGGCGATCTCATAACAGGCGACCTCAAAACAGGCGATCTGATAGTAGGGCAAAATCCGGCGATCACCACCGAGAGGTGGAAATGGGCGATCTCTGCCCTCGGCGACCACCCCTTTAGGGAGCTCTTCTTCCTGGAAGGTCTTCTGCTCCCGCGTAACAATTACACGATCATCACAGTTTTGAGAAGGCAACCAAAATGACAGATAAAAGGGTAAGCTAGATAATATGAAAGGAGTTTAAATCATGCATATGAAAAAACCCAAGTAAACCAAGTTTCCAAAATATCCAAGTAAACGTAGAGCTACTCATAGCATTCAACTAATCGCCCAAATTCACAAATTCACAAACATTTCCCATAGTCATTCCATTTCACACCACAGCATCAAGTGTCTATCAGTATTCCAGTTTCTCATTTCACCATTTCACATGTCAGACTTTCCACTGACTCACCACACAAGACACTTGACACTACTTCCGGATTGACTCATGCATTGATTAGACTCGGAGATTTGCACCTGTCACACTGCCCACTGTGGAATCTCGCACATCCACAGGGTCGCCGTGAAATCTCACACATTCACAGGCATATGATGAATCTCAACACATCACCATACAGTATGACAAGGTAAATCCACGCAATACAGGTCGGTATGTTCTCTTTCAAACAACCCACCCATACAGGTGAACCTCCTTCGACTCTCCCAACTGAGTAACTTCCTCTATGTGATTCCATTATCAGCAGAGTCAGGATATCTCGTTCATAATCACCGATCAATGCACATCTAACATGGTCTTACACGGTATTTCCTTTCCTGAAAATACTATGCCTCGACCCCACATTCACAACATTCAACACATCATACCATACTCAAAGAAATGATTTCAATCACAGCAATAGCCATTTCAAAGGATTCATATTTTCGAATATCTCATGTAAATCTCAAGCAGTTCTCAAAACAACATCAAACACAAGGAGTTCGCAAAACAGCGCCAAAACCGGCGACCTGGTTCAAAAACAAGGTATTTCGAAAACTGTATATAAAACCGGCGACCTCGTCGCCCAAGCACACAAACAGAGCATTTTACGCAGATGAAAACGAAAATGGCGACCACGTCGCCCTCACTTCAGAAGATAGTTAAACTATGGCTCGTATGGAAAAGAGGTCTAGCTTCCCTTACCTGGACTTGCGCAAACACCAGGAGCTTCGAAATCCAACGAAGCTTGAAGAATGCCTTGGCTCTGTTTTGAAGATCTTGCAGAGAACTGCTCAAGTGCTCCAATGGTGTTCCTTCTCGTCGTACTCTTGTGTGGAGATGCTGAAATCGCAACGCGGAGGAGGAAACTCACTCTTTCTCTCTTCGAGTACAACAATGCTTTCTTTCTCTCAGGTGTGGATTTCTGCAACTTAAACCCCTTTTATCCCTCCAAAAGCAGCTGCCACCACCCACTCTGCAGGGAAGTTTGCGTGTACGCTTCCCTGCACAGTACTACTGAGCGTGCCTCTGCGCAGGCTACGCTATGAGGTCACTATTCTGAACCACCTTTTGTCTACGTGGCGCGCGTGCAGAACGTCTCTTGCTGGGAGTCTGGGTCCCACGTTCTCTGTGTATAACTTAACGTAGCGCGATGACCTTTTCACCGATGACCACAGGCGCGAAGGCTAACAACCGATGACCTCTCGCGCGAAGGCTAACAACCGATGAGCTATCGCGCGATGACAACCCGCGGATGAGCTATCGCGCGATGACAACCCGCGGATGAGCTATCGCGCGATGACACCCACTGATGAGCTATCGCGCGATGACAACCCGCTGATGAGCTATCGCGCGATGACAACCCGCTGATGAGCTATCGCGCGATGACAACCCGCTGATGAGCTATCGCGCGATGACAACCCGCTGATGAGCTATCGCGCGATGACAACCCGCTGATGAGCTATCGCGCGATGACAACCCGCTGATGACCTCTCGCGCGAGCGACCGATGTCTCTCTTCTCTGGTGACGCCTGCATGCCTCGCGCCCAGGCGATGACGTGTGGTCTAGGCGACCGGCGATGATGTATAAACAAGAAACTCTTATCGTTTTTCCTAGACTACACTTTCCTTCCTTTTTAACTTAGATAAAACATACATAGAATTTACTTAACATACTCATTCATTTCAATAAATCTCAGGTCCTTACATTCTCCCCAACAACAAAAATTTTCGTCCTCGAAAATTGGATTACAAGGAAAAGAGGTATGGATAAGCCTCCCTCATGGGTTCTTCTAATTCCCAAGTAGAATCCCCCGACTTCTCATCCCACACCACTTTCACCATGTTGATGGTCTTGCCCCTGAGCTGTTTACACTGCCGATCGTCAATCCTAACTGGTTTGGCTTCAAAGGACAAGTCATCCCTAATCTGCACGTCGTCTACATCCAGCACATGACTAGGGTCTGCCATGTACTTCCTCAGCTGTGACACGTGAAACACATTGTGCAGATTTGCCAGATGGGGAGGTAGGGCGATTTCATACGCCACAGGGCCAATCCTTCTCAAGATCTGATATGGTCCCACGAATTTGGGGGACAACTTCTTTGGCCTGATCGCCCGCCCTACACCCTTGGTTGGTGTCACTTTCATGAACACGTGATCTCCAGCAGCAAACTCCAAAGGCTTCCTCCTCTGATCTGCATAGGACTTCTGCCTACTCTGAGAGGCTTTCATCCTGCTTTGTATCAGCTTCACCTTCTCGGTCGTCTGCTGAATCAACTCTGGTCCAACCAAGACTGCCTCGCCCTCCTGGTACCAACATAATGGAGTTCTGCATTTCCTCCCATACAGGGCTTCATATGGCGCCATCCCAATGCTGGCGTGGTAGCTATTGTTATAGGTGAACTCCACTAGTGGCAACACCTCCGTCCAACCTCCCAATTGATCTAAAACGCATGCCCTCAGCAGATCTTCCAAAGATTGGATTGTCCTCTCTGACTGACCATCTGTTTGGGGATGATATGCAGAGCTCATCCTCAACTTGGTTCCCAAACACTCTTGCAAGGTCTGCCAAAACCGTGAAGTGAACCTGGGATCCCTATCTGAAATGATGCTGGAAGGCACTCCATGCAACCTCACAACCTCCTTGATGTACAGCTGTGCCAACTTGGCCATGGGCATCTTCATATTTACTGGGAGGAAGTGGGCACTCTTCGTCAGTCTATCAATGATGACCCAGATTGCATCATGACCCTTTACTGATCTGGGTAAATGGGTGACAAAATCCATGGCGATGCTGTCCCATTTCCACTCAGGGATATCCAGTTGCTGCAACAGCCCGCCAGGTCTTTGGTGTTCCACCTTCGCCTTTTGACACGTTAAGCAGGTTGCCACGTACTGGGCGACGTCCCTCTTCATGCCTGACCACCAAAATGACTCCTTCAAGTCATGGTACATCTTGTTCATGCCTGGGTGGAGGTTAAGGCGACTCTTATGGCCTTCCTCTAGGATCATCTCCTTCAACTCGTCATTTGTAGGTATGCAGATCCTGCCATCAAACCTCAAGATCCCATCCTCGCCCATCTCAAAGCCTCTCGCCTGATCTGTCCCTAGTGACTCCATAGTGCGCTTCAGGCTAGGGTCCTCCAATTGTTTGTCCTTCAACATCACAAGGAAGTCATTAGTTATAGTCAGCTTACTACAACTAATGTGATTCACGTGGAACTCTACTCCCAGGTTTAAGTCCCTGAACTGCTCGATCAGCTTCTGCTCTTCCATCATCATGGTGGCGACTTGTATAGACTTCCTACTCAAGGCATCTGCCACTACATTGGCCTTCCCTGGGTGATACATGAGTTGAAAGTCGTAGTCCTTTAGGAATTCCATCCACCTTCTTTGTCTCATGTTTAGCTCCCTCTGATCGAACAGGTACTTCAAGCTCTTGTGGTCACTGAACACCTGGAACCGAGCTCCATATAGATAATGCCTCCAGATCTTCAAGGCAAACACTACCGCTGCCAACTCCAAATCATGAGTAGGGTAGTTTCTCTCATGCACCTTGAGTTGCCTTGAAGCATATGCAACCACCCTCTTCTCTTGCATCAAGACGCATCCCAAGCCTTGATGTGAGGCATCACAGAAGACGTCAAAAGGTCTTCCTATCTCGGGGATCACCAGCACTGGAGCACTGGTCAACCTCTCCTTTAGCTCCCTGAAGCTCTGCTCACATCGGTCGGTCCAAGCAAAGGGTTGGTCCTTGCGAGTCAGCTGTGTCAAAGGAGCCACTACCTTGGAAAAATCCTCAATAAACCTCCGATAGTAGCCCGCCAACCCCACAAAGCTCCTTATCTCAGTCACTGTCTTAGGACGTTCCCATTGTAGCACTGCCTCTACCTTGGCTGGATCTACCGAGATCCCTTGGGCAGATATCACGTGTCCTAAGAAGTTGACTTCCCTTAGCCAGAACTCACACTTGGAGAACTTGGCATAGAGCTGCTTCTCCCTCAGTATTTCCAATACTGCCCTTAGGTGTTCCTCATGCTCTTCCTCGGTCTTTGAATAAATGAGGATGTCATCTATGAAGACCACCACAAACTTATCCAAGAAAGGGCGAAAGATCCTATTCATATAGTCCATGAATAGAGCTGGAGCATTGGTGACTCCAAATGGCATCACTACATACTCGTAGTGCCCATATCTAGACCTAAAAGCTGTCTTCTGAACATCTTCAGCTTTTACCAAGATTTGGTGATACCCCGATCTCAGGTCAATCTTGGAGAACACCGAGGCCCCATGAATTTGGTCCATCAAATCATCAATCCGAGGTAGGGGGTACTTGTTCTTGATGGTCAATTTGTTCAATTGCCTGTAGTCTATGCACAACCGAGACCCTCCATCCTTCTTCTTGACTAGGAGCACTGGAGCTCCCCATGGAGATACGCTGGGTCTGATGAACTGCTTCTCCAGCAACTCTTCCAATTGCTTCTTTAACTCCTCCAACTCGGCTGGTGCCATCCTGTAAGGTGCCATTGACACTGGTCCAGCTCCAGGTACCAAGTCAATAGAGAATTCCACTTCTCTCTTAGGGGGTAATCCAGGCACCTCCTCTGGGAACACATCGGTGAAGTCTCTCACCACTTGGATCTCGTTTACGTCCCCTTTATTCTCCACTTCCAACCGGGCGAGCACCACGAAGCACCTCGCCCCTTCTTCCAATGCTGATCGCCCTTGTTGAACTGTTAACACATCCGCTTCATGGGGGTCTGGAAACGCTACCTTCTGCCTACCACAGTCTATGAGGACGTGATTGGCAGTTAACCAATCCATTCCTAGGATGACATCCAGGTCCTGAAGAGGTAGGCAGATCAAGTTCACCTTGAATCTACGTCCTTCTACAATCACTGGACATTCAGGGCACACTGTAGAGGTCGACACCTGTCCTGACGCAGGTGTAGAGACCAACAGCTCAAAAGGTAACTCCTTCACTAGGAGACCCAACTCAGCTACACACAGGCTTGACACAAAGGAGTGTGTCGCTCCAGAATCAAACAAAGCCCTTACACCTCTACCAGCAATAAAACAAACACCTTGGATGAGGTTACCTGACTGAGTTGCCTCTGCTCCAGACATGGCGAACACCCTCCCTGCTGCCTGAGGTCTGCTGCCCTCGTTCCTCGTCTGCTGAGAGCCACTGGGCTGGGTCGCCCTATTCTGGTTAGGGCATTCTCTAGCAAAATGCCCCGTCTTTTGGCAGACAAAACATCTCCTCTCTGGATCCCTCTTGGGGCACACGCTGGCTGTATGGGGTCCACCGCAATGGAAACATTTAAGTTTCCCAGGTTGTTGCTGTTGGAACCGGGATGAAGCTGTTCCCACCCGATGTGGTGAAGGCCTAGCATATGGCTTGCTTTGTGGGTGCTGTGCCTTAGCTCTCCCACTGGAAGGACCTCCTGGGTGTGACCTGATCACCCTAGACTCACCCTTTTCCAGGGTCTCCACCATCTTTGCCTTCTCCACTAAGGCGTGGAACTCCCTGATGCACATCGGTGCTATGGTCTTCTTCAGCCCATGCTTCAGTCCTTCCTCGAACTTCCTACACCTCCAGGCCTCGGAGGTCGCCTGGGTATAAAACCGGGCGAGGTACTCGAAACGGGCAGCATATGCGTTTATAGTCATGTCCCCCTGCTCCAACTTCAGGAACTCAGCCTCTCTTGCAAACTTGGCGCTGTCTGGGAAGTACTTCTCTAAGAACTTCACCCTGAAGCTCTCCCAATCCAGAACATCCTCCCGTGCCTCCATCATTTGCTGAGCTCCCATCCACCAGAACTCTGCTTCTCCTGATAGCAGATAAGTGGCGAACAGCAGCTTCTTCTCTTCAGGGCAGGAGGTCGCCCTAAAGATTTTCTCCAACTCCCTGACCCACTGATCTGCCTGGTCAGGGGTAGCGTTCCCACTGAACTTAGGTGGGTTGTGCCTCATGAACTCAGCTAATCCCATCTGTTCCTGGGGCTGACCAACGTGGGAGTTTGTCTCAGCAGATCGGGCAGTTTCCCAGTGCTGCATTGTGGCTTGATGGTTCTGGGCCATTGCGGCGTTCTGCTGCTGAATGGCAGTCGCCATCATCTCAATGGCCTTGGCGATTTGACTCATTTCTGAGGAAGGTTGGGGTGGGGTAGCAGGTCTACGTGCCATCTTCTTCGCTCTGAATTCTGAATCTATAGGCTTCTATAATCCCTACAACTATAAGAATGAAACCGATAAGAATCAATTCATTCAAGGGGGGTAACAGCTAGACCTTACAAAGGTCAGCATCTCAAAATCATAAAGAATTTGAGTTTATCAACATACTCGTAATACTTAGAATCTCAAGCAAGGTATTAGAACAGCTACTGATATCATCACCATCAGATCAAACAACCATTTTCAGTCAATTGCAAAAACACTCAATAAGCTAAACTAGATCACACCAGCGTTCAATGTATACTAAACATCAAATCTTTGGAATTAAGATTGAGAATCATCTCGATCCAGTTATGAGTGTGCACCCTCATTACTTCATCAAGATCTTCTCACCCTTAATACTAAGATTTTCAGCTAAAGCATACGTTCACTAAAGCACAGAAGCACACACAAACTTTTCAATGCAAAACGTTTGAAAACCTTTCACTATAGTTGTTATTTAAAAACTCAAATAACTTTTATGAGCAGAAGAAACACAATGGATCCACAGCCCTCAGGTCATCCTAAGGACGAACCAGGCTCTGATACCATTAATGTAACATCCCGCCAAAGTAATACATACATACAGGTATAATGAAATTAAATGTAACCAAATAATATTGAAGAGAAATAACATGATAATATATATATTTGAAATGAAGTTGCTCCTCTTAGGGAGTTTAATACATAACCAAATCAAATGTTTGCAAGATTTTACGAAAATAAAAGAAATGCAGTAAGACAGGCGGTCTCAAAAGAAAACGGCGATCTCCAACTTCAAAACGGCGATCACCAGAAGTCCCCAAAAATGGGCGACTTGCTAGCCAGACATAAAATCGGCGATCTCATAACAGGCGACCTCAAAACAGGCGATCTGATAGTAGGGCAAAATCCGGCGATCACCACCGAGAGGTGGAAATGGGCGATCTCTGCCCTCGGCGACCACCCCTTTAGGGAGCTCTTCTTCCTGGAAGGTCTTCTGCTCCCGCGTAACAATTACACGATCATCACAGTTTTGAGAAGGCAACCAAAATGACAGATAAAAGGGTAAGCTAGATAATATGAAAGGAGTTTAAATCATGCATATGAAAAAACCCAAGTAAACCAAGTTTCCAAAATATCCAAGTAAACGTAGAGCTACTCATAGCATTCAACTAATCGCCCAAATTCACAAATTCACAAACATTTCCCATAGTCATTCCATTTCACACCACAGCATCAAGTGTCTATCAGTATTCCAGTTTCTCATTTCACCATTTCACATGTCAGACTTTCCACTGACTCACCACACAAGACACTTGACACTACTTCCGGATTGACTCATGCATTGATTAGACTCGGAGATTTGCACCTGTCACACTGCCCACTGTGGAATCTCGCACATCCACAGGGTCGCCGTGAAATCTCACACATTCACAGGCATATGATGAATCTCAACACATCACCATACAGTATGACAAGGTAAATCCACGCAATACAGGTCGGTATGTTCTCTTTCAAACAACCCACCCATACAGGTGAACCTCCTTCGACTCTCCCAACTGAGTAACTTCCTCTATGTGATTCCATTATCAGCAGAGTCAGGATATCTCGTTCATAATCACCGATCAATGCACATCTAACATGGTCTTACACGGTATTTCCTTTCCTGAAAATACTATGCCTCGACCCCACATTCACAACATTCAACACATCATACCATACTCAAAGAAATGATTTCAATCACAGCAATAGCCATTTCAAAGGATTCATATTTTCGAATATCTCATGTAAATCTCAAGCAGTTCTCAAAACAACATCAAACACAAGGAGTTCGCAAAACAGCGCCAAAACCGGCGACCTGGTTCAAAAACAAGGTATTTCGAAAACTGTATATAAAACCGGCGACCTCGTCGCCCAAGCACACAAACAGAGCATTTTACGCAGATGAAAACGAAAATGGCGACCACGTCGCCCTCACTTCAGAAGATAGTTAAACTATGGCTCGTATGGAAAAGAGGTCTAGCTTCCCTTACCTGGACTTGCGCAAACACCAGGAGCTTCGAAATCCAACGAAGCTTGAAGAATGCCTTGGCTCTGTTTTGAAGATCTTGCAGAGAACTGCTCAAGTGCTCCAATGGTGTTCCTTCTCGTCGTACTCTTGTGTGGAGATGCTGAAATCGCAACGCGGAGGAGGAAACTCACTCTTTCTCTCTTCGAGTACAACAATGCTTTCTTTCTCTCAGGTGTGGATTTCTGCAACTTAAACCCCTTTTATCCCTCCAAAAGCAGCTGCCACCACCCACTCTGCAGGGAAGTTTGCGTGTACGCTTCCCTGCACAGTACTACTGAGCGTGCCTCTGCGCAGGCTACGCTATGAGGTCACTATTCTGAACCACCTTTTGTCTACGTGGCGCGCGTGCAGAACGTCTCTTGCTGGGAGTCTGGGTCCCACGTTCTCTGTGTATAACTTAACGTAGCGCGATGACCTTTTCACCGATGACCACAGGCGCGAAGGCTAACAACCGATGACCTCTCGCGCGAAGGCTAACAACCGATGAGCTATCGCGCGATGACAACCCGCGGATGAGCTATCGCGCGATGACAACCCGCGGATGAGCTATCGCGCGATGACACCCACTGATGAGCTATCGCGCGATGACAACCCGCTGATGAGCTATCGCGCGATGACAACCCGCTGATGAGCTATCGCGCGATGACAACCCGCTGATGAGCTATCGCGCGATGACAACCCGCTGATGAGCTATCGCGCGATGACAACCCGCTGATGAGCTATCGCGCGATGACAACCCGCTGATGACCTCTCGCGCGAGCGACCGATGTCTCTCTTCTCTGGTGACGCCTGCATGCCTCGCGCCCAGGCGATGACGTGTGGTCTAGGCGACCGGCGATGATGTATAAACAAGAAACTCTTATCGTTTTTCCTAGACTACACTTTCCTTCCTTTTTAACTTAGATAAAACATACATAGAATTTACTTAACATACTCATTCATTTCAATAAATCTCAGGTCCTTACAGTCTCCCACTGTTGCATTGTAGCTTGGTGATTTTGAGACATCGCCGCATTCTGCTGCTGGATGGCACTTGCCATCATCTCGATGGCCTTGGCGATCTGACCCATTTCAGAAGAAGGTTGGGGAGGGGTAGAGGGTCTACGTGCCATCTCTCTTGTTTCGGATCTTGAAGCTATGAGTTTTCTATATTCCCTACAACTACAGGAATGAGATTGATAAGAAATCAATTCATTCAGGAGGTAATAACCAGACCTTACAAAGGTCAGCATCTCAAAGTCATCAAGAATTTGAGCTTAACAACATACTCGTAATACTTAGAATCTCAAGCAAGGTATTAGAACAGCTACTGATATCATCACCATCAGTTCAAACAACCATTTTCAGTCAATTGCAGAAACACTCAATAAGCTAAACTAGATCACACCAGCATTCAATGTATACTAAACATCAAATCTTTGGAATTAAGATTGAGAATCATCTCGATCCAGTTATGAGTGTGCACCCTCATTACTTCATCAAGATCTTCTCACCCTTAATACTAAGATTTTCAGCTAGAGTATACGTTCACTAAAGCACAGAAGCACACACAAACTTTTCAATACAAAACGTTTGAAAACCTTTCACTATAGTTGTTATTTAAAAACTCAAATAACTTTTATGAGCAGAAGAAACACAATGGATCCACAGCCCTCAGGTCATCCTAAGGACGAACTGCTCTGATACCATTAATGTAACATCCCACCAAATACATTTCATATTTATATAATATAAATGAAGATAAACAAATATTTTGAAATAAACATAATCATATATATATATAATGGAGTTTCTCCTCATCGGGAGTTTAATACACAAACTGTGAATCTTTCCAAAAAAAAACTTAACCAAAAATACAACAAAAGACAAATCGGGCGATATGCTAACAAAAGGGCGATCTCCTAGTCAATCAGGTGATCTCCTATCAGCCAGGCGATCTCCTATCAGACCGGCGATCTCCTATCAGACCGGCGATCTCACTTTCCTGCAACGTCATCTGCTCCCGTGTAAATCATACACGATCATCACAAGTTTTAAGAAGAACATCCACAAACGAAAACGCAGGGTAAGCTAGACAGTTTTAAAAGAGAATTTAGATATGAACTTTAAAATCAAGATAAATTAATTTAAGGCACCTACGTAAAAACATCAGCTTTCTCATTCTTCCCACATACCATCAAGTAAAAACCCACATTTCA
Organism: Phaseolus lunatus; assembly: GCA_013389735.1. Classification (NCBI taxonomy): domain Eukaryota; kingdom Viridiplantae; phylum Streptophyta; class Magnoliopsida; order Fabales; family Fabaceae; genus Phaseolus; species Phaseolus lunatus. The sequence continues at coordinate 25,530,078 of CM023864.1, forward strand.
CAATTCCTCAAGAGTAGTTCATATCACACAGTGTAGCAAGTGTCTATCCACATACAGTGTTCCTCATTTCTCACGTCAGGTTTTCCACTGACTCACAATACATAGACACAAGACACTAATTCCGGAATACTCGTGCATTGATTAGACTCAGAGATCTGCACCTGCCATATTGCCCACTGTGGAATCTCACACATCCACAGGGTCGCCGTGAAATCTCTCACATTCATCAGCGTATAATGAATCTCACACATCACCATACAGCATGACAGGGTTAATCCACGCAAAACAGGTCGGTTTGTTCTCTTTCAAACAACCCACCCATACAGGTGAACCTCCTTCGACTCTCAACAACTGAGTAACTTCCTCTACGTGAGTCCATTACCTCAGCAGAGTCAGGATATCTCGTTCTTAATCACCGATCAATGCACCTACTACAAGATCTTACACGGTATTTTCTTTCCTGAAAATACTATGCCTCGACCTCACACTCACCACATCCAACACATCATACCATTCAAATAAATCATTCAAATCACATCAACAACCATTTCAAAGCTTCAGATCTTCGAATACCTCATGTAAATCTCAAGTAGTTTCAAAACAGTATCAAAAACAGAGGAGTTCGTAAAACAGCGCCAAAACCGGCGATCTAGTTCAAAAACAGAGTGTGTCGAAGATTGTATATAAAACCGGCGACCTCGTCGCCCAAGCACACATACAGAGCATTTTACGCAGATGAAAACGAAAATGGCGACCACGTCGCCCTCACTTCAGAAGATAGCTAAACTATGGCTCGTATGGAAAAGAGGTCTAGCTTCCCTTACCTGGACTTGCGCAACCTTACTAAGAGCTCCTATTCCACGAGCTTCGAGGATGCCTTAAGCTCTTGCAGAGAATTCCCCAGGTGCTCTAAGGGCAAACGTCGAACTGGTGCTTGAGGATGCCTGGAAAACGCAGCGCGAAGGGGAGAAAGGAGGAGGATGAAGATAGTCTCGCTCTTTCACTCTTGGGTCACTTGTAACGCTCTTTTGCCTCCTCTCAGCAGTGGATTTCTGTAACTTAAACCAACTTATCCCTCCAAAAGCAGCTGCCACCACCCACTCTGCAGAGAAGTCTGAGAACCACTGCCCTGAACAGTACTACCACTGTTGTCTCTGGTGCATGCCAACCACTGCTCTGAACAGTACTGCCACTGTTTGTCGCTTGTGCATGCCAGCCACTGCTCTGAACAGTACTGCCACTGTTTGTCGCTTGTGCATGCCAGCCACTGCTCTGAACAGTACGACCGTGAGTGTCTCCCGCGCATGCCAACATTTTGATGTCACTATTCTGAACCACTTTTTCGTCTACGTGGCGTGCGTGCAGAACGTCTCTTGCTGGGAGTCTGGGGCCCACGTTCTCTGGGTGTAACTCAATGTCGCGCGATGACCTTTCGCCGATGACTACCAGCTCGAAGAGAAACCACTGATGACCTCTCGCGCGAAGACGATCCACCGATGACCTCGCGCGAAGACTACCACCGATGACCTCGCGCGAAGACTACCACCGATGACCTCGCGCGAAGACTACCACCGATGACCTCGCGCGAAGACTACCACCGATGACCTCTTCCTGGCGAACGACCGATGTCTTCCTCTGGGAGACAACCGATGTCTTCCCTGGCGACGCCCTCATAACTCTCGCGCCTTGGCCACGTCCACATGCATCGCGCCCTGGCAATGCCCGCGTGCCTCGCGTCCGCGCGATGCCCGCATGCCCCTCGCGCCCGCGCGATGCCTGCATGCCTCTCGCGTCCGCGCGATGCCTGCATGCCTCTCGCGCCCGCGCGATGCCTGCATGCCTCTCGCGTCCGCGCGATGCCTGCATGCCTCTCGCGTCCGCGCGATGCCTGCATGCCTCTCGCGCCCGCGCGATGCCTGCATGCCTCTCACGCCCGCGCGATGTCCACCTGGCGCTCATGTGTAGCAGGCGACCGGCGACCTCGTAGCCTTCTAAACTTAACTTTTTCCTCCCTTTCTATTCTAAATAAAAACATACTTAGAATTTATTTAAAAAAATATAACTCTTTTATTCCAATAAATTTTTCAGGTCCTTACACTAGGTACACACAGGCGATAGGCGTTCAAGCATAAGCTAGGCGATAGGCGTTCAAGTGCCAGAGAAGTTGGAGATCGCCTACCCGCTTAATAACGGCGATCTCGTAGGCTTCTCAGCTATACATTCCTTCCTTTATATTTAAATAAACACGTGCTTCGAATTTTTTATAATATAACACTTTTATTCCAATATAAACTTCTAGGTTCTTACAGCTCCCGAGGCTGATTGACCTGGGAAGCTGTTGCAGCCGATCCAGCAGTTCCCAAATGATTCATTACAGCCAGATGAATCTGGGCCATTACCGTATTCTGCTGTTGGATGGCAGTTGCCATCATCTCGATAGCCTTGGCAATCTGGCTCATCTCCGAAGGAGGTTGGGGAGGGGTAGAAGGTCTACGTGCCATCTCCTTCGTTTTCAGATTTTGAAACTATAAGATTCCTATATTCCCTACAACTACAAGAATGAGATCGATAAGAAATCAATTCATTCAAGGGGGTAACAGCTAGACCTTAAAAAGGTCAGCATCTCAAAATCATTAAGAATTTGAGCTCATCAACAGAATCATAATGCTTATAACATCAAGCATAACACCAGCACAACTACTGGTATGCAGTCACCAATCCAATCAACCATTTTCAATCAATTACAAAGACACTCAAGAGAATGAGATAGCTCACACCAGAATTCAATATATGCTAAACATCAAACCTTTGGAATTAAGATTGAGACTCATCTCGATCCAGTTATGAGTGTGCACCCTCACTACTTTATCGAGACCTTCTCATTCTTAATACTAAGATTTTCAATTAGAACATATATTCACCAAAGCACACACAAAATTTCAATACAAAAACGTTTGAAAACCTTTCACTATAGTTATTATTTTAAACTCAAATAACTTTCATGAGCAGAAGAAACACAATGGATCCACAGCCCTCAGGTCATCCTAAGGACGAACTGCTCTGATACCATTAATGTAACATCCCGCCAAATTTCTTTGAAAATAAATATAAAACGAAAATAAAGTGACAAATAGATTGAAGTGAGCAAAATCTTTATATAAAATAAATAAGTTTCTCCTCACAGGGAGTTTAATACAAACGATCACTTCTCCATTAAAAACGTAAACGAAATACAATACAAAAGACAGATAGGCGATCTCCTGGCAAAAAGGGCGATCTCCTATAAGAAGGGCGATCTCCTTTCATAAAGGCGATCTCCTATTATAAAGCAGCAAGAGGGGCGATCACCCAACAGAAAAAAAAAACAGGCGATCTCCTTCCAGCGACAATTTTCTAAAGAGCTCTACTTCCTGCAACATCATCTGCTCCCGTGTAAATTATACACGATCATTACAGGTTTAAGAAAAGGCCACAACACAAACGAAAACACAGGGTAAGCTAGACATTTAAAAAGAGTTTAAATAAGGATACTTAAAATAAAATCAAGGTAAACAATTTCAAGATATTCACGTAAAGTTATCAAGTTTCTCATACTCTTCACCTGATCACCCAGAAATCACACATTTCACAATATTCTCAAGAGTCATTCTATTTCACAACTGTACCAAGTGTCTATAAATTCAATGTTTCTCATTTCTCACGTCAGACTTCCACTGACTCATCACACAAGACACCTGACACTACTTCCGGAAGACTCATGCATTGATTAGACTCAGAGATCTGCACCTGTCATACTGCCCACTGTGAAATCACACACATTCACAGGGTCGCCGTGAAATCACACACATTCACAAGCGTAGAATGAATCTCAATATCATCACCCTCCAAGCATGACAGGGTTAATCCATAGAACAGGCGGAGCTCGTTCTTTTTCACACGAGACGCCCATCATATAGACCTCCTTCGACTCTCAACAACTGAGTAACTTCCTCTACGTGATTCCATTACCTCAGCAGAGTCAGGATATCCCCTTAGGAATCACCGATCAATGCACCTACTACACGATCTTACACGGTATTTCCTTTCCTGAAAATACTATGCCTCGATCCACATTCACAACATTCAACACATCATGCCACACTTAAATGAATGATTCCAATCACAGCAAAACTCACTCCAAGGTTCATGTTTTCGAATATCACATTTAAATCTCAACAGTTTCAAAACAACACCAAAAACAGGGGAGTTCGTAAAACAGCGCCAAAACCGGCGATCTGGTTCAAAAACAAGGTATTTCGAAGTCTGTATATAAAACCGGCGACCACGTCGCCCAAACACATAAGAACAGAGCATTCACGCAGATGCAAACGAAAACCGGCGACCACGTCGCCCTCACTTCAGAAATAGCTAAACTATGGGTTGTATGGAAAAAGAGGTCTAGCTTCCCTTACCTGGACTTGCGCAAACACCTAGAGTTCCGAAACCCAACAAAGCTTTAAGAACGCCTTGGCTCAGTTTTTGCGTCTGGTCGAAGGACTTGCAGAGAACTGCCCAGGTGCTCTAATGGTGGCTGTCGCTCGTCGTACTCTCGTGTGAAGGTGCTAGAATCGCAGCGCGAAGGAGGCAACTGGAGGAGAAGGGAGGTAACTCACTCTTTCTCTCTTTGAAGGCTGCAACGTTTCTTCCTCTCAGCAGTGGGTTTTCTGCATCTTAAACCAACTTATCCACCAAAAGCAGCTGCCACCACCCACTCTGCAGAGAAGTTTGAGAACCACTGCCCTGAACAGTACGACCACTGTTGTCTCTGGTGCATGCCAGCCACTGCTCTGAACAGTACGACCGCGAGTGTCCCCTGCGCATGCCAACATTCTGATGTCACTATTCTGAACCACCCTTTTTTGTCTACGTGGCGTGCGTGCACTACGCTTCCTGCTGGGAGTCTGGGTCTTACCCCCTCTGTGTGCAATTCGACATCGCGCGATAATCTTTCGTCGATGACCCCTCGCGCGAAAACAATCCACCGAATGACATCTCGCGCGAAGACTATCCACCGATGACCTCTCGCGCGAAGGCTATCCACCGATGACCTCTCGCGCGAAGGCTATCCACCGATGATCTCTCGCGCGAAGGCTATCCACCGATGACCTCTCGCGCGAAGGCTATCCACCGATGACCTCTCGCGCGAAGACTATCCACCGATGACCTCTCGCGCGAAGGCTATCCACCGATGACCTCTCCTGGTGGACGACCGATGTCTCCCCCTGGCGAAGCCCGCATGCCTCTCGCGCCTTGGCCACGTCCACGTGCCTCGCGCTCTGGCAATGCCCGCATGCCTCGCGCCCTGGCGACGTCCACCTGGCGCTCATGTGTAGCAGGCGACCGACGATCTCATAGCCTTCTAACTTAACTTTTCCTCCCTTTTTATTTTAAATAAAACATACATAGAATTCTTTTAATATATAACCCTTTTTATTCCAATTCAATTTTACAGGTCCTTACACGAGGCATGTGGACGTGGCCAAGGCGCAAGAGTTATGAGGGCGTCGCCAGGGAAGACATCGGTCGTCTCCCAGAGGAAGACATCGGTCGTCTTCCAGGGCGAAGGAGACATCGGTCGTCTTCCAGGGCGAAGGAGACATCGGTCGTTCGCCAGGATGAGTCAGCAGTGGAAAGTTATCGCGCGACGCCGAGTTTCACACAGAGTAAAGTGGGACCCAGATTCCCAGCATGAAACGTCCTGCACACGCGCCACGTAGACAAACAGGGTGGTTTAGAGTGGTGACATCAGAATGTTGGCATGCGCAGGAGACACTCGCGGTCGTACTGTTCAGAGCAGTGGTTGGCATGCACAAGCGACAACGGTGGTAGTACTGTTCAGAGTAGTGGTTGGCATGTACCAGAGACAACTGTAGTCGTACTGTTCAGGGAAACGTACACTCAGACTTCTCTACAGAGTGGGTGTGGCAGCTGCTTTTGGTGGATAAGTTGGTTTAAGATGCAGAGACCCACTGCTGAGAGAACGAAAAACGTTGCAACATTCAAAGAGTGAAAGAATGAGTTACCTCCCTTCTCCTCCAGATATCTCCTTCGCGCTGCGATTCTAGCATCTTCACACAAGAGTACGACGAGAGGCAGCACCATTAGAGCACCTGGGAGGTTCTCTGCAAGTCCTTCAACCAGACGCAAAAACAGAGCCAAGGCGTTGTTCAAGCTTCGTTGGGTTTCGGAGCTCCTGGTGTTTTGCGCAAGTCTAGGTAAGGGAAGCTAGACTTCATTTTCAATACAAGCCATAGTTTAGCTATTTTCTGAAGTGAGGGCGACGTGGTCGCCGGTTTTCGTTTTCATCCTTGTAAAATGCTCTGTGCTATGTGTTGGGCGACGTGGTCGCCGATTTTAAATGCAGACTTCGAAATACCCTGTTTTTGAACCAGGTCGCCGGTTTTGGCGTTGTTTGCGAAACTCTCTGTTTTTGGTGTTGCTTTGAAACTGTTGAGATTTAAATGAGATATTCGAAAATAAGAACCTTGGATTGAGTTTTGCTGTGATTGAAATCATTCCTTTAAGTGTTATGTGATGTGTTGGATGTGGTGAATGTGGATCGAGGCATAGTATTTTCAGGAAAGAAAATACCGTGTAAGATCGTGTAGGATGTGCATTGATCGGTGATGTCTATAATGGGATTATCCTGACTCTCCTGAGATAATGGATTCATATAGATGAGGTTATTCAGGCGTTGAGAGTCGAAGGAGGTTCATATGTATGGGTGAGTCGTGTGAAACAGAACGAGCTCGGCCTGTCATATGGATTAACCCTGTCATACTGTGAGAATGGTGAACTTGAGATCGAGAATGTGTGATGCGCATAGCTGTGGAAACATTACAACAGCTTGTATGACAGGTGCAGAATCTCTGAGTCTAGTCAATGCACGAGTCTTCCGGAAGTAGGTCAAGTGTCTTGTGTGCTGAGTCAGTGGTGGTCTGACATGTGAAATGAGGAACTTGAAATTGATAGACACTTGATACAGTTGTGAAATAGAATGACTCTGGAAAATATTGCAAAATGTGTGATTTCTGGGCGATCAGGTGAAGAGTATGAGAAACTTGATAACTTTACGTGAATATCTTGGAAATTGTTTACCTTGATTTTATTTTAAGTATTCTTATTTAAACTCTCTTTAAAATATCTAGCTTACCCTGCATGTTTTGTTCGTTGGCTGTTTTTCTCTTTAAACTGTGATGATCGTGTATAACTTACACGGGAGCAGATGATCTTCCAGGAAGTAGAGCTCCTTAGTGAGTGGTCGCCGAGGAAGAGATCGCCTGTTTGTGGTGATCGCCGGTTTTCTATCTCTTGGTGGTGATCGCCGGATTTATGTCCTGCTGCAGATCGCCTGTTTTGGGCCTTCTGTTACCAGATCGCCGGTTCATGTATGGAGATCGCCGGTCTTGTTGTATTTGGTTGAATTTCGTTTTAAATTTTGAAAACATTTGACCTGGTTATGTATTTAACTCCCTAAGAGGAGCAACTTCATTTCTTATATATATAATATCATGTACTCTTCAATATTATTTGTTTACCTTTATTTTCATTATACATGTATGTATGGTTTTATTTTGCGGGATGTTACACTATGCGCATCAACACAATCTCGATCTCAAGTTCATCATTCTCACAGTATGACAGGGTTAATCCATGGAACAGGCCGAGCTCGTTCTGTTTCACACGACTCACCCATTCCTATGAACCTCCTTCGACTCTCCACAACTGAGTAACTTCCTCTATGGGATTCCATTATCTCAGCAGAGTCAGGATATCTCATTAGGAATCACTGATCAATGCACATCCTACACGATCTTACACGGTATTTTCTTTCCTGAAAATACTATGCCTCGATCCTACTTTCACCACATTCAACACATCACATAGCACTTAAAGGAACGATTTCAATCACAGCAAAACTCACTCCAAGGTTCATGTTTTCGAATATCACATTTACATCTCAAACAGTTTTCAAAGCAACACCAAAAACAGGGAGTTCGCAGACAACGCCAAAACCGGCGATCTGGTTCAAAAACAAGGTATTTCGAAGTCTGTACATAAAACCGGCGACCACGTCGCCCAAAAACACATAGAAACAGAGCATTCACGAAGATGAAAACGAAACCGGCGACCACGTCGCCCTCACTTCAGAAACAGCTAATCTATGGCTTGTATTGAAAATGAAGTCTAGCTTCCCTTACCTGGACTTGCGCAAAACACCAGGAGCTCCGAAACCCAACGAAGCTTAAAGAATGCCTTGGCTCTGTTTTCGCGTCTGGTTTGAAGGACTTGCAGAGAACCTCTTAGGTGCTCTAAGGGCAACGTCGCTTGTCGCACTGATGCTGGAGGTTGCCTGAGTCTCAACGCAAGGAAGGGAAGAAGAGAGGGAGGAAGTTTGCACTTGTAAGGACCTGAAAATTTATTGGAATAAAAGAGTTATATTTTAAATAAATTCTAAGTATGTTTTTATTTAGAATAGAAAGGGAGGAAAAAGTTAAGTTTAGAAGGCTACGAGGTCGCCGGTCGCCTGCTACACATGAGCGCCAGGTGGACATCGCGCGGGCGCGAGAGGCATGCAGGCATCGCGCGGGCGCGAGAGGCATGCAGGCATCGCGCGGGCGCGAGAGGCACGCGGGCATTGCCAGGGCGCGATGCATGTGGACGTGGCCAAGGCGCGAGAGTTATGAGGGCGTCGCCAGGGAAGACATCGGTTGTCTCCCAGAGGAAGACATCGGTCGTTCGCCAGGAAGAGGTCATCGGTGGTAGTCTTCGCGCGAGGTCATCGGTGGTAGTCTTCGCGCGAGGTCATCGGTGGTAGTCTTCGCGCGAGGTCATCGGTGGTAGTCTTCGCGCGAGGTCATCGGTGGATCGTCTTCGCGCGAGAGGTCATCAGTGGTTTCTCTTCGAGCTGGTAGTCATCGGCGAAAGGTCATCGCGCGACGTTGAGTTACACCCAGAGAACGTGGGCCCCAGACTCCCAGCAAGAGACGTTCTGCACGCGCGCCACGTAGACGAAAAAGTGGTTCAGAATAGTGACCTCATAGCGTAGCCTGCGCAGAGGCACGCTTAGGTGTACTGTTCAGCGAAGCGTACACGCAAACTTCCTGCAGAGTGGGTGGTGGCAGCGGTTTTTGTGGAGAAGTCAGCTTAAGATGCAAAAACCCATTTCTGAGGGAGGAGGAAAGAAACGTTGCTGTGGTTCCAGAGCTAAAGGGTGCGTTTATCTCCCTTCTCCTCCATTCTCTCCTTCGCGCTGCGGTTCTAGCACCTTCACGCGGGAATACGACGAGCGACAGCCACCATTGGAGCACTTGGGTGGTTCTCTGCAAGCTCTTCAAAACCAGACACAAGAACAGAGTCAAGGCGTTCTTCAAGCTTCGTTGGATTTCGGAACTCCTGGTGTTTGCGCAAGTCCAGGTAAGGGAAGCTAGCCTTCATCTTTACTACGAGCCATAGTTGAACCATTTCTGAAGTGTGGGCGACGTGGTCGCCGTTTTCGCTTTCGTCTTCGTGAAATGCTCTGTGTTGTGTGCTTGGGCGACGTGGTCGCCTGTTTTAATATACAGCCTTCGAAATACCATATTTTGAACTAGATCGCCGGTTTTGGCGCTGTTTTGCGAACTCCTTGTGTTTGATGTTGTTTTGAGAACTGCTTGAGATTTACATGAGATATTCGAAAATATGAATCCTTTGAAATGGCTATTGCTGTGATTGCATCGTTTACTTGAGTGGTATGATGTCTTTGAATGCTGTGAATGTGGGATCGAGGCATAGTATTTTCAGGAAAGAAAATACCGTGTAAGATCTTGTGGTAGGTGCATTGATCGGTGATTCCTAAGGGGATATCCTGACTCTGCTGAGGTAATGGAATCACGTAGAGGAAGTTACTCAGTCGTTGAAAGTCGAAGGAGGTCTATATGATGGGCGTCTCGTGTGAAAAAGAACGAGCTCCGTCTGTCATATGGATTAACCCTGTCATACCAGGAGAACTATGGTAACATTGAGATGATATATGCGCATGCTGTGTGGATTCACAGCGACCCTGTGTGGATTTCACAGTGGTGTGGTATGACAGGTGCAGATCTCTGAGTCTAATCAACGCACGAGTCAATCCGGAAGTAGTGTCAAGTGTCTTGTGTGGTGGGTCAGTGGAAAGTCTGACATGTGAAATGGTGAAATGAGAACTTGAATATTGATAGACACTTGATGCTGTATTGTGAAATGGAATGACTATGGGTGAATATTGTGAAGTTTGTGATTTTGGGCGATCAGCTGAATGCTATGAGCAGCTTTACGTTTTACATGGATATTTTGGAACTTGGTTTACTTGGATTTTCATGTTCATGATTTAAACTTCTTTTAAATTATCTAGCTTACCCTTTTATCTGTATTGTGGTTGTTTTCTCAAAACTGTGATGATCGTGTAATTGTTACACGGGAGCAGATGATCTTCCAGGAAGAAGAGCCCTCTAGCGAGTGGTCGCCGGAAGGAGATCGCCTATCTCCGTCTCTACCGGGTGATCGCCGGTTTACGCCTCCATCGGGTGATCGCCGGTTTTCGTGTCCTGATAGAAGATCGCCCGTTTTTGAGGTCTTCTGTTGGAGATCGCCGTTTTCTTTTGAGACCGCCTGTCTTACTGCATTTCTTTTATTTTCGTAAAATCTTGCAAACATTTGATTTGGTTATGTATTAAACTCCCTAAGAGGAGTAACTTCATTTCTGATATATATATCAATACATATTATTTTGCACTCTTCAATATTATTTGGTTACACTTAATTTCAATTATACATGGATGTATGTATTATTTTGGTGGGATGTTACAGCACTCACTCTAACACTCTTGAGTCTGTAACGCACTTTGCCATTCCCGCAGTGGCTTTTGAATCCTAGCTTACCTGTCCACGTATGCTGCTGCTGTCACCCCTTCTGCAGGAAAGCCTGAGAACCACTGCCCTGAACAGTACGACCACTGTTGTCGCTTGTGCATGCCAACCACTGCTCTGAACAGTACGACCACTGTTGTCGCTTGTGCATGCCAACCACTGCTCTGAACAGTACAACCGCGAGTGACTCTTGCGCATGCCAACATTCTGATGTCACTATTCTGAGCCACCCTTTTTGTCTACGTGGCGCGTGTGCAGGACGTTTCATGTTGGGAGTCTGGGTCCCATTTTACTCTGTGTGAAACTGGACGTCGTGCGATAACTTTCCACTGCTGACTCATCCTGGCGAACGACCGATGTCTCCTTCGCCCTGGAAGACGACCGATGTCTCCTTCGCCCTGGAAGACGACCGATGTCTCCTTCGCCCTGGAAGACGACCGATGTCTTCCTCTGGGAGACGACCGATGTCTTCCCTGGCGACGCCCTCATAACTCTCGTGCCCTGGCTACGTCCACATGCCTCGCGCCCTGGCGATGCCCGCATGCCTCTCGCGCCTTGGCCACGTCCACATGCCTCGCGCCCTGGCAATGCCCGCATGCCTCGCGCCCTGGCAATGCCAGCATGCCTCTCGCGCCTTGGCCACGTCCACATGCCTCGCGCCCTGGCAATGCCCGCATGCCTCTCGCGCCTTGGCCACGTCCACATGCCTCGCGCCCTGGCAATGCCCGCATGCCTCGCGCCCTGGCAATGCCCGCATGCCTCTCGTGCCTTGGCCACGTCCACATGCCTCGCGCCCTGGCAATGCCCGCATGCCTCGCGCCCTGGCAATGCCCGCATGCCTCGCGCCCGCGTGATGCCTGCATGCCTCTCGCGCCCGCACGATGCCTGCATGCCTCTCGCGCCCGCACGATGCCTGCATGCCTCTCGCGCCCGCACGATGCCTGCATGCCTCTCGCGCCCGCACGATGCCTGCATGCCTCGCGCCCTGGCGACGTCCACCTGGCGCTCATGGGTAGCAGGCGACCGGCGATCTCATAGCCTTCTAAACTTAACTTTTCCTCCCTTTTTATTTTAAATAAAACATACATAGAATTCTTTTTAAAATATAACCCTTTTTATTCCAATTCAATTTTACAGGTCCTTACACTAACTATTCTGAAACACCCTTTTTGTCTACGTGTCGCGCATGCAAGATGTCTCATGCTGGGAGCCTGGGTCCCACCTTATCTGTGTGAAACACGACATCGCGCGATAACCTTCCACCGATGACTGCTCGCGCGATGACTATCCACCGATGTCTCATCCTGGCGGACGAACGATGTCTCTCCCTGGAAGACGACCGATGTCTCTCCCTCGGAGACGACCGATGTCTCTCCCTAGAAGACGACCGATGCGCCCCTCATCCTGGCGATGACCGTCTGTCTCTCGCCCCAACGATCCCCGCGTGTCTCTCGCCCTGGCGATGCCCGCGTGTCTCTCGCCCTGGCGATGCCCGCATGTCTCTCATCCTGGCGATGACTTATGACACATCGCCACGCCTTGCTGAAGGTTCTTCATCCCACTATGTTACGTCCAAGGTATCACCTCCACATGGCTTGGTGACGTCGGTAGCTTCACATTTCCAAGAATAGATCAGCACTACTCCTCGTGCACCCATGCATGCAACACTAAGGACGATTTCTTATGGTCAAGCATAGAGCTTCACATGCACAGCGTATCTAAGGCTTAACCCACACCTTGATACGCGTGGTTTTTGGAACCCACTATGGTTGATCCAGCATCTTGACCACATACTAAGTGCACTCCCGTCGATCACGTACACCATAGGCGATTGGCGATCATGTGTACTCTAGGCGACAGGCGATTATGTGCCAGAGAAGTCGGAGATCGCCTCCGTCTTCAACAACGGCGATCTCGTAGACTTCTAAGCTACACTTTTCTTCCTTTACTCTTCTTGATCCACATGTCTTCCTCGAGCACACCCACGTGATTACCTCACGATAAAGTCATCGCACCTGACTACTTGGTTAATACAATGGTCAGCCGACCGACCTCTACCAGCTGACCCCAGACCTTGGGCGACGTCCGAGGTCCGACTACTACGAAACTTCTATTACCAGCTCTTTGTATTTTAAATAATAACATCTTCTGAAATTATTTAAATATAACACTTTTATTCCAATTAAAGTTTCTAGGTCCTTACAATGAGGAACTAGCAAAGACATAATGGAAATTGTGTAAAGGAACTTGTATAGGTCTAGAATACAAGCATGAACTCAAATCTAAAAATGAAAATGCACAAAAGATCAAGTAATAAACTCAAAAATAGAATGTAAACCAAAGCAAGAAACAATCAAAGCAATAAAAGAACTACTAGAAGTAATGACAAGTATGGAAGAACATGTCTAAGACAAAACTTGACATGATTACAAAATTAAAAGACATATCACAAGATATAACAAGTGAAAGGAAGCTTAAGGTCAGCTCTAGGAAGGAGAATGCCATTCAAAAGAGCAACCATACTCATATGAATAATGAGTGCCATAAACCTTGATAGATGAGAGAAAAATCAAGGTCATCATGATAAAGTTCCTTAATGTGATCAAAACCAAGATATTGAGAGCTTAAAAGATTTAGCAAAGTATATCTTCTAGAAAGAGCATTCGCCACAATGTTTACTTTGCCTTGCTTGTGTTTGATCACATAAGGAAATTGCTCAATGAATTCCACCCACTTAGCATGCCTCTTGTTAAGCTTGTTTTGGCTTTTCAAATATTTAAGAGATTCATGATCACTATGTATCACAAACTCTTTGGGAAAAAGATAGTGTTGCCAAGGGAACAAAGCCCTAACAAGTGCATATAATTCTTTATCATAAGTGGAATAATTGAGATGACTTCCTTTCAATTTCTCACTAAAATAGGCTATAGGGTGGCCCTCTTGAAGGAGAACAGCCCCAATACCTATGCTAGAAGCATCACACTCAATCTCAAATGTCTTAGTGAAATTAGGAAGGGCCAAGATGGGAGCATTAGTCAATTTTTCTTTCAAAGTTTCAAAGGCTTTTTGCTGTGCTTCTCCCCATTGAAAGACCACATCCTTTTTCACTATGTCATTGAGTGGTGCAACAATGGTACCAAACTTTGGGACAAATCTTCTATAGAAAGAAGCAAGTCCATGAAAACTTCGGACCTCATTCAAAGATTTCGGTGTAGGCCAATTTTGAATGGCCATCACCTTTGTTTTGTCCACATGGACCCCTTTGCAACTCACAACAAACCCTAGGAATTCTATATGATCAAGAGCAAACATACATTTAGCAATATTAGCATACAAATGTTCCTTCCTAAGGGTTTCTAAAACTTGCCTAACATGCAACCTATGTTCATCCAAAGATAAGCTATAAATGAGAATGTCATCAAAGTAAACAACAACAAACTTACCAATGAATGGTCTAAGAACATGATGCATGAGGCGCATGAAGGTACTTGGTGCATTAGTTAAACCAAAGGGCATAATGATGTGAGTCTCTTATGAACCTTTCTTGGTTTGGGTTGAGTTGATATAGGTTTCATTGTATTCATGACACTTTCAAGAATTAGGATCAAAATTCTAAAGAACAATTAATAGAGTTTCTACTCAAGAAAACAAAGGTTCATACTAAAAACACATGAATAGGTAACTTGTAGTGTAAGATAACAATGGAATATGAATGGGTAATTCAAGAACAGTACCAAACTTCAAAGGAAACATAAGAACAACATAAGAACACCAAGAACAAGTGAAAATACTGATTGAAATTCAATAGGAATTAGAAAATCACAAAGAAATTCATCAAAGAACAAAAACCCATGGATGGAAAACAAGAACAACACATGTATATTGAAACCCATGGTTTGGACGAAATTAAAACAGCAAGAAAACAAGGAAATAAACCAACAAAGTGGAGAACAATGGCAGCGAATGAAAGGAAACAACTCATGGAAAAGATTGAACCGATTAAAAATGGAAAAACTACAAGAAAACACAAATGGGTATTTTTAGAAGATGAATAGAAATGACTTATGTGGTTGTAGCCTTTTGGAGATGTGATTCACGCCACTTGGAGGGTGTAACATCCCACCAAATACATTTCATATTTATATAATATAAATGAAGATACACAAGTATTTTGAAATAAACATAATCATATATATATAATGGAGTTTCTCCTCATCGGGAGTTTAATACATAAACTGTGAATCTTTCCAAAAAAAACTTAACCAAAAATACAACAAAAGACAAATCGGGCGATATGCTAACAAAAGGGCGATCTCCTAGTCAATCAGGTGATCTCCTATCAGCCAGGCGATCTCCTATCAGACCGGCGATCTCACTTTCCTGCAACGTCATCTGCTCCCGTGTAAATCATACACGATCATCACAAGTTTTAAGAAGAACATCCACAAACGAAAACGCAGGGTAAGCTAGACAGTTTTAAAAGAGAATTTAGATATGAACTTTAAAATCAAGATAAATTAATTTAAGGCACCCACGTAAAAACATCAGCTTTCTCATTCTTCCCACATACCATCAAGTAAAAACCCACATTTCACAATTCCTCAAGAGTAGTTCATATCACACAGTGCAGCAAGTGTCTATCCACATACAGTGTTCCTCATTTCTCACGTCAGGTTTTCCACTGACTCACAATACATAGACACAAGACACTAATTCCGGAATACTCGTGCATTGATTAGACTCAGAGATCTGCACCTGTCATATTGCCCACTGTGGAATCTCACACATCCACAGGGTCGCCGTGA
Organism: Phaseolus lunatus; assembly: GCA_013389735.1. Classification (NCBI taxonomy): domain Eukaryota; kingdom Viridiplantae; phylum Streptophyta; class Magnoliopsida; order Fabales; family Fabaceae; genus Phaseolus; species Phaseolus lunatus. The sequence goes on from CM023864.1 coordinate 25,545,809, forward strand.
AATCTCTCACATTCACAAGCGTATAATGAATCTCACACATCACCATACAGCATGACAGGGTTAATCCACGCAAAACAGGTCGGTTTGTTCTCTTTCAAACAACCCACCCATACAGGTGAACCTCCTTCGACTCTCAACAACTGAGTAACTTCCTCTACGTGAGTCCATTACCTCAGCAGAGTCAGGATATCTCGTTCTTAATCACCGATCAATGCACCTACTACAAGATCTTACACGGTATTTTCTTTCCTGAAAATACTATGCCTCGACCTCACACTCACCACATCCAACACATCATACCATTTAAATAAATCATTCAAATCACATCAACAACCATTTCAAAGCTTCAGATCTTCGAATATCTCATGTAAATCTCAAGTAGTTTCAAAACAGTATCAAAAACAGAGGAGTTCGTAAAACAGCGCCAAAACCGGCGATCTAGTTCAAAAACAGAGTGTTTCGAAGATTATGTTTAAAACCGGCGACCACGTCGCCCAAGCAGACAACATAGGGCATTTCACACAGGTACAAACGAAAATGGCGACCACGTCGCCCTCACTTCAGAAAGACTACGCTATGGCTCGTATGGAAAAAGGGGTCTAGCTTCCCTTACCTGGACTTGCGCAAACACCAGGAGTTCCGAAATCCAACGAAGCTTGAAGAACGCCTTGACTCTGTTCTTGTGTCTGGTTTTGAAGAGCTTGCAGAGAACCACCCAAGTGCCCCAATGGTGGCTGTCGCTCGTCGTATTCCCGCGTGAAGGTGTACTAGAATCGCAGTGTGAAGGAGAGAAATGGAGAGGAGGGAACTCACTCTTTCTCTCTTCGACTACAACAATGTCTTCCTTTTCTCTCAGCAGTGGATTTCTGTAACTTAAACCAACTTATCCCTCCAAAAGCAGCTGCCACCACCCACTCTGCAGAGAAGTCTGAGAACCACTGCCCTGAACAGTACTACCACTGTTGTCTCTGGTGCATGCCAACCACTGCTCTGAACAGTACTGCCACTGTTTGTCGCTTGTGCATGCCAGCCACTGCTCTGAACAGTACGACCGTGAGTGTCTCCCGCGCATGCCAACATTCTGATGTCACTATTCTGAACCACCCTTTTCGTCTATGTGGTGCGCGTGCAGAACGTCTCATGCTGGATGTCTGGGTCCCACGTTCTCTGTGTGTACTCAACGTCGCGCTATGACCTCTCGCGCGAAGACTCTCGACCGATGACCTCTCGCGCGAAGACTCTCGACCGATGACCTCTCGCGCGAAGACTCTCGACCGATGACCTCTCGCGCGAAGACTCTCGACCGATGACCTCTCGCGCGAAGACTCTCGACCGATGACCTCTCGCGCGAAGACTCTCGACCGATGACCCCTCGCGCGAAGACACACCCCGCAGCATGCCTCGCGCCCTGCGATGCCCGATGACACTCGCCACTCCCCCCCGGAGGTTCTTCATTCCACTATGTTACATCCAAGGTATTCTCTCCACAAGGCTTGGTGACGTCGGTAGCTTCACACTTCCAAGAGTTGATTAGCACAAGTCCTCGTGCGCCCAAGCGTGTAACGTTAAGGATGATTCTCTTATGCTCAAGTATAGAGCTTCGCCTGCCCAGCGTATCCAAGGTTTAACCCACACCTTGATACGCGTGGCTTTTGGGACGTACCAGGGTTGATCCAACATTTTGGCTACACACTAAGTGTAGTTTCGGCGATTAGGTGTACTCTAGGCGACAGGCTACTAGGTACACACAGGCGATAGGCGTTCAAGCATAAGCTAGGCGATAGGCGTTCAAGCATAAGCTAGGCGATAGGCGTTCAAGCATAAGCTAGGCGATAGGCGTTCAAGTGCCAGAGAAGTTGGAGATCGCCTACCCGCTTAATAACGGCGATCTCGTAGGCTTCTCAGCTATACATTCCTTCCTTTATATTTAAATAAACACGTGCTTCGAATTTATTTATAATGTAACACTTTTATTCCAATATAAACTTCTAGGTTCTTACAGAGGGTGGTTCTTCCAAGATGAGTGGGTGGTGCCGCCACTTGAGAGTCTCCAAAGCTCACAAGATAAGACATGAAGGAGAAGAAGAGACAAGTCTCACAAACTCACTCTCTCTCAATTTCAAGATAGTTTCTTTTCTTCTAACTTTCAACTTTTTTATTCAAAGTACCAAGCACCCCTATTTATAATGGAGAGGGCTGGTCATGTTACAAAGGGGAAGGAGTGGGAAGAGTCACTCTTCTAGCTCCTTCTAGTGCCTAAGAGAGAAAGGAGTAGAAAAGTCACTTTTTCCTAAAGAAAGTGCCTAAAATGCCTTACATTTAGAGGTTTCTTTTGGTTTTCCTCTTTGGCATACTCCTAAGGATATTTCTATATTATTTACAAATTTATACAAGATTATTTACAAAGATTTATTTATACTACTATCTTTTAAATTTTCAAGAGAACCCAAAATGTTCTACTTTTTAAGAAGACTAGTAAGAAGAATTTTAAATGCTTGGGTGGATGACCTCTTCCTCCATTAGTGAAATCCTCTTCTACTTGATCTCCATCACATAACTAACCACTCATATAGACCAAATTTGGTCTTAAAAGCTGTCTTCCATTCATCACCCGGTTTGATACGGATTTGATTGTAGCCGCTTTTAAGATCAATCTTTGAAAAGATTTTTGAACCATGCAATTCATCCAACAAATCATCAAGCCTAGGTATGGGATGCCTATACTTAACTATAATGTTATTTATGGCCCTACAATCTGAACACATTCGCCATGTGCCATCCTTTTTAGGCACTAAGATGATAGGCATAGCACAAGGACTCATGCTATCTTGAACCCACCCTTTTTCAATCAAAGCCTCAACTTGTTGGCGAATTTCCTGGGTTTCACTTGGATTGGTTCTATATGCTGGACGGTTTGGTAAAGAAGAGCCTGATATCAAATCAATTTGGTGTTCAATCCCTCTCAAAGGTGGAAGTCCTTTTGGAGGATCTTGAAACACATCTTGAAACTCTTCTACCAAATGTTCCAAGCAATGAGAACTATCAACAAGTGGTTCTAACTTAAGAGTTCTAGGGATGGCTAAGAAAAGAGGATGATGAGCCACTATTTCCCTTTGAATCTCATGCCTAGACACAAGAAGTGTAGGCTTAAAACTCTTATCGTTTTTATCTTTTTTATCTTTTTTATCTTTTTCACTCTCCCTTTTTTTCTTCATAATAACTTGGTCCTCATGGACTTCTCTTGGAGAGAGAGATTTTAAAGTAACCTTGTGACCATGGAATTCAAAAGAGAGTTTGTTGGTGAAGCCATCATGTAAAACTTTTCTATCAAATTGCCAAGGCCTTCCCAAAAGAACATGAGTGGCTTCCATGGGCACAACATCACATAATACCTCATCTTTGTATTTTCCAATGGAGAAATGGATGAGGACTTGTTTATTGACAACTATTTCTCCTACTTCACTAAGCCATTGTAATTTATAGGGCTTTGTATGAGAGATGGTAGGTAAAGCAAGTTTTTCTACCACTCTTGTACTTGCCACATTTGCACAACTACCCCCATCCACTATCAAAGAACAAATGTTGTTTTGAATAAGACATCTTGTATGGAAAATATTTTCCCTTTGACTTTCATCAAAAGGTTGTGAAACTTGCCCAAGAAGTCTTCTCACAACTAACAAATCTCCTTCAAGTGGACACTCACTTTCTTCCTCACTAGATGCATGAGAGTGCAATGAATGCGTAGGAGAATCCGAATCATGCTCACTAACTACAATGCCCTCATGTATGTACATACTTTGTTTAGAAGGACAATTTGCAGCAATATGACCATAACCCAAACATTTAAAGCATTTAGTATTAGATGTTCTAGTGGGAGATTTAGGCCTAGAAGTAGATGGCTTAGTTTCCTCGGGTTTGAAAGAAGAATCTTTGGAAGGAGGTTTAGAAAAAGAATTTTTGTTTCTCCAAGACTTGGAGTAGTATCCATCATTGGAAATGTTTTTGAAAGAGTTTTTCTTAGCAAGTTGGGCTTCCACCTTCATTGCAAGATGAACTAAAGATCCCAATGATGAATACTCTTGTAACTCAACAATGTTTTGAATATCCTTCCTAAGACCACTTACAAAGCTAGCAATCATAGCTTCCTCACTTTCTTCTAATTCAAGTTTAAGCACAAGTGTTTCTAACTCTTTGTAATATTCATCCACATTTAGCGTGCCTTGTTGAAACCGTTGGAGTTTCAACATGAGGTCTTTCCTAAAATGTGGGGGCACAAACCTAGCGCGCATTTGATATCTCAAAGAGTTCCAAGAGTCCACGGGAGGATCCTTGTGAAACATAAAGTCCTTTACAACACCATGCCACCATTTCATGGCATAATCTACAAATTCTAAGGTGGCTAGCTTATACTTGTGTTGTTCATCTTTGATGTCATGGAGCTCAAAGATTTGTTCACAATAATTGTTCCCTAGCTCCTAAAGCTTTGAACATGCTTCTTGTAAGCCTTTGAGGTGGGCTTTGATCTTCATGGCCGTCCTCTATTTGCACCTCTACCTCTTCTTGATCTTGTTGATTGGCCTCCATGTCCACTAGAGCTTGATCTCCATCACACATCCTCCTTCGCGCGTGCCCTAGTCTGGCCTCATAGGGTTTTTGCTTACCCTGTGCCCTCTTCTCCATCGCCGCCTGGTGCACCCACATGGGGTGTGGACGACTGGGTACTCGTGATCGTGAGGGGGCCACGCTCTCGGGTTTCTCGTTGAGTTCCCCCTCAGCCGCGATGTGAGCGACGACGCAATGCCTAATATCGCCAAAAGTCTTGGGGCAACTTCTGACGAGTGATTCACGGAATGGTCCTGGCAGTATTTCCTTCCTGAAGGCATTCACCACCATATCCTAGTCCTTGGTGTGCAGCCTCACTACCATCGCCCCAAACTTGATACAAACCCACAAAGACTCCAAAACCAAGTCCACAAGAAGATGACCAAGAATGCCAACTATAAAGGGTCATCTCAACAAGCAAAGGAAGACCTCTTCAATAGGAGTAATGGACAACGTCCAGAGCACTTGAAGTTCTTCCTATTAGTCTTCTTAAATATTTAGAAAAATGTTGTAAATAAATTGGGCTCAAATGAGGGGTCTAAATAGCATAAATAAGGTAGAATAAAGTGCCTTTAGCATAGTAGGGGGTGTGGGTAGCACTCTTGCTTATTCCTAGCCCATTTGAAGGCATTTTGACCTAATTTCTAGAAGGATAAGCCAAGAATACGGGATTGACTTAGTCAAACCCTATGGCTGCCCACTTTTTTCCCTTTTCCCGTTCTACCCTTTAAGCTTGCTTTCCAAGGCTCCTAAATCTATAAATAGGGAGGCCTACTGATGGATATCAAGGAAGAGAGGATTTCACTAATGGAGGAAGAGGCCATCCACCAAAACATTTAAAGTTTTTCTTATTAGTCTTTTTAAAAGAGGAGGCCCAAGCCCAAAGCCCAAGCTAAAAAAGGCCAAGCCCAAGAAGCCCAAGTCCAACCCATGAGAAGCAAGGCCAAGCATTAAATAAAAGAGCATCATTTGTATTTCTTTTGTATAAGTTGTAGGAGGTGTGGATATTAAATATAGGAGTGTGAATATGTAAAATAAAGTCACATTGTACATGTGACTTAGGAGAGTAGGTGTAAGTGTAGTTTTTAGGAGGTGTCATAGTAGAAAAAGGTCACACCTCCCATGTGACGTGTTTTGGTGGGAATTTCAAAAAAGTTTCTTTTGAATTTTCCCACCTATTTTTCAGCACCCTCACACTATAAATAAAGGTGTGGGCTCTTGTAAAATACATATTGGAATTTTGATATAGAGAAACTCTACTCAATTTGAGAGAGAATTGTGAGAACTTGTTTCTCCTTCAACCTTGCTTCATCTTGAGTGCTTTTGGTTCCCTCAAGTGGCGGCATAGCTCACTTATCTTGAAGCTTTCACACTTCAAGTGGCGTGGATCATCCAACCAAAGCTCATCTTCCACATAAGTCATTTCTTCTCCATCTTTTCATTCCATTTCATGTCTTAGTTACTTTCTTAGCTATTTTGTTCGGTGCATTTAGTTTTAATTGCAATTCTGTTTGTTACATTTTAATTCCTTTGCTTTATTCATTTGTTCTTCCTTCAATTCTTGTGTTTTGTTCGGTCAAAACTGTTTTCCAGCATATTCTATTCGCTTCATTGGTTTTCAAACTCATTTTAATCGGTTCAATTGATAGTAAATGGAGCTTCCATGTGAGTTTGGTTTTTGGTGCAAGATTTGGTGAGTTCTTGAAACATAGAACCTTGATCCACTTCTACAAAAGTGCTAACCTTTGCCAACTCAAGTTGATTCCATAAAATATCAAAGAATCATGTATTCACAAGTTGAAAATTAGAGTAAAGTTACTATACACAAATTCTTGTGTGAATTGTGAGTGAGTGAGCTCCTCCAAAATTGGTCTTATCTTGTGAGTTTTGAGAGCTCTCAAGTGGCGGCATCCTTCACTTATCTTGGAGTCATTTCACCATCCAAGTGGCGTGCAACCACTCTCAATTCCATTTCTCATAAGCTTCCTTTTCCTTCATATTTTACTTCCATTATCATTCCATCTATTCATAAACATGTTCTTATTTTGCTTCAGTATGTCTTTTCGGTCTTTATATATTGCTCTTGTTTTCCTTATGTAATTCCACACCATAACAGGGGATCACATCATGGATGATCGAGCCCCGCCTACACCACCTAGGGCGTTCCCAATGCATTTCTCACAAGCGATCATGGACATAGTGGTCCCAGCCACCTCCATGGGCCCTAAAACTGTGTTCACAGGGGTGGAAGACCCAGAGGTGCAGATTACATAGATTCATGCACAATTCCTCAATCGTCCTGTGTAACTCTTCGTTCCTGGCTTGTGATGTGGCCAAGACCATCTGCATACGTGCCTGATCCGCCCTAGATTCTGCCACCGTCTCCTGGAAGGCACGCATCGTTTCCATGAGTTGTTGCATGGTGACGCCTTCACCCCCATTTGGTTGGACAGATCCTTGTCTGGTATTCCTCGTGTCGTTAGATTCTCCTTCTTTCGCTTGTATATGGGACCTTGTTTTATTTCGGCCCCACGGTGGGCGCCAAATATTCTTGCCGGTTGACCCTCTTGTCGGTTGACTCTACGATAATCTCACGCCTCCTTCCCTCTCCTTAGATAATGCTTCACTGTATCGAAACAACCTGCACTTGCAAAGACAGAAAGGGGCGCCCTGGAGGCCGTTTGCACTCCGACACTTAAGTCAAAACTAGGGCAAGTACACCAAGTGTATTGAGTATCTTAGTTTAGGTCTAGAAACTGCGTACCTTTGTGAAGTGTTTTACTACCCTTTATATAGTCTACGGTTTCCTCTGCGCTGCTACCCATATTTAGGATTTACAGGAATACCCTTGCATCACTATCACCCAGACTTAGGGTAATCTTGGGCGTAAGGCTTCCCTTAACTGGAGTGCAAATTTTCACAGGATGGCCACCTAGGTACCCCCGCGTGCACCTAATCTCTGGGGCCACCTATCCTGGGAGTCCCCTCACTGTTCACGTGCCATGCATGTATTTTCACTGGGAAACCCTAATCCTGATGGGCACTCGACCCTTCAAGAATCTGCACCTAACTGTGCTTTCCCTACCACTCATATGGGTGCTTCGTGACTCAGGCCTCTCCCTTCCGCTGGGCATTTTACTGCTAACTAGTCTTCTCTCAGTCCCCATCTTAGATGTTCTAGCTCTTTTGTTCAAAACACTCATAACCGATGTCACCTCGTCACACCCTGTTGCCGAGGACTCATCACCCCGTTGCGTGATGAGGACACATCGTTCCACTCTGGTGATCGACGCGCTGATGACTAATCAGCCCACTAGTCCATACTATCTATAGGGCCTAGCCCACGTGGCTCTGGCCCATGCTGTGGGACCCAGCTGACGTGGCTCACCATTACTTGCTGTTCTCGGTGTCCAAGGACTGGTCGGTACACAAGCCCCCCAGTCTCAAGCTGTTAACTTGTTCAGCAAAGACTCTAAGTCATCGACTTGGGCAACCTACGTGGCACTGAGTGAAAGGACATGAACAATCTATCAGGCGACCTATTTGTGGGGCCTGGCCCACGTGGCTCTGGCCCATGCTGTGGGACCCAGCTGACGTGGGTAACCATTACTAGCTGTTCTTGGTGTCCGAGGACTGGTCGGTACATGCCTTAAAGGATTACTAGGAGCAAGGATAAAGATTTAGGAGATGAGCATCAATGGATGTCTCTTTTCGTAATTAATTTTGAGTATTTTTTGGTAGAACATTAAAGGAAGGTGTAGATATAAAAATAAGGGGTGCTAATGTACAAAGATGAGTCACACCATCCATGTGACATAAAAATTAGGTGTAGGTGTAGTTTTAGGAGGTGCCAAAGTAAGAAATCAAGTCACACCTCTCTTGTGACTTGATTAGGCGCCGAATTTGAATGCCTTATCTTTGAATTTTCCCTCTTCTTTTGCAGCCCTCTAAACACTATAAATAGAGGTGCTTGGCTCTTGTTAAATTACATTGAATTTGAAGTAAAGAAACTATACCCAAATTGTGAGAGAATTGTGAGAATTGTTCTCCTAATCTAGTCTAATCTTGTGAGTGTTTGGCAAGCTCTCAAGTGGCAGCATCTTGCACTTATCTTGGATCAATCACCTTCCAAGTGGCGTGTTCTTCCCTTCCATGGCTTCAACCATATAAGTTCCTTCTTGCTTCATCTTCCATTTCCAATTTCGCACATATGTGTTCAATTCTATTCGGCTATGTTGTCTTGTTTTTTTCAATTCTATCGATTGTTCATGTTGTTCTTGTGTTTCCTTTTCAATTTTGCACTTAATTCTCTAATTCCATTCGGTAATTGTGCTTCAATTCTTGTTTTTGAATTTGGTTTCCAATTATGTTGTGTTTGTGAATCGGTTTGTGGAATGGCATCCATGTTCATGAGTTTGGTTCATCATTTGGAAGACTTAAAGTTCCATTGATGTTTCCTTAAGTTCCTCCACTTGTACCGATTTGTTTCTCTTCCTTTGCAGCTTGTATTGTCATCATTCTTTACCTATAATTATGTTTTTACCTTGGACCTTTGGAAATGAACCTTCACATCTACTTAACACTTGTTAAGTTAATGTCCAGTGGGGATTTTCCTTAGGTGACACACCTTAAATTGCTAAGAATCTTGATCCTAATTCTTAAAAGTGTCACAATATTAATGAATCTAAAATCAACTTACATCAACGAGGTTGCCTTTAGAGGAAGGAGGAGTAATCATCATAAAGGTCGATCAGAAGGCGCCCAGAAAGTGCTACGAGAGTAGTCTAAAGAATCGAGGGAAGACTTACACAATCGCATATGTCAAGGTGCTCAGGAATGGAGCGTATAGACTAGAGACCCTAAAGGGGGAAGCCATTCCTCGAGCGGGAAGCGTGGCAAACCTCAAGTTGTATTTCAGCTAAGATATTCTTGCTTAATGCTTTCTTTTTGAACAATGCGTGATAAATTTGTTCTTGGAAGATGATGCATTTAGCTTTGTTGATTTATTTGAATAAGCACAGGTAAGTCAACCTAGCTCGGTGTCAGTAAGACCACTCAAGTATGGGCACCCCATGAGTAAATGATTACCTAGTGGCAAGTAAGACGGGGGGGCTTGTGTACTAGACATGAGTGCTCGAGTGCTCGGGACCTCAGCTGTTAGGCCCAAAGGGTGTGTCACGAGTTTGGCCTAAATGTTGGTTAGCCCAAAAAAGGTAATTAAGATCAAATATATAATTGTTATTATAATGTTATTCTGAAGATAAAATATAAAGAGATATTTTATCTGTTACGATATTATTTTGAAGATAAAATATAAAGAGATATTTTATTTGTTGTGATATTGTTTTGAAGATAAAATATGTCCTCGCCGGTTGACTCGATCGTCATTGACTCTGAGGCAGACGGTGGTTCCTCCTGTAAGGACCTGTAAAATTGAATTGGAATGAAAGTGGTATATTTAAATAATTCCAGAAGATGTTATTATTTAAAATACAAAGAGCTGGTAAATGAAGTTTCGTAGTAGTCGGACCTCGGACGTCGCCCAAGATCTGGGGTCAGCTGGTAGAGGTCGGTCGGATGACGTGTGGATCAAGAAGAGTAAAGGAAGAAAAGTGTAGTTTAGTAGTACATGATCGTCGGTCGCCTGCTACACATGAGCGCCAGGGCGCGAGAGGCATGCGGGCATCGCCAGGGCGCGAGGCATGTGGACGTGGCCAGGGCGCGAGAGGCATGCGGGCATCGCCAGGGCGCGAGGCATGCGGGCGTTGCCAGGGCGCGAGAGGCATGCGGGCATCGCCAGGGCGCGAGGCATGAGGGCGTCGCCAGGGATAGACATCGGTCGTCTCCTAAGAGAGTCATCGGTCGTCTTCCAGGGCGAGGGATACATCGGTCGTCTTCCAGGGCGAGGGAGACATCGGTCGTTCGCCAGGATGAGTCAGCGGTGGAAAGTTATCGCGCGACGTCGAGTTTCACACAGAATAAAGTGGGACCCAGACCCCCAGCATGAAACGTCCTGCACGCGCACCACGTAGACAAAAAGGGTGGTTCAGAATAGTGACATCAGAAAGTTGGCATGCGCAAGAGACACTCGCGGTCGTACTGTTCAGGGCAGTGGTTGGCATGCAGAAGAGACACTCGCGGTCGTACTGTTCAGGGCAGTGGTTGGCATGCAGAAGAGACACTCGCGGTCGTACTGTTCAGGGTAGTGGTTGGCATGCGCAAGAGACAAACATGGTCGTACTGTTCAGAGAAACGTACACTCAGACTTCTCTGCAGAAGGGGTGGCAGCAACAACATACGTGGACAGGTAAGCTGGGATTCAAAAGCCACTGCGGGAATGGCAAAGGGCATTACAGACGCAAGAGTGTTAGAGTGAGTGCAAACTTCCTCCCTCCCTTCTTCTCTCCTTTGCGCTGCAACTCAGGCAACCTCCAGCACCTGTGCGACGAGCTACGACAGCCCTTGGAGCACCTGGGAGTTTCTCTGCAAGTTCTACCAACCAGGCACTGAAAACAGAGCTAAGGCATCCTTCAAGCTCGGTGGGCTTGAGCTCTCGGTGTTTTGCGCAAGTCCAGGTAAGGGAAGCTAGCCTTCATTTTCAATACAAGCCATAGATTAGCTGTTTCTGGAGTAAGGGCGACGTGGTCGCCGGTTTCGTTTTCATCTTCGTGAATGCTCTGTTCTATGTGTTTGGGCGACGTGGTTGCCGGTTTTGTATACAGACTTCGAAATACCCTGTTTTTGAACCAGATCGCCGGTTTTGGCGTTGTTTGCGAACTCCCTGTTTTTGATGTTGTTTGAAGCTGCTTTGGATTTGAATGTGATATACATGTGATATTCGAAAATATGAACCTTTGAAATGACTGTTGCTATGATTGAAATCATTCTTTGAGTGGTATGGTGTGTGGAATGTCGTGAATGTGGGTCAAGACATAGTATTTTCAGGAAAGGAAATACCGTGTTGAGATTTGGTTGTGAAGTGTATTGATCTGTAAGTATCCTGTGAATGGGGCGATCCTGACTCTGCTGAGATAATGGAATCACATAGAGGAAGTTACTCAGTTAGTGAGAGTCGAAGGAGGTTCATATGAATGGGTGAGTCGTGTGAAACAGAACGAGCTCGGCCTGTCTTATGGATTTACCCTGTCATACTGTGAGAGTGATGAATTGAGACCGAGATTGTGTTGATGCGCATGGCTGTGGAATCATTATAGCCAATGAAGTATGACAGGTGCATGTCCCTGGATGCTAGGTTCAACGCACGAGTCTTCCGGAAGTGGAGTCAAGTGTCTTGTGTGATGAGTCAGTGAAGTCTGACGTGAGAAATGAGAAACTTTGAATTGATAGACACTTGATATATGTTGTGATTTTAATGACCTTCGAGGAATCGTGAAATATGTGTTTAGTTGATGGTTTACGTAGATATCTTGAATTTGTTTTACCTTGATTTTAAAGTTCATATCTAACTCTTTTTAAATGTCTAGCTTACCCTGTGTTTTCTTGGTGTTGTGTTCGGCCTTTTCTTAAACCTGTAATGATCGTGTATAATTTACACGGGAGCAGATGATGTTGCAGGAAGTAGAGCTCCTTAGTGAATTGTTGCTGGAAGGAGATCGCCTGTTTTCAATTTCCGTTGGGCGATCACCCCTTTTGCTGCTTTCTGATAGGAGATCGCCTATATGATAGGAGATCGCCCTTGTAATAGGAGATCGCCCTTCTGTCAGGAGATCGCCTATCTTTCTATTGTATTGTATTTTATTTATATTTCATGGAAAAGTGACCGAATTTGTATTAAACTCCCTGTGAGGAGAAACTTAATTATTTATATAAAATTTTATTCACTTTAATCTATTTGTTACTTTTATTTTCATTATATACATATGAATAGTATTTTGGCGGGATGTTACATTAATGGTATCAGAGCAGTTCGTCCTTAGGATGACCTGAGGGCTGTGGATCCATTGTGTTTCTTCTGCTCATGAAAGTTATTTGAGTTTAAAATAACAACTATAGTGAAAGGTTTTCAAACGTTTTTGTATTGAAATTTTGGGTGTGCTTTGGTGAATATATGTTCTAACTGAAAATCTTAGTATTAAGAATGAGAAGGTTTTGATAAAGTAGTGAGGGTGCACACTCATAACTGGATCGAGATGAGTCTCAATCTTAATTCCAAAGGTTTGATGTTTAGCATATATTGAATTCTGGTGTGAACTATTTCATTCTCTTGAGTGTCTTTGTAATTGATTGAAAATGGTTGATTGGATTGATGATTGTATACCAGTAGCTGTTCTGGTGTTTTGTTTAAGTTTATCAGCACTATGACTCTGTTGATGAGCTCAAATTCTTAATGACTTTGAGATGCTGACCTTTGTAAGGTCTAGTTGTTACCTCCTGAATGAATTGATTTCTTATCGATCTCATTCTTGTAGTTGTAGGGAATATAGAAACCTATAGTTCCAAATTTGAAACGAAGAGAGATGGCACGTAGACCTTCTACCCCTCCCCAACCTTCTTCGGAGATGAGCCAGATTGCTAAAGCAATCGAGATGATGGCAACTGCCATCCAACAACAGAATGCAGCGATGGCTCAGAACCATCAAGCTACAATGCACCACTGGGAAACTGCTCGGTCGGCTGAAACAAATTCTCACGCCAGTCAGCCTCAAGAACGGATGGGACTGACTGAGTTCATGAGGCACAACCCACCCAAGTTTAGTGGGAATGCTACCCCTGATCAGGCAGATCAATGGGTCAGAGAGTTGGAGAAAATCTTTAGGGCGACCTCCTGCCCTGAAGAGAAGAAATTGGTGTTCGCAACCTTTTTGCTATCTGGGGAAGCTGAGTTCTGGTGGATGGGAGCTCAGCAGATGATGGAGGCACGAGAGGATGTGTTGGACTGGGAGAGCTTCAGGGTGAAGTTCCTGGAGAAATACTTCCCAGACAGCGCAAGGTTTGTGAGGGAAGCAAAGTTCCTAAAGTTGGAGCAGGGGGATATGTCTGTGAACGCCTATGCTGCTCGGTTTGAGTATCTCGCCCGATTCTACACCCAGGCGACCTCTGAGGCTTGGAGGTGTAGGAAGTTTGAAGAGGGACTGCAGCATGGGCTGAAGAGGACCATAGCCCCGATGTGCATCAGGGAATTTTACGCCTTAGTAGAGAAGGCGAAGATGGTGGAGACTCTGGAAAGGGGTGATTCTTGGGTGATCAGGTCACACCCAGGGGGTTCTTCCAGTGGGGAGGCCAAGGTGCAGCACCCACAAAGCAAGCCTTATTCGAGACCCCCACAGCATAGGGCAGAAGCAGCACCGCCCCAGTTTCAGCAGCAACAACCCTGGAAACTTAAATGTTTCCACTGTGGTGGACCACACACAGCCAATGTGTGCCCCAAGAGAGATTCAGAGAGAAGATGTTTTGCCTGTCAAAAGACGGGACACGTTGCTAGAGATTGTCCTACCCAGAATAGGATGACTCAACCCAGTGGATCACAACAGTTGAGGAATGGAGGCAGTCGACCTCAGGCAGCAGGGAGAGTGTTTGCCATGTCTGGAGCGGAGGCATCTCAGTCAGGTAACTTAGTACAGAGTGTTGCTCTATAGCTGGTAGATGCGTTAGAATTTTGTTTGATTCTGGAGCGACACACTCCTTTGTGTCAAGCCTGTGTGTAGCCGAGTTGGGCCTTCTAGTGAAGGAGTTACCGTTTGAAAACTGTTGGTCTATACACCTGCGTCAGGACAGGTGTTGACCTCTACAGTTTGCCCCGAATGTCCAGTGATAGTAGAGGGACGCAGATTCAAGGTGAACTTGATTTGCCTACCTCTTCAGGACCTGGATGTTATCCTGGGAATGGATTGGCTAGCTGCCAATCACATTCTCATAGACTGTGGTAGTCAGAAGATAGCGTTTCCAGACCTCCAAGAGGCAGACGTGATATCTACTCAGCGAGGGTGGTCGGTGTTGGAGGAAGGGGCGAGGTGCTTCGTGAATCCTAGCTCAGTTGGGAGTGAAGAATGAAGAGGATGTAAGTAGGATACCTGTGGTGAAAGATTTCATGGATGTAATTCCAGAAGAAATATCAGGATTACCTCCTAAGAGGGAAGTGGAATTCCCTATTGATTTTGGTACCTGGGGCTGGACCAGTGTCAATGGCACCTTACAGGATGGCTCCAGCCGAGTTGGTAGAGTTTACCTATAATAACGGTGATCATGCCAACATTGGGATGGCAACGTATGAAGCTTTGTATGGAAGGAAATGCAGAACTCCATTGTGCTGGTACCAGGAGGGCGAAGCAATATTGGTTGGACCAGAGTTGATTCGGCAGACGACCGAGAAGGTGCAACAGATACAAGACAGAATGAAAGCTTCTCAAAGTAGGCAGAAATCCTATGCAGATCAGAGGAGAAAACCTTTGGAGTTTGCTGCTGGAGACCATGTGTTCATGAGAGTGACACCAACCAAGGGTGTAGGACGAGCGATCAGACCAAAGAAGTTGTCCCCTAAGTTCGTGGGACCATATCAGATCTTAAGGAGGATTGGTCCAACGGCTTACGAGATTGCCCTACCTCCCCATTTAGCGAATCTGCACAATATCTTTCACATATCACAGCTGAGGAAGTACATGGCAGACCCTAGTCATGTGCTGGAAGTGGACGATGTGCAGATCAGGGATGACTTGTCCTTTGAAGCGAAACCAGTCAGGATTGACGAACGGCAAAGTAAACAGCTCAGAGGCAAGACCATCAACATGGTGAAGGTGGTGTGGGATGAGCGATCGGGTGATTCAACTTGGGAGTTAGAAGAACCCATGAGAGAAGCCTACCCATATCCCTTTTCCTTGTAATTCAATTTTCGAGGACGAAAATTTTTTCTTGTTGGGGAGAATGTAAGGACCTGTAAAATTGAATTGGAATAAAAAGGGATATATTTTAAATGAATTCTAAGTATGCTTTTATTTTAAAATAAAAAAGGAAGGAAAGTGTAGTTTAGAAGACTATGAGATCGCCGGTCGTCTACTACACATGATCGCCAGGGCGCGAGGCATGTGGACGTCGCCAGGGCGCGCGAGAGGCATGCGGGCATCGCCAGGGCGCGAGGCATGTGGACGTCACCAGGGCGCGCGAGAGGCATGTGGGCATCGCCAGGGCGCGAGGCATGTGGACGTCACCAGGGCGCGCGAGGCATGCGGGCAACGCCGGGGCGCGAGGCATGCGGGCAACGCTGGGGCGCGAGAGGCATGCGGGCGTTGCCAGGGATAGACATCGGTCGTCTCCCAGGGAGAGACATCGGTCGTCTTCCAGGGAGAGACATCGGTCGTTTGCCAGTATGAGACCTCAGTGGATAGTCATCGCGCGAGCGGTCATCGGTGGAAGGTTATCGCGCAATGTCGAGCTTCACACAGAGAAAGTGGGACCCAGACTCCCAGCATGAAACGTCCTGCACGCGCGCCACGTAGACAAAAAGGGTGGTTCAGAATAGTGACATCAGAATGTTGGCATGCGCAAGAGACACTCGCGGTCGTACTGTTCAGGGCAGTGGTTGGCATGCAGAAGAGACAACAGTGGTCGTACTGTTCAGGGCAGTGGTTGGCAGGCGCAAGAGACAACCGTGGTCGTACTGTTCAGTGAAATAGTACACTCAGGCTTTCCTGCAGAAGGGGTGGCAGCAGCAGCATACGTGGACAGGTAGGCTTGGATTCAAAAGCCCACTGCTGGAAGGCAAAGAAGGTTACAGTGACTCAAGAGTGAAAGAGTGTCTGCATCTTCATCCTTCTCTTTTCTCTCCTTCACTCTGCCATTCAGGCCTTATCACGTTCCTGCTTACCTATCGACGACTGCCCTTGGAGCACCTGGGAGTTACTCTGCAAGTCCTACAAACCAGACGCTAAAACAGAGCTAAGGCATCCTTTAAGCTCGGTGGGTTTTGGAGCTCTTGGTGTTTTGCGCAAGTCCAGGTAAGGGAAGCTAGCTTTATTTTCAATACAAGCCATAGATTAGCTGTTTCTGAAGTGAGGGCGACGTGGTCGCCGGTTTCATTTTCATCTTCGTGATGCTCTGTTCTATGTGGTTGGGCGACGTGGTCGCCGGTTTTAAATACAGATTTCGAAATCCCCAGTTTTTGGACAAGATCGCCGGTTTTGGCGTTGTTTTGCGAACTCCCCTGTTTTTGGTGTTATTTTGAAAACTGTTTGAGATTTAGATGTGATATTCGAAAATATGAACCTTGGAATGAGTTTTGCTGTGATTGAAATCATTCATTTAAGTGTTATATGATGTGTTGAATGTTGTGAATGTGAGATCAAGGCATAGTATTTTCAGGAAAGAAAATACCGTGTAAGATCGTGTAGGATGTGCATTGACCGGTGATTCGTCATGATATCCTGACTCTCCTGATATAATGGAATCATATAGATGAAGTTATTCGGGCGTTGAGAGTCGAAGGAGGTTCATACGTATGGATGAGTTGTTTGAAAGAGAACGAGCTCGACCTGTTGTGTGGATTAACCCTGTCATGCTAGGATAGTGATGATATTGAGATTCATTTATACGCTTGTGAATGTGTGTGATTTCACGGCGACCCTGTGAATGTGTGTGATTTCACAGTGGGCAGTATGACAGGTACAAATCTATGAGTCTAGTCAATGTATGAGTCTTCCGGAAGTAGTGTCAAGTGTCTTGTGTGATGAGTCAGTGGAAGTCTGACGTGAGAAATGAGAAACATTGAATTGATAGACACTTGGTGCATTATGTGAATAGAACGACTCTTGAAAATATTGTGAAATGTGTGATTTCTTGGCGATCAGGTGAAGGGAATGAGAAACTTTATAGTTTTATGTGGGTATCTTGAATTTGTTTTATTCTGATTTTTATGTTCATATTTAAACTCTCTTTAAAATATATAGCTTACCCTGCGTGTTCTGCTCTATGGTTGTTTTTCTCTTAAAACTGTGATGATCGTGTAACTGCCATCCAACAACAGAATGCAGCGATGGCTCAGAACCATCAAGCTACAATGCACCACTGGGAAACTGCTCGGTTAGCTGAGACAAATTCCCACGGCGGTCAGCCTCAAGAACAGATGGGACTGACTGAGTTCATGAGGCACAACCCACCCAAGTTTAGTGGGAATGCTACCCCTGATCAGGAAGATCAGTGGGTCAGAGAGTTGGAGAAAATCTTTAGGGCGACCTCCTGCCCTGAAGAGAAGAAGTTGGTGTTCGCCACCTATTTGCTATCTGGAGAAGCTGAGTTCTGGTGGATGGGAGCTCAGCAGATGATGGAGGCCCGAGAGGATGTGTTGGACTGGGAAAGCTTCAGGGTGAGGTTCCTGGAGAAATACTTCCCAGACAGCGCAAGGTTTGCGAGGGAAGCTGAGTTCCTAAGGTTGGAGCAGGGGGATATGTCTGTGAACGCCTATGCTGCTCGGTTTGAGTACCTCGCCCGATTCTACACCCAGACGACCTCTGAGGCTTGGAGGTGTAGGAAGTTTGAAGAGGGACTGAAGCATGGGCTGAAGAGGACCATAGCCCCGATGTGCATCAGGGAATTTCACGCCTTGGTAGAGAAGGCGAAGATGGTTGAGACCCTGGAAAAGGGTGATTCTCGGGTGATCAGGTCACACCCAGGGAGTTCTTCCAGTGGGAAGGCTAAGGTGCAGCACCCACAAAGCAAGCCTTATGCGAGACCTCCACCACGTCGGGCGGGAGCAGCGTCATCCCAGTTTCAGCAGCAACAACCTTGGAAACCCAGATGCTTCACGTGCCAAAAGATGGGGCACATTTCTAGAGATTGCCCAAGCAGGAATGGTGCGACTCAACCCAGCAGTTCTCAGCAGTTGAGGAACGAAGGCAGCAGACCTCAGGCAACAGGGAGAGTGTTTGCCATGTCAGGAGCAGAAGCGTCTTAGTCAGGTAACCTCGTGCAAGGTGTTTGTTTTATAGCTGGTAGGGGTGTAAAAGCCTTGTTTGATTCTGGAGCGACACACTCCTTTGTGTCAAGCCTGTGTGTAGCCGAGTTGGGCCTTCTAGTGAAGGAGTTACCTTTCGAACTGTTGGTCTCTACACCTGCGTTAGGACAGGTGTTGACCTCTACAGTTTGCCCTGAATGTCCAGTGATAGTAGAGGGACGCAGATTCAAAGTGAACTTGATCTGCCTACCTCTTCAGGACCTAGATGTTATCCTGGGAATGGATTGGCTAGCTGTCAATCACGTTCTCATAGACTGCGGTAATCAGAAGATAGCGTTTCCAGATCTCCAAGAGCCAAATGTGATATCAGCTCAGCATGGGTGGTCGGAGTTGGAAAGAGGGGCGAGGTGCTTCGTGATGCTAGCTCGGTTGGAAGTGAAGAATGAAGGGGACGTAAGCAGAATACATGTGGTGAAAGAATTCATGGATGTATTTCCAGAAGAAGTACCTGGGTTACCCCCCTAAGAGAGAAGTGGAATTCTCCATTGATTTGGTACCTGGAGCTGGACCAGTGTCAATGGCACCTTACAGGATAGCACCAGCCGAGTTGGTGGAATTAAAGAAGCAAGTGGAAGAATTGTTGGAGAAACAATTCATCAGACCCAGTGTATCTCCATGGGGGGCTCCAGTGCTCCTAGTTAAGAAGAAGGATGGAGGGTCTCGGCTGTGTATAGATTACAGGCAGTTGAACAAGTTGACCATCAAGAACAAGTACCCCCTACCTAGGATTGATGATTTGATGGATCAAATACATGGGGCCTCGGTGTTCTCAAAGATTGATCTGAGATCGAGGTACCACCAAATTTTGGTTAAAGCTGAAGATGTTCAAAAGACAGCTTTTAGGTCTCGGTATGGGCACTATGAGTATGTGGTGATGCCGTTTGGAGTCACAAATGCTCCAGCTCTGTTCATGGACTACATGAATAGGATTTTTCGCCCTTTCTTGGATAAGTTTGTGGTAGTCTTCATAGACCACATACTCATTTACTCAAGGACCGAGGAAGAACATGAAGAACATCTGAGGACAGTATTGGAGATTCTGAGGGAGAAGCAACTCTATGCCAAGTTCTCTAAGTGTGAGTTCTGGCTGAGGGAAGTCAACTTCTTAGGACACGTGATATCTGCCCAGGGGATCTCGGTGGGTCCAGCCAAAGTGGAGGCAGTGCTTCAGTGGGAACGTCCTAAGACAGTGACTGAGATAAGGAGTTTTGTGGGCCTAGCTGGCTATTATCGGCGGTTTATTGAAGATTTTTCCAAGGTAGTGGCTCCTTTAACACAGCTGACCCGCAAGGATCAACCTTTTGCTTGGACCGACCGATGTGAGCAGAGCTTCAAGGAACTAAAGGAAAGGTTGACTAGTGCTCCAGTGCTGGTGATCCCAGAGGTAGGAAGACCTTTTGAGGTCTACTGTGATGCTTCACATCAGGGTTTAGGATGTGTTTTGATGCAAGAGAAAAGAGTGGTTGCATATGCTTCAAGGCAACTTAAGGTTCATGAGAGGAACTACCCTACGCATGATTTGGAGTTGGCAGCTGTGGTGTTTGCCTTGAAGATCTGGAGGCACTATTTATATGGAGCTCGGTTCCAGGTGTTCAGTGACCATAAGAGCCTGAAATACCTGTTCGATCAGAAGGAATTAAACATGAGACAAAGAAGGTGGATGGAGTTTCTAAAGGACTACGATTTTCAACTCATGTATCATCCAGGGAAGGCCAATGTAGTGGCAGATGCCTTGAGTAGAAAATCAGTACAAGTAGCCACCATGATGATGGAAGAGCAGAAACTGATCGAGCAGTTCAGAGACTTAAACCTTGAGGTAGAATTCCACGTAAATCACATTAGTTGTAGTAAGCTGGCTATAACTAATGACTTCCTTGGAATGATAAAGGATAAGCAGCTGGAGGACCCTAGTCTGAAGCGTACTGTGGAGTCATTAGGGACCGACCAGGCTAAAGACTTTGTGATGGGCGATGATGGGATCTTGAGATTTAATGGCAGAATTTGCGTACCTGCAAATGAAGAGTTGAAGAAGATGATCCTAGAGGAAGGTCACAAGAGTCGCCTTAGCCTACATCCAGGCATGAACAAGATGTACCATGACTTGAAGGAGTCTTTTTGGTGGTCGGGCATGAAGAGAGACATCGCCCAGTATGTCACTACCTGTTTGACGTGTCAGAAGGCAAAGGTAGAACATCAAAGACCTGGCGGGTTGTTACAGCCATTGGATATCCCTGAGTGGAAATGGGACAGCATCGCCATGGATTTTGTCACCCATTTACCCAGATCGGTAAAGGGTCATGATGCAATCTGGGTCATCACTGATCAGCTAACGAAGAGTGCCCACTTTCTCCCAGTGAATATGAGGATGCCCATGGCTAAGTTGGCACAGTTGTACATCCAGGAAATAGTGAGGCTGCATGGAGTGCCTTCCAGCATTGTTTCAGATAGGGACCACAGGTTCACCTCACGGTTTTGGCAGACCTTACAAGATTGCCTGGGAACAAAATTGAGAATGAGCTCAGCATATCATCCTCAAACAGATGGGCAGTCAGAGAGAACGATCCAGTCCTTGGAAGATCTACTGAGGACGTGTGTCTTGGATCAATTGGGCAGTTGGGATGAGGTGTTGCCACTGGTGGAGTTTACCTATAATAACAGGTATCACGCCAGTATAGGAATAGCGCCATATGAAGCCCTGTATGGGAGGAAATGCAGAACTCCCTTATGTTGGTACTAGGAGGGCGAAGCAGTATTGGTTGGACCAGAGTTGATTCAGCAGATGACCGAGAAGGTGCAACAGATACAAGACAGAATGAAAGCTTCTCAAAGTAGGCAGAAATCCTATGCAGATCAGAGGAAAAAGCCTTTGGAGTTTGCTGCTGGAGACCATGTGTTCATGAGAGTGACACCAACCAAGGGTGTAGGACGAGCGATCAGACCAAAGAAGTTGTCCCCTAAGTTCGTGGGACCATATCAGATCTTAAGGAGGATTGGTCCAGTGGCTTACGAGATCGCCCTACCTCCCCATTTAGCGAATCTGCACAATGTCTTTCACGTATCACAGCTGAGGAAGTACATGGCAGACCCTAGTCATGTGCTGGAAGTGGACGAAGTGCAGATCAGGGATGACTTGTCTTTTGAAGCGAAACCAGTCAGGATTGACGATCGTCAAAGTAAACAGCTCAGAGGCAAGACCATCAACATGGTGAAAGTGGTGTGGGATGAGCGATCGGGTGATTCAACTTGGGAGTTAGAAGAACCCATGAGAGAAGCCTATCCATATCTCTTTTCCTTGTAATTCAATTTTCGAGGAGGAAAATTTTTCTTGTTGGGGAGAATGTAAGGACCTGTAAAATTGAATTGGAATAAAAAGGGATATATTTTAAATGAATTCTAAGTATGTTTTTATTTAAAATAAAAAGGAAGGAAAGTGTAGTTTAGAAGACTATGAGATCGCCTAGTTAGTACTTAATCGCCGGTCGTCTACTACACATGATCGCCAGGGCGCGAGAGGCATGCGGTCATCGCCAGGGCGCGACGCATGTGGACGTCGCCAGGGCGCGAGAGGCATGCGGGCATCGCCAGGGCGCGAGGCATGTGGACGTCGCCAGGGTGCGAGAGGCATGCGGGCATCGCCAGGGCGCGAGGCATGTGGACGTCACCAGGGCGCGCGAGGCATGCGGGCAACGCTGGGGCGCGAGAAGCATGCGGGCGTCGTCGGGGCGCGAGGCATGCAGGCATCGCCGGGTCGCGAGAGGCATGCGGGCGTCGCCAGGGATAGACATCGGTCGTCTCCCAGGGAGAGACATCTGTCGTCTTCCAGGGAGAGACATCGGTCGTTTGCCAGTATGAGACCTCAGTGGATAGTCATCGCGCGATGTCGAGCTTCACACAGAGAAAGTGGGACCCAGACTCCCAGCATGAAACGTCCTGCACGCGCGCCACGTAGAAAAAAAGGGTGGTTCAGAATAGTGACATCAGAATGTTGGCATGCGCAAGAGACACTCGCGGTCGTACTGTTCAGGGCAGTGGTTGGCAGGCACAAGAGACAACAGTGGTCGTACTATTCAGGGCAGTGGTTGGCAGGCGCAAGAGACAACCGTGGCCGTACTATTCAGTGAAATAGTACACTCAGGCTTTCCTGTAGAAGGGGTGGCAGCAGCAGCATACGTGGACAGGTAGGCTTGGATTCAAAAGCCCACTGCGGGAAGGCAAAGAAGGTTACAGTGGCTCAAGAGTGAAAGAGTGTCTGCATCTTCATCCCTCTCTTTTCTCTCCTTCGCGCTGCAACTCAGGCAACCTCCAGCACCAGTGCAACGTGCGGCGACTGCCCTTAGAGCACCTGGGAGGTCCTCTGCAAGTTCTACAAACCAAACGCTGAAAACAGAGCTAAGGCATCTTTAAGCTCAGTGGATTTTGGAGCTCTTGGTGTTTTGCGCAAGTCCAGGTAAGGGAAGCTAGCCTTATTTCCAACGAAAATCCTTATATTCATGATTGAGATGATGGGGGCGACGTGGTCGCCGATTTTTCAACTGTTATTGTATAATCCTCTGTTTTTGAACGAGATCGCCGGTTTTGGCGTTGTTTTTCGAACTCCCCTGTTTTTGGTATTGTTTGAAGCTGTTTGAGATTTAAATGTGAAATACATGTGATATTCGAAAATCTGAACCTTTGAAATGACTGTTGCTGTGATTTGGATCATTCATTTGAGTGGTATGATGTGTGGAATGTCGTGAATGTGGGATCAAGACATAGTATTTTCAGGAAAGGAAATACCGTGTTGAGATTTGGTTATGAAGTGTATTGATCTGTAAGTATCCTGTGAATGAGGCGATCCTGACTCTGCTGAGATAATGGAATCACATCGAGGAAGTTACTCAGTTGGTGAGAGTCGAAGGAGGTTCATATGAATGGGTGAGTCGTGTGAAAAAGAACGAGCTCGGCCTGTCTTATGGATTAACCCTGTCATACTGTGAGAGTGATGAATTGAGATCGAGATTGTGTTGATGCGCATGGCTGTGGAAACATTACAGCAAATGAAGTATGACAGGTGCATGTCTCTGGATGCTAGGTTCAACGCACGAGTCTTCCGAAAGTAGGGTCAAGTGTCTTGTGTGATGAGTCAGTGGAAGTCTGACGTGAGAATGAGAAACATTGAATTGATAGACACTTGATAAATGTTGTGATTTTAATGACCTTTGAGGAATCGTGCAATATGTGTTTAGTTGATGGTTTACGTGGGTATCTTGAATTTGTTTTATCTTGATTTTAAAGTTCATATCTAAACTCTTTTTCAAATGTCTAGCTTACCCTGTGGTGTTTCTTTTGGTGTTGTGTTTGGCTCTTTCTTAAACCTGTGATGATCGTGTATAATTTACACGGGAGCAGATGATGTTTCAGGAAGCAGAGCTCCTCAGTGAGTGGTCGCCGGAAGGAGATCGCCTGTTTCTACTTCTGTTAGGCGATCACCCTTTTGCTGTCTTCTGATAGGAGATCGCCCTCTTCTGATAGGAGATCGCCTGCCTTGTGTTTTTTTTACTGTATTTTGTTTACGTTTTCTGGAAAAGTGACCGAATTTGTATTAAACTCCCTGTGAGGAGAAACTACATTTCATATATATAATTTTTTTCATTTCAATCTATTTGTTACCTTTATTTTCATTATATAAACATGAATAGTATTTTGGCGGGATGTTACATGATCGCCGGTTCTAATGTTTGTTTCGAGATCCCCTGTTTTAGTGACGAATTGAAATTGTCCGATATTGAAATGTGAACTGTATATGATTTTTGAAATTCTGAACTTGGTTTTGATTGTTGCTGTGATTTGGAACCGTCCATTACGTGTTGTTTAATGCATTGTATGTTGTGAATGTGGGATCAAGGCATAGTATTTTCAGGAAAGAAAATACCGTGTAAGATCGTGTGTAATGTGCATTGACTAGGGACTTGTCTAGAAGGAGATATCCTGACTCTCCTGAGATAATGGAATCACATAGATGAAGTTATTCAAGTGTTGAGAGTCGAAGGAGGTTCATATGAATGGGTAAGTTGTTTGAAAGATAACTAACTTGACCTATTCTATGAATTAACCCTGTCATACTGGGAGAGTGATGATATTGAGATTTATTTATGCGCATGGCTGTGTGGATTCACAGCGACCCTTTGTGGATTCACAGTGGTGTAGTATGACAGGTGCAGATCTCTGAGTCTGAGTCAACGCACAAGTCTTCCGGAAGTAGAGTCAAGTGTCTATGTGTTGTGAGACAGTGGGAATTCTGACGTGAGAAAGATGAATATTGAAAATTGTTGATAGACACTTGATGGTTGTGTGATATGAATGAGAAAGTGATGGATTTTATGTTGGTGTTTAAAAGCTGGTTTATGTTGATTTTAAAGTTTCGTATTTCAAGTTTTTTTTTTTGAATAGCTAGCTTACCCTGTGTTTTGTGTTGTGTTTCGTGTTCTTAAAACTGTGATGATGGTGTGTAATTTACATGGGAGCAGATGATGTTGCAGGTAGTAGAGCTCCTCAGTGAGTGGTTGGACAAGGAGATCGCCTGTTCTTATGCTGTATTTTGTTTTATTTTGAAACACTGGATGGTTATGTATTAAAATTTCCTAGAGAAGGGATATTATTTTGAAATACAATGTATGGGATGGATGTATTTTATTATATATACATATGCTAATTTTGATATTATTGTTTTACGTTATTCTATTATATAAATATGAATAAGATTTTAGGGGCGTTACACTTAATGGTATCAGAGCAGTTCGTCCTTAGGATGACCTGAGGGTAGTGGGTTCATTGTGTTTCTTCTGCTTACAAAAAACAAATTTATTGGAGTTTTGAATTAAAGCTATAGTGAAAAGTTTTTAAATGTTTTTCTTATTGAAATTTTTTTTGTGTGTGCTTTAGTAAATATATGCTCTAACTGAAAATTTTAGTATTAAGAATGAAAGGATCTTGATAAAGTAGTGAGGGTGCACACTCATAACTGGATCGAGATGATTCTCAATCTTAATTCTAAAGGTTTGATGTTTAGCATACATTGAATTCTGGTGTGATTTATTTCATTTTTATTGAGTGTTTTTGTAATTGATTGAAAGTGGTTGTTTGGATTGATGGTTTTATACCAGTAGCTGTTCTGGTGTTATGCTTAATGTTATAAGTATCATGATCTTGCTGATAAACTCAAAATTCTAGATGATTTTGAGATGCTAACCTTTGTAAGACCTAGATGTGGTCTTCTAAATGAATTGATTCTTTATCAAGTTCATTTTATAGGAATATGATTAGAGAATAATAGTTTCCTAATCTTACACAGAAAATGGCTCCTAGACCGCCTACCCCTCCCCAACCTTCTGCAGAAATGAGCCAGATCGCCAGGGCCATTGAGATGATGGCAAGTGCTATCCAGCAGCAGAATGCGGCGATGGCTCAGAATCATCAAGCTGCAATGCAGCATTGGGAGACTACTAGATCGGCTGCAACAGCTCCCCACGTCGGTCAGCCTCAGGAGTAGATGGGACTGACCGAGTTCCTCAGGCACAGCCCACCTAAGTTCAGTGGGAATGCTACTCCTGACCAAGCAGATCAATGGGTCAGGGGGTTAGAGAAAATCTTCAGGGCGACCTCCTGCCCTGAAGATAAGAAGTTGGTGTTTGCCACGTACCTGCTATCTGGAGAAGCCGAGTTCTGGTGGATGGGAACTCAACAAATGATGGAAGCCCGAGAGGAAGTATTAGACTGGGAGAGCTTCAGGGTGAGATTCCTGGAGAAATATTTTCCAGATAGTGCAAGGTTTGCGAAGGAAGCAAAATTCCTCAGGTTGGAGTAGGGGGAGATGTCAGTGAATGCTTATGCTGCTCAGTTTGAGTACCTAGCCCGATTCTATACCCAAGCTACCTCTAAGGCTTGGAGGTGTAGGAAGTTCGAAGAAGGACTGAAGCAAGGGCTGAAGAGGACCATAGCCCCTATGTGCATCAGGGAATTTCACGCCTTAGTGGAAAAGGCAAAGATGGTGGAGACTCTGGAAAAGAGTGATTCCCGGGTGATCAGGTCACACCCAGGGGGTTCTTCCAGTGGGAAGGCCAAGGTGCAGCAGCAGCAGAATAAGCCTTATGCGAGACCTCCACAGCATAGGGCAGGAGCAGCACCGCCCCAGTTTCAGCAACAACAACCATGGAAACCCAAATGTTTCCATTGTGGTGGACCACACACATCCAATGTGTGCTTCAAGAGGAATTCAGAGAGAAGGTGTTACACCTGCCAAAAGACGGGGCATGTTGCTAGAGAGTGTCCTAACAGGAATAGGGCGACTCAACCCAATGGTTCTCAGCAGTTGAGGAATGAAGGCAGCAGACCTCAGGCAGCAGGGAGAGTGTTTGCTATGTCAGGAGCGGAGGCATCCCAGTCAGGTAACTTGGTGCAAGGTGTTTGTTTTATAGCTGGTAGAAGTGTAAAAGCCTTGTTTGATTCTGGAGCGACACACTCTTTTGTGTCAAGTCAGTGTGTAGCCGAGTTGGGCCTTCTAGTGAAGGAGCTGCCGTTTGAACTGTTGGTCTCTACACCTGCATCAGGACAGGTTATGACCTCCACAGTTTGCTCTGAATGTCCAGTGATAGTAGAGGGACCCAGGTTAAAGTAAATTTGATCTGTCTACCTCTTCAGGATCTGGATGTTATCCTAGGAATGGATTGGCTATCTGCCAATCACATTCTCATAGATTGCGGTATGCAGAAAGTGGTGTTTCCAGATCTCCAAGAGTCAGATGTGATATCTGCTCAGCATGTGTGGTCGAAGTTGAAAGAAGGGGCGAGGTGCTTTGTAATCCTAGCTCAAGGGGGAGTGAAGAATGAAGAAGATATGGGCAGTATACATGTGGTGAAGGATTTCATGGATGTATTTCCAGAAGAAATACCTGGACTACCTCCTAAGAGAGAAGTGGAATTCTCTATTGATTTGGTACCTGGAGCTGGACCAGTGTCAATGGCACCCTACAGAATGGCTCCAGCTGAGTTGACGGAATTAAAGAAGCAAGTGGAAGAATTGTTGGAGAAACAGTTCATCAGGCCTAGTGTATCTCCATGGGGGGCTCCAGTGCTTCTAGTTAAGAAAAAGGATGGAGGGTCTCGGTTGTGTGTAGATTACAGCCAGTTGAATAAGTTGACCATCAAAAATAAGTATCCTCTGCCTAGAATTGATGATTTGATGGATCAATTGCATGGAGCCTCAGTGTTCTCAAAGATTGATCTGAGAACGGGATACCACCAAATTTTGGTAAAGGCCAAAGATGTTCAAAAGACGGCATTTAGGTCTCGTTATGGACATTATGAGTATGTGGTGATGCCGTTTGGAGTGACAAATGCTCCAGCTCTGTTCATGGACTACATGAATAGAATTTTTCGTCCTTTCTTGGATAAGTTTGTTGTAGTCTTTATAGACGCATACTTATTTATTCAAGGACCGAGGAAGAACATGAGGAACATCTAACGACGGTGTTGGAGATCCTGAGGGAGAAGCAATTATATGCTAAGTTCCCCAAGTGTGAGTTCTGGCTGAAGGAAGTTAACTTCTTAGGACATGTGCTATCTGCTCGGGGGATCTCAGTAGATCCAGCCAAGGTAGAGGTAGTGCTTTAGTGGGAACGTCCTAAGACAGTCACAGAGATAAGGAGTTTTGTGGGTCTAGCTGGATACTATCGGCGGTTCATTGAGGATTTTTTCAAGGTAGTGGCTCCTTTGACTCAGTTGACTCGCAAAGATCAACCTTTTGCTTGGACCGACCGATGTGAGAAGAGTTTCATGGAATTAAAGGAAAGATTGACTAGTGCTCCGGTGCTAGTGATCCCGGATGTAGGAAGACCTTTGGACGTCTACTGTGATGCTTCACATCAGGGCTTGGGATGTGTTTTGATGCAAGAGAAAAGAGTAGTTGCATATGCTTCAAGGCAACTCAAAATTCATGAGAGAAACTATCCTACTCATGACTTGGAGTTGGCAGCTGTGGTGTTTGCCTTGAAAATTTGGAGGCATTATTTGTATGGAGCTCGGTTTCAGGTGTTTAGTGATCATAAAAGCCTGAAATATCTGTTTGATCAGAAGGAATTAAATATGAGACAAAGAAGATGGATGGAGTTTCTAAAGGACTATGATTTCCAACTCATGTATCATCCAGGGAAGGCCAATGTAGTGGCAGATGCTTTGAGTAGAAAATCAATGCAAGTATCAATCATGATGATTGAAGAGCAGAAGCTGATCGAGCAGTTCAGAGATTTAAACTTGGGAGTGGAATTTCATGTTAACCATATTAGTTGTAGTAAGTTAACTATAACTAATGATTTCATTGGAATGATAAAGGATAAGCAATT
The DNA here is from genome assembly GCA_013389735.1 of Phaseolus lunatus. NCBI lineage: Eukaryota > Viridiplantae > Streptophyta > Magnoliopsida > Fabales > Fabaceae > Phaseolus > Phaseolus lunatus. The sequence goes on from CM023864.1 coordinate 25,574,746, forward strand.
AGAGGATCCTAGTCTGAAGCGTACTACGGAGTTACTAGGCACCGATCAGGCTAAAGACTTTGTGATGGGAGAGGATGGGATCTTGAGGTTTAATGGCAGAATTTGCATACCTGCGAATGGAGAGTTGAAGAAGATGATCCTAGAGGAAGGTCACAAGAGTCATCTTAGCCTACATCCAGGCATGAACAAGATGTACCATGACTTGAAGGAGTCATTTTGGTGGTCGGGCATGAAGAAAGAGATCGCGCAGTATGTTGCTACCTGCTTGACATGTCAGAAGGCGAAGGTAGAGCATCAAAGACCTGGCGGTTTGTTGCAGCAATTGGATATTCCTGAGTGGAAATGGGACAGCATTGCAATGGATTTTGTTACTCATTTACCTAGATCGGTAAGGGGTCATGATGCGGTCTGGGTCATAGTTGATCGGCTGACGAAGTGTGCCCACTTTCTTCCAGTGAATTTGAGGATAACCATGGCCAAGTTGGCTCAGTTGTACATCAGAGAAATTGTGAGGCTGCATGGAGTACCTTCCAGCATTGTTTCGGATAGAGATCCCAGGTTCACTTCACGGTTTTGGCCGACTTTACAAGATTTTTTGGGAACTAAGTTGAGGATGAGCTCTGCATATCATCCTCAAACCGATGGACAGTCTGAGAGAACGATCCAGTTGTTAGAAGATCTGTTGAGGACGTGTGTTTTGGATCAATTGGGAAGCTGGGATGAGATGTTGCCACTGGTGGAGTTTACTTATAATAACAATTACCACGCCAGTATTGGGATGGCACCATATGAAGCCTTGTGTGGAAGGAAATGCAGAACTCCTTTATGTTGGTACCAGGAGGGCGAAGCAGTCTTGGTCGGGCCAGAGTTGATTCAGCAGATGACCGAGAAGGTGAAACAGATAAAAGACCGAATGAAAGCTTCTCAAAGTCGGCAGAAATCTTATGCAGATCAGAGGAGAAAACCTTTGGAGTTTGCAGCTGGAGATCATGTGTTTATGAGAGTGACACCGACCAAGGGTGTAGGACGAGCTATCAGATCAAAGAAGCTGTCCCCTAAGTTTATTGGGCCATATCAGATCCTAAGGAGGATCGGTCCAGTGGCTTATGAGATCGCCCTACCTCCCTAATTAGCAAACCTGCATAATGTCTTTCATGTATCACAGCTGAGGAAGTACATGGTAGACCCAAGTCACGTGCTGGAAGTGGACGATGTGCAGATCAAGGATGACTTGTCTTTTCAAACGTTTTAGTTTTGAACTCTTGCGTGTGCTTTGGTGAATGTATGCCTAACTGAAAATCTTAGTATTAAGAATAAGAAGGTCTTGATAAAGTGGTGAGGGTGCACACTCATAACTGGATCAAGATAATTCTTAATCTTAATTCCAAAGGTTTGATATTTAGCCTACATTGAATTCTGGTGTGATTTTTGAGTGTTCTTAATTTTGACTGAAGTGGTAGTTTGGATTGATGTTTGCACACCAGTAACTGATCTGGTGTTTTGTTTGAAGTTGTAAATGTTATAACCCTGTTGATGAACTCAAATTCTTAATGACTTTGAGATGCTGACCTTTGTAAGGTCTAGCTGTTACCCCTTGAATGAATTGATTCTTATCGATTTCATTCTTATAGTTGTAGGGAATATAGAAGCCTATAGATTCAGAATCTGAAACGAAGAAAGATGGCACGTAGACCCTCTACCCCACCCCGACCTTCTTCGGAGATGGGTCAGATCGCCAGGGCCATGGAAATGATGGCGACTGCCATCCAGCAACAGAATGCAGCGATGGCTCAGAACCATCAAGCCACGATGCAGCACTGGGAAACTGCCCGATCTGCTGAGACAAACTCCCACGTCGGTCAACCCCAAGAACAGATGGGACTGGCCGAGTTCATGAGGCACAACCCACCTAAGTTCAGTGGGAATGCTACCCCTGATCAGGCAGATCAGTGGGTCAGAGAGCTGGAAAAAATCTTTAGGGCGACCTCCTGCCCTGAAGAGAAGAAGCTGTTGTTTGCCACGTATCTGTTATCAGGAGAAGCTGAGTTCTGGTGGATGGGAGCTCAGCAGATGATGGAGGCACGAGAGGATGTACTGGATTGGGAGAGCTTCAGGGTGAAGTTCTTGGAGAAATACTTCCCTGACAGTGCCAAGTTTGCAAGAGAAGCTGAGTTCCTGAAGTTGGAGCAGGGGGAGATGTCAGTGAACGCCTATGCTGCTCGTTTTGAGTACCTCGCCCGGTTTTACCCAGGCGACCTCCGAGGCCTGGAGGTGTAGAAAATTCGAAGAGGGGCTGAAGCATGGACTGAAGAGGACCATAGCCCCGATGTGCATCAGGGAATTTCACGCCTTAGTAGAGAAGGCAAAGATGGTAGAGACCCTGGAAAGGGGTGATCCTCGAGTGATCAGGTCACACCAAGGAGGCTCTTCCAGTGGGAAGGCGAAGGTGCAGCACCCACACAGCAAGCCATATGTGAGATCTCCACCACATCGGGTGGGAACAGCTTCGTCCCAATTTCAGCAACAACAAACATGGAGACCCAGGTGTTTCACATGCCAAGAGATAGGGCACCTTTCTAGAGATTGTCCCAACAGAAAAAGGATGACTCAACCCGTTAATTCACAGCAGTTGAGGAACGAAGGCAGCAGACCTCAGACAGGAGGGAGAGTGTTTGCCATGTCTGGAGCGGAAGCCTCTCAATCAGGTAATCTAGTACAAGATACTTGTTTATAGCTGATAGATACGTTATAGTTTTGTTTGATTCTGGAGAGACACACTCTTTTGTGTCAAATCGGTGTGCAACCGAGCTTGGGCCATATAGTGGAGGAGCTGTCGTTTGAACGATTGGCCTCTGCACCTGCTTCAAAAACAGGTTTTGACCTCCCTAGGTTGCTCTGAATGCCCAGTGGTAGTAGATGGAATGAAAGGAACAAGTGTGAGTTAGATTTGGTAGTACCAAGTTTTAGTCCCAGTTACGTATAAGTCATGGAGAGTAAATAAGCAAGAGGCTGGGGGTTTAAAGCTTAAGCATGTGTAACCATGGGAAGTACCAAAGTTAAATTCCAAGGAAGGAATTTTCTTTTGAAGCGTAGAAGATGCTCATGTCAAGGAAACAGCATGAGATGGTTCTAGCTTAGGCTTCACGCAGAATGGATGCTGTTTGGCTGACCGGGATTTGAAAGAGGATTATGGAAATGGTGGGTTGAGATAAAAGGCTTCCGAAAATGTAAGCCTCCGAAGTTTTTGGCAAATAAGATGTAGATCGACCTGTGAATGTAGAAGGGAAGGAGGATATGGCTGTGGATAAAAATGAGGGTAGGCCGTGTTATGATGATGTTGAGTCTTTCTAGAGATGTAGTAAATTTCAGATTGATGGGTGTGGAAGGGATTGTGAGTGGAAATAGCCTGTGATATCTGGGACAGAAGGAGAATAGAGTTATCCTTAGGCAAGAGATTCTGGAGGCAGAGGTGCGTTCGTTCTCGTATGCCTTCTGGATAGGCACCTGAAACCGACGTCAATGCATCCAACGTATACATTGAAGAAGAAGGTCGTAATGGGAACAGGAAGTCGAGTTGGCAAAAGGGGTCATAATAATAATTTGGAAGGTAACAGCAACAGAAACCTTGTCTTTGTAAGGTACAGAATTATGCAGCGGAGTAATGAATAAAAAGTGTCCCTTTTGGGAGCGTGGGAATTTGATCAGCAGTTGAGAAGTCGGTGAATGATTTGATCAAGATGCAGGAGTTGATTCCTAGAAGGACACTTCGGACCCTAGTTTGAGTTCGCTAGGGGGTGGCATGAGTTGTGGACAGCTGTCCCCTTTCCTCCCAATGAAGGGATCTTGCCCGCTTTCTCTAAAGGGGCTAGTCCTGGTTACGTTAAGGACCTAGTTCTAGACTTGTTCAACAAAGTCTTCAAGGTTGGAAGTAGAGTGTGAATGCTGGAGTTGGCACTCTATGGGACAGCATATCCCATGTACAGGGATGTAAAATGGATGTTGATGAAGTATTGAGGTAGGAAGAGTTGGTTCAATAGATCACCGAGAGGGTGAATCTGATACAGGACAGAATAAAAGTTTCTTAAGGTCAGCAAATGTCCTAGGCAGAGCAGAGGAGAAGACCTTTGGAGGTTGCTGTTGGGGTCATGTCTTTATGAAGGGGGACACCAGCCAAGGGTGTAGGGTAGGCGATCAGATCAAAGAAGCTGTCCCCTAAGTTTGTTGGGCCATATCGGATCTTAAGGAGGATAAGTCTAGTGGCTTATGAGATCGCCCCACCTCCCCAATTAGCAAGTCTACATAATGTATTCCACGTATCATAGCTAAGGAAGTCCCTTGCAGACCCTACTCACGTGTTGGGAGTGGACAACGTGAAGATCGGGTGATTCACCATGGGAATTTGAAGAAACCATGAGAGAAGCATATCCTTACCTCCTTCCTTGTAACCCAATTTTCGAGGACGAAAATTTTTCTTGATGGGGAGAATGTAAGGACCTGGAAAATTAAATTGGAATAAAAGTGGTATATTTAAATAATTTCGGAAGGTGTCATTATCTAAAATACAAAGTTGGTAAATGAAGTTTCGTAGTGGCAGACATCGGACGTCGCCCTTGACCTGGGACATGATCGCCTGTCGAGTAGGTTGTACATGATCACCGAAAATGCACGTAGTAGGTGGTCACCATCCTGGATCAACCAGAGTGGGTTTCAGCAGCCACGCGTATCAAGGTGTGGGTTAAACCTTAGATGCGCTGTGCATGCGAACTCTATGCTTGAGCGAAAGAGATCACCCTTAGTGTAGCATGCATGGAAGAACGAGGAGAAGTGCTGATCTACTCTTGGAAATATGAAGCCACCGACGTCACCGAGTCATGTGGAGAAGATACCTTAGACGTAACATAGTGGAATGAAGGACCTCAAGGAAGGCGTGACGATGTGTCATCGAGCATCGCCAGGGCGCAAGGCATGCAGGATCGCCTGGGCGTGAGGGGCATGCGGGCATCATCAGGGGAGAGGTCATCGGTTGCTAGCCCTCGCGCGAGAGGTCATCGGTTGTTAACCTTCGCGCGAGAGGTCATCGGTTGTTAGCCTTCGCGCGAGAGGTCATCGGTTGTTAGCCTTCGCGCGAGAGGTCATCGGTTGTTAGCCTTCGCGCGAGAGGTCATCGGTTGTTAGCCTTCGCGCGAGAGGTCATCGGTGGATAGTCTTCGCGCCTGTGGTCATCGGTGAAAAGGTCATCGCGCTACGTTAAGTTATACACAGAGAACGTGGGACCCAGACATCCAGCATGAGACGTTCTGCATGCGCGCCACGTAGACAAAAGAGTGGTTCAGAATAGTGACCTCAGAGTGTTAGCCTGCGCAGAGGCACGCTTAGGTGTACTGTTCAGCGAAGCGTACACGCAAACTCCCTGCAGAGTGGGTGGTGGCAGCGGTTTTTGTGGAGAAGTCAGCTTAAGATGCAAAAACCCATTTCTGAGGGAGAAGGAAAGAAACGTTGCTGTGGTTCCAGAACTAAAGGGTGCGTTTATCTCCCTTCTCCTCCATTCTCTCCTTCGCACTGCGATTCTAGTACACCTTCACGCGGGAATACGACGAGCGACAGCCACCATTGGAGCACTTGGGTGGTTCTCTGCAAGCTCTTCAAAACCAGACACAAGGACAGAGTCAAGGCGTTCTTCAAGCTTCGTTGGATTTCGGAACTCCTGGTGTTTGCGCAAGTCCAGGTAAGGGAAGCTAGCCCTCTTTTTCCATACAAGCCACAGTGTAGCTATCTCTGAAGTGAGGGCGACGTGGTCGCCACTTCTGTTTTCATCTGCGTAAAATGCTCTGTTTGTGTGCTTGGGCGACGTGGTCGCCGGTTTTAAACATAGCCTTTGAAATACCATGTTTTTGAACTAGATCGCCGGTTTTGGCACTGTTTTACGAAATCTCTGTTTTTGATGTTGTTTTGAAACTACTTGAGATTTACATGAGATATTCGAAGATCTGAAGCTTTGAAATGTTTGTTGATGTGATTTGAATCATTTACTTGAGTGGTATGATGTGTTGAATGCTGTGAATGTGGGATCGAGGCATAGTATTTTCAGGAAAGGAAATACCGTGTAAGATCTGTATAGGTGTATTGACTAGGGGCTTGTCTAGAAGGAGATATCCTGACTCTGCTGAGATAATGAAATCACGTAGATGAAGTTATTCAGTTGGTGAGAGTCGAAGGAGGTTCGTATGAATGGGCGAGTTGTTCAAATGGGAACGAGCTCGGCCTGTTATACGAATTAACCTTGTCATACCGAGAGAATGGTAACAATGAGATGGTATATGCGCATGCTGTGTGGATTCACAGTGGTAGGTATGACAGGTGCAAATCTCTGGGCCTGAGTCAACACACGAGTCAAATTGGAAGTAGTGTCATGTGTCTATGCATGGTGGGTCAGTGGAAAGTCTGACATGTGAAATGAGAAACTGGAATATTGATAGACACTTGATGCTGTGTTGTGAAATGGAATGACTATGGGAAATGTAGTGAATTTGTGATTTTGGGCGATCAGCTGAATGCTAATTGTAGTTCTACGTTTTACATGGATAATTTGGAACTTGGTTTACTTTGATTGTCATGTTCATGATTTAAACTCTATTTAAAGATATCTAGCTTACCCTTATTTTGTATTGCTCTGTGCCTGTTTTCTATTAAAAACTGTGATGATCGTGTCTTTTACACGGGAGCAGATGATCTTCCAGGGAGTAGAGCTCCTCAGTGAGTGGTCGCCGGAAGGAGATCGCCTATCTCCGTCTCTACCGGGTGATCGCCGGTTTATGCCTCCATCGGGTGATCGCCGGTTTTCGTGTCCTGATAGAAGATCGCCCGTTTTGAGGTCTTCTGTTAGAGATCGCCGTTTTAAAGTTGGAGATCGCCGTTTTCTTTTGAGACCGCCTGTCTTACTGCATTTCTTTTATTTTCGTAAAATCTTGCAAACATTTGATTTGGTTATGTATTAAACTCCCTAAGGGGAGTAACTTCATTTCTGATATATATAAATACATATTATTTTGCACTCTTCAATATTATTTGGTTACACTTAATTTCAATTATACATGGATGTATGTATTATTTTGGCGGGATGTTACAAAATCCACACAGCCATGCGCATATAGTCTCAATGTCAATAACTCCCCCGGTATGACAAGGTTAGTTCATATAACAGGCCGAGCTCGTTCCCTTTTGAACAACTCACCCATACGTATGAACCTCCTTCGACTCTCCACAACTGAATAACTTCATCTACGTGATTCCATTATATCAGCAGAGTCAGGATATCTCCTTCTAGACAAGCCCCAGGTCAATACACATTACATACGATCTTACACGGTATTTCCTTTCCTGAAAATACTATGCCTCAATCCCACATTCACAACATTCAACACATCACATAACACTTAAAGGAATGATTTCAATCACAGCAAAACTCAATCCAAGGTTCTTATTTTCGAATATCTCATTTAAATCTCAAACAGTTTCAAAGCAACATCAAAAACAGGGAGTTCGCAAATAACGCCAAAACCGGCGATCTGGTTCAAAAACAAGGTATTTCGAAGTCTGTATATAAAACCGGCGACCACGTCGCCCAAACACATAGAAACAGAGCATTCACGAAGATGAAAACGAAACCGGCGACCACGTCGCCCTCACTTCAGAAACAGCTAATCTATGGCTTGTATTGAAAATGAAGTCTAGCTTCCCTTACCTGGACTTGCGCAAACACCTAGAGTTCTGAAACCCAACAAAGCTTGAAGAACGCCTTGGCTCTGTTTTTGCGTCTGGTTGAAGGACTTGCAGAGGACTGCCCAGGTGCTCTAATGGTGGCTGTCGCTCGTTGTACTCTCGTGTGAAGGTGTTAGAATCGCAGCGCGAAGGATATATCTGGAGGAGAAGGGAGGTAACTCGCTCTATCTCTCTTTGAAAGCTGCAACGTTTTTCCTTTCTCTCCGCAGTGGGTCTCTGCATCTTAAACCAACTTATCCATCAAAAGCAGCTGCCACCACCCACTCTGCAGAGAAGTCTGAGAACCACTGCCCTGAACAGTACGACCACTGTTGTCTCTGGTGCAATGCCAACACTGCTCTGAACAGTACTGCCACTGTTGTCGCTTGTGCATGCCAGCCACTGCTCTGAACAGTACTACCGCGAGTGTCTCCTGCGCATGCCAACATTCTGATGTCACTATTCTGAACCACCCTTTTTGTCTACGTGGCGCGCATGCCCTACGCTTCATGCTGGGAGTCTGGGTCTTACCTTCTCTGTGTGAAACTCGACGTCGCGCGATAACTTTCCACTGCTGACTCATCCTGGCGAACGACCGATGTCTCCTTCGCCCTGGAAGACGACCGATGTCTTCCTCTGGGGGACGACCGATGTCTTCCCTGGCGACGCCCTCATAACTCTCGCGCCTTGACCACGTCCACATGCCTCGTGCCCTGGCAATGCCCGCATGCCTCGCGCCCACGCGATGCCTGCATGCCTCTCGCGCCCGCGCGATGCCTGCATGCCTCTCGCGCCCGCGCGATGCCTGCATTCCTCTCGCGCCCGCGCGATGCCTGCATGCCTCTCGCGCCCCCGCGATGCCTGCATGCCTCTCGCGCTACGCGCGATGCCTGCATGCCTCTCTCGCCCCGGCGATGTAAGAACCTAGAAGTTTATATTGGAATAAAAGTGTTATATTATAAATAAATTCGAAGCACGTGTTTATTTAAATATAAAGGAAGGAATGTATAGCTGAGAAGCCTACGAGATCGCCGTTATTAAGCGGGTAGGCGATCTCCAACTTCTCTGGCACTTGAACGCCTATCGCCTAGATTATGCTTGAACGCCTATCGCCTAGCTTATGCTTGAACGCCTATCGCCTGTGTGTACCTAGTAGCCTGTCGCCTAGAGTACACCTAATCGCCGAAACTACACTTAGTGTGTAGTTTAAATGTTGGATCAACCCTGGTACGTCCCAAAAGCCACGCGTATCAAGGTGTGGGTTAAACCTTGGATACGCTGGGCAGGCGAAGCTCTATACTTGAGCATAAGAGAATCATCCTTAACGTTACACGCTTGGGCACACGAGGACTTGTGCTAATCAACTCTTGGAAGTGTGAAGCTACCGACGTCACCAAGCCTGTGGAGAGAATACCTTGGATGTAACATAGTGGAATGAAGAACCTCCAGGAAGGCGTGGCGATGTGTCATCGAGCATCGCCAGGGCGCAAGGCATGCAGGATCGCCTGGGCGCGAGGGGCATGCGGGCATCATCAGGGGGAGAGGTCATCGGTTGTTAGCCTTCGCGCGAGAGGTCATCGGTTGTTAGCCTTCGCGCGAGAGGTCATCGGTTGTTAGCCTTCGCGCGAGAGGTCATCGTTGTTAGCCTTCGCGCGAGAGGTCATCGGTTGTTAGCCTTCGCGCGAGAGGTCATCGGTTGTTAGCCTTCGCGCGAGAGGTCATCGGTGGATAGTCTTCGCGCTGTGGTCATCGGTGAAAAGGTCATCGCGCTACGTTAAGTTATACACAGAGAACGTGGGACCAAGACATCCAGCATGAGACGTTCTGCACGCGCGCCACGTAGACGAAAAGGGTGGTTCAGAATAGTGACATCAGAATGTTGGCATGCGCGGGAGACACTCACGGTCGTACTGTTCAGAGCAGTGGCTGGCATGCACAAGCGACAAACAGTGGCAGTACTGTTCAGAGCAGTGGTTGGCATGCACCAGAGAGACAACAGTGGTAGTACTGTTCAGGGCAGTGGTTCTCAGACTTCTCTGCAGAGTGGTGGTGGCAGCTGCTTTTGGAGGGATAAGGTTTAAGTTAAGTCACTGAAATCCACTACGGGAGAGGAAGGAAACGTTGTTGTAGTCGAAGAGAGAAAGAGTGAGTTCCCTCCTCCGCGTGCGATTTCAGCCTCTCCACACAAGAGTACGACGAGAAGCAACACCATTGGAGCACTTGGGTAGTTCTCTGCAAGTCCTTCAACCAGACGCGAAAAACAGAGCCAAGGTATTCTGCGAGCTTCGTTGGATTTCGAGCTCCTGGTGGTTGCGCAAGTCCAGGTAAGGGAGCTAGACCTTTTCCATACAAGCCATAGTGTAGCTTTTTCTGAAGTGTGGGCGACGTGGTCGCCATTTTCGTTTTCATCTGCGTAAATGCTTGGTGTTGT